>CP135545.1:7277130-7383349 GCA_032402905.1 Khaya senegalensis | reverse complement strand
AATTAATATAACGAGAAAAATTTATGAAACCCATTTAAAATTTTTTTATTTCACCGTTAATAAATAAATTTTTTACACTTTATTTATGACATGATCTTATAACATTAATTATGTTAAGATGACAAGAACATATTACCTAAGATTTTTTTTATTATTCATTCCTCTTATTCAATTTTGCTTGAAAGTATTCAACAATTGGGACCATTTCGATATATGATTTTATGCATATGTAAAGTCACATTAATATTTTGTCTGTTTATATATATATTCTTTGTTTTGTTCTGATTTTTACTTTTATTTATTTAACAAGTAGTAGTCAGGTTGCTTCATTTTTCTTAATTATTTATTGTTTTCCAATTTCTTTTGAATGTGATTTCTGAAAAGAAAGAAGCAAACCAACAAATTATTGCTCTTGAATTTTCTTACATTTTATTCTTATTTGTGGATATTAAATAACTGTATATAAATATTTTTAATACACAAGACATGTTTGATTTGGTTTGCTCCGCTATGCTATATTAGAGTAGATAGAATTGGATTAGACTAATTGTCTTGTGTTTGGTCGGTCTGCTCTTGTATATAATTTGATTACATTAATTGAAACTAATTTAGGAAAAAAAAAAAAAAAAGAGAGAGAAATGAATGACAAGTCTATGAAGATAAGCATGTGTCTGCTTCTCATTTTTAATTTTGAAGGGGAGGAATGGAAGATCCCATTTCAATCATGAGTCATGTTTTCAAATCAATGCAGCCCAATAGGCCTCCCTTCCAGCCCAATACATTGTTTGCCCATGCTCTCCATGTAAATTCACTGAACAAATAGTAGAATTTTGTTTTGGTGTTGACAATCTTTGTTAGTTAATTAAAAACAAAGTTAGTGATAAAGGGAAAGCAACAGACAGACAAAATATACTTGATGCAAGGGAAAAGGGGGAAGATGGATGCAACATCTCAATAATTGCATGGCCGATCTTCATGCATAGAAATTTCAAATTTCCAATTGCAAAAGTCACACGTTATCAATTATTTGTGTGTGCGCGCGTGTGTTCTTGCAAGAAATAAAGATAATTTTGTATATTTGTGAGAACACCTAAAAAAAAATTCAAGATAATAACATATGAATCCTTGATTTCTCATTATTTCTTAAGTAAAGGGATAATTTTTGTTTTATTTACATGAAATAGGTTCATAATTCTTATAGAAATAATTAAAATCCCTTTGCATTAATTTGCATAATCTTAGTCTTTTGTGAATGATATATTCATTTTTTTTTTGTTTATAACATTTTAATCTCATAATTTTAGTTAGTGTTTTAATTTAATTTTATTCATATGTAGCTATTAATTTTTTAGTGTTAATTAAATTGAAAAATAAACATATTTAAAATTTTTGAACATTTTAAAATTAAATTTGTTATATTATAAGTTAATGCGATTAAAATTATGTATTATAAGAATAATTTGATCATTTTAATTGAAGTCAAAGATTTATGTAATAAAAATTTACAAATTATATTTTTATTGGATAATATAAATAATTTAGAGACCCCAATGTTATATCCCATTTCAATATGCTATACAACTATGCTATCATTCTCAATGGACTAGTAGAAGTCATGGAAAAGAACATGAGAGCAATTTGTCATCATAGGTAGCTTTTAATGCATGGAAACTTGAGTTATGAATAGGTCACATGTAATTTGAGATTTTAGGCATATCCTTTCTCAATCATGGGCTCAACAAAGCACAAAATATTAAGAACATCAGCGATCAAATACCATCTTTACTTGACTTGTTGTTCCAAAAAATCCATGTCGAGGGTGAACCCACATGCCTATGTAGTCTCCTTCTATATGTTTGCAGAGGGTTCTGGTAATGTGTATTGATACAGATGCATGAGAAGTTAGATGTCTTTTAGTGTTCTGGGTTTCGTCCACGTCGAACCCTAGAGTCCTTAAATTAAGGCAAACTGCAAAAAATTAAAATGATGACCATGATTGATCATTGCTTCCTCTTTCTCCTTTCTCTCCCTCTTTGGTCTTTATAAGGAGGAATTCATCACTCGACGAAACATATGGTAGAACAAGTTTACTACCACACTCTAGCTCCTTAGAAATTTGTGGGCGCTAAATTTTAATTTAATGATGGGAAAGAATCGTTTAGCTATTTCATTGATCCTCCTTTTGAATTTGGGCACATTGCTTTCTTCTTTAGCTTGTCCATTTTGCTCGTATGTTCTAAAACCACCCTGCATTCCATACCCTAAGCCACCCTATGTCCCAAAACCACCACCTTCACCAAGGCCCAAACCCCCATATGTCCCCAAACCACCTTTTTCTCCCACCCCTAAACCACCTGTACTGCCAAAGCCACCACCACCACCACCACCAAGTGAAACGCCATGTCCGCCGCCACCACCACCGAAGGTGAGGCCATATCCTCCACCGCCGGCACAAACTTGTCCAATTGATACTCTCAAGCTTGACGCATGCGTCGACGTGTTAGGCGGTCTAATTCAAATCGGCATCGGAAGCAGCGCAAAGGACTCTTGCTGCCCGCTGCTGCAAGGGCTTGTGGATTTGGATGCTGCATTATGTCTTTGCACCACTATTAAAGCTAAGCTTCTGAACATCAATCTAATTATTCCCATCGCTCTAGAGGTTCTTGTCAACTGCGGCAAGCAACCGCCGCCTGGATTTCAATGTCCCACCTAATTTGCGATACTCCATGCAAGCAATTGCATGGTTGAAGTAGAATTATTGTTGAATTATTGTTGTTCGTGATTTCTCTTTTCTGGTTGGTCAAAATAATGACATGTATGAGCTTGAAGTAGAAGTAGATCGAAGAATGTCTGAATATATGTTTTGTTCCTCTTCTTGTTGCATATCCAATCAATATATGCCGTGGAGTAATTAATTAATAAATGTTTTGTTGAATTCTATTGCTTTTTGTTTATGAATTAGAAGTTTCTCTTCTTTCTCTCCCTCTCGTATACTCCCTATTATCCATTTTGCTATATTCTTTTAATTCTTCTGATAAAAAAAATAATTACTTCTTTAATAATTTGTAAATTTTCATTTTAAAAAAATTTAAAAAATGTAAATAAAAAAATTCTTCTTTAACCTGAATAGGAGTGACATTAATCCAATTTAATATTTTATCAATTGCATTAACTAATATTCATAATTAAAAAATATAATTACTTATTATAATGTGATACGAAGCTTTAAGATTAGAATCTTTCGTAGTCTTTTTTTTTTTTCTTTGATTTAAGTAAATGTTAATATGTAATATAGTTAATAATAAAATATTAAAATTATATTTTAAATTTTTTAATTATATTATAAAATATAAAATTAATTTATAAATTTTATTGATATATAATTTTAACTATTCATTATTAATTATGTTACGTGTTATTATATTATTAAAAATTAATGAGAAAAAAGACTAGGAGAGATCATAGTCCAAAAATTTATACATAAAGGATCATTCTGTTTGGATTAGAATTCTCTCTTTGGGTTTTAATAAGATGATGATATATAACACAAGAAAAAGTTTTAGGTGAAATAGTCTTGTCACGTCACAATTAATAATAAATAGTTTAAATTATATCTTAATAAAATTTACAAATTAATTTTACATTTTACGATATAAATTAAAAAATTCAACATATAATATGAACTATTCATTAATAATTGTGTTATATGTTAACATTTGTTTAAATCAAGAAGAAATAAAATTACAAAAAAATTCTAATTCCTTTCTTTTTTAATAAAACAACCTTGTTACACAATAAAAATTTGTCAATTCTTGGAAAAAGAAAATTCAAAATTAAATAATTAAATAAACTCATATCATGAATTGCATATTGTGCCTATATAATCTCTGTATTGTGCGATTAAAATGTAGTTGACAGAGGGAATGTGAGTAACGAGCAAGATGGGGTCGAAATTTAAACAAATTGATTCCAAAATCTCTTAATTTTGTATTTTAATTTTAGGAAATATTACCAATTAAATTAAATAATATTATTGATTTTAATTCCTGTCCATATTTAAAATAAGAAATGCATTGTTTGCTCACACGTTGGGGTGGGGAAAAGGAAATTTGGTGCGTGCCGCTGAGTTGTTTTTTGAATTTTATATTGACTGAGGTCAAATTCAACAATGGCCCATAAATAAATAAAATATCATGAGTGGCATTTGTTGAATAGAAGCCATTTAATTTAACTAAAATAATTTTAAATACGACCCACTAAAAGGTAATTCTTTCTTATACTTCAAGAAAATCTAGCTGTAAACAGTTGTGGATAAATTTAATTTGGATAAATTTTGATATAAATTTAAACTGATTCAAAATAATCAATTTTAGTCTAAATCAAAGTGATTCAAATTGATATTAAAAAATAAATCATGACAATTGCTAATGTGGGTATAAGTTCAAAACATCAATTTAATTACAAAACTCAAGTTTGTCATCTTATGTTTTATATTTCAAGTCTTAAGTCAAGTTTTATTCACCTCGATTTATTGGTTTAAATTAAATAAAAATAAAAAATAAATTTTAATTTTATAAATTATAAACTTAGAAATAAAAATTATTTTATAAAATTTTATATTAATTAAATTTAATGAGTATTTTTCTATTGATTAAAGTTAATAAAATAAAATATAAAATATTAGCTTTAAAATAATTAAATCAATTTAATTTTATTGGTTTTCATCAAATTTTAACCAAAAACTAAATTATATTGTCGGTTTGAATCCATTCGGTTTAAAAGTATTCACCTTTTCAATAAAAATTATGGAATAATTTAAGTATTTGAAAAATCAATTATAAGTACCCATAAATATTATATTTAAAAGATATAAATAATTGTCAAATATATATATGTACGTGTGTTTTATTTTTATATTAAAATATTATTTATGTACCTATCAAACCTTACAATCTTTTCTAAGGTTGAAGATAATTATTTTCAATTTAAAATTGGTAATACTTTTCACAGGAAAATTAAAAAAATTTAAGAAATAGTAAAAAATGAAATGGCGTGAAATACGTGCAAGAATTGAAAATAACTTTCAGCTACTAAGCATGGATATATAACGAAGAGGAGAGTCTCCAAGATAATTGCAGACTGACAATTAATTACAGGTTAGAGATCGAGAAGGATATGATGGAATCGAGAGCACACAACAGCTTCAGGGGGCATGCAGTTTGTATAACAGGCCCATTTCAAAGCCACATCAAAGCTATGCTCAAATTTGCAAAGCTTCTTCATCACAAAGGTTTTCACATTACCTTTGTCAACACTGAATTTATCCACCAACGTTTTCTCAAATCAATAGGCCCCAATTCTTTAGATGGTTTGCCCAATTTTCGTTTTGAAACAATCCCAGATGGCATTCCACTTCCTTCTTCTTCTTCAGATGATGATGAAAAAAACCCTCATCAGGATTCCATTGCTGTCTGTGAGAACATCACAAACGATGTCATGTTGCAGCCATTTCTTGACCTGCTTGCAAAACTCAATCACTCTCCTAATCTTGATCCTGTCAGTTGTATCGTCTCAGATGCCTTCATGCCATTCAGTGTTACAGCTGCTCAAGAATTTGGACTTCCTATTCTACTTTTTTTCCCTCTCGCAGCTACCCGTGTTATGGGATCTCAGCAATTGTACTCTCTCAAATTAAAAGGTCTCATCCAGCATTGTAAAGGTAATTAATATTGAGAGAGTTGGTTATTTTAATTTTCTCATTATAAATTATTTTCTGAATTTAATTAATTAATTTGCAGATGAAAGCTGTCTTACAGAAGAGGACTTGGACACAGTTATAGAAGGGATTCCAGGTATGAAAGATGTCTGCGTGAGAGATCTTCTGACTTATCTTCGATCAAATTCAGGTCCGGAAAGTCCTTTTTTTGACTTTTCTATGAAATCAGCAGAGGAAGCATCCAAAGCGTCAGCAATTGTTATTCATACTTTCGATGCATTAGAACAAGAAGCTTTGGATGTTCTCTCTTCTGTGTTTCCTAATTTATTTGCCATCGGCCCACTTCAGCTATTTCTCAATCAAATAGGAGAAGAAGAAGATCGTCAGTTAAACTCTATTGGATATTGTCTGAGGAAAGAAGAAACTGGGTGTTTGAAATGGCTCGATTCCAAGCAACCAAAGTCTGTGATTTACGTGAATTTTGGGAGTGGTATGGTAATTACAAAGGAACAATTTATTGAACTTGCGATGGGACTGGCAAATAGTGATCAATATTTTTTATGGATAATTAGAGAAGATTTTGTTTTTGGTGCTGGTAATCCAACTGCTTTGCTGCCAGAGGAGTTTGAATTTAGAGCTAAAGGAAAAGGATACACCGGGAGTTGGTGTCCACAAGAGCAAGTTCTCAACCATCCATCAAGCGGAGGATTCTTAACACATTGCGGATGGGGTTCCACGATTGAGAGTGTAACCGCTGGCGTACCCATGATTTGTTGGCCATTTCTTGACGAACAAGAATTGAATTGTAGATGCATTTGCAGAGAATGGAAAGTAGGAATGGATATTAAAGGCAAAGGAGAACAAGAAGAAGTGATCATAAACAGAAATAAAGTTGAAAAGTTTGTGAGAGAACTGATGCAAGGAGAAAAGGGTAAAAATTTGAGAAACAATGCAGCTGAGTGGAAGCGGTTGGCAGAAGCAGCTGCTGCAAATCCTGATGGCTCCTCATTTAAAAATTTGGATAAGTTGGTCAATCAAATTCTCACACCAACCCACCGCGCAAACTAACACAACCACTGGGGAGTCAGTATTGTTGTGACTTTTAATAATAATTGCCGTGTCTGTCTTTGTCGTTATTTGCTGTCCGATTTTATTTAAATATTTTTGAAAGATTTCTTGGTTCGATTTGGTTTCATAAAGTATGAATATTAAATTATTTGCAAATTAAGTATACATGCATGTTTATCGTGTATCATCTTTTAAGAAGTTGTTTTTGTTTCTATGTACTTGACATTATGTACAAGTTATTCTAGCTAATCTAAAGCAGCACATTAATCATGGGTCTCGTGTACTGTTTTTATTAAGAAAATTTTAGTACGTGTAAAATTTCTGAAAATATATATAATTTTATCGTTATATTTAATAGTTAATTAATTGTTAAGTTTATAGATGTTTCCGTGAAGGAATACTAATTTTACTGATTTTATTTCAAAAATTTTATTATATGAACAAAACCAAACTTAAGAACGACAGAAGAAAGTCAAAAAATGGGTATATTTTGTCGTTGAAATCATAAGAAACACTAGTGATTTCTGGACGTAGCAAATCTTGGACAATGAAGATGAAGGCGAGCAGAAAAAATTTAGTCCCATAATTTGTCTTGTGCAGACATATATACCGAAAGAAATTGTAATTCATTTTATTTGACTGCATTTTCTTTTTTGATGGAGCAAGAATTGAAGCAATTAGCTTCAATTTCAATGTTAACAGAAAGGTTGCGTGATGAGTTCAAGTTTTGTATTCATTCTTGTGTTATTTTCTTTGCATACTTGTTGATCTAAGATTAGAGTTATTGAATTATTTTTTATTTTTATTTTTTAAAATTTAAATTTTTTATATATATTTTAAATACTATTAATTACATGTTTTAAATTAACTTGAAAGATAATATTTTATCTATTAACTTGGATGATTCTTAATTATTAATTCAAAATCTTTTATAAGGATGTTCCAAATATTCTCAATTGATCTCTCCTACTCATTTATGTGAAAAACTCATCTAAAATGTAAGATAAGATATGCCTTTTGATTATCTTTGACAAATTCAACAGCCAAGAACCAAAAAGATTATACGTTAATCTCTGTAAAAGGGCATTCATTTGCCCAAAATCATGTACTTCCAATCTCTAGAAAACCTGCTTGCTCTAGGAGGATTGGTGCAACATTTTCAAATATCCAATGGCAAATATCATTTATCTAATCTCTTGATTCTTCTTTTGAATTTAGGCACTTTGTTCTCTTCTCTAGCCTATGATTACTGCTCAAATCATCCTCCTCCTCTTCCAATTGCAAAACCACCGCAAACACCGCCTAAACAACATACTTGTCCGATTTATGTTACTGAGCTAGGTGCATGAGTCGACGTGCTTGGTGGCCTAGTTCATATTGGTATTGGCGACAAGAAGACGTGATGCCTGCTGACATGGATGCTTCTGTATGTCTTTGCACGGCCATTAAAGTTAGGCTTCTGAATATCATCGATCTTGTCGTATCCATCGCTCGAAATGTTCTTGTCGGCTGTGGCAAGAATCCGCCTCCAGGATTTCAGTGCTCTCTTCCCTGTCCTCCTCCACCTTCTCCTTCTCCTGTCTCTCCGCCTCCAAGCCAACGGACTTGTCCCATTAACATTCACGAGCTAGATCGTTGCGTGGACACGATCGACGGTCAGTTCGCTGGCGAGCGTGCTATTAAGGAGGAATGCTGCCTGTTGATGCAAGATCTAGCAGACTTGGATGCCGGCACATGTCTTTACACCGCCACGAAAGCTAGGCATTCGGTTGACGAGAATGGTAGACTCCTTGGTGAAGGAATTCTTAAATTATGTAGCAAGAATAGATTCGGTTTCAGTGCCCTGAGTAATTGGTGATGCCCCATGCATGGATGCATGCATGCATTCACGCTCGCATGCAATTGCAACAACTGTGAGAGCAGGGTAATTGGAAATAATTTTTACAAAAATTTCTCCTCAATTTGAGTTAATTAATAAATTATTTTTATTTTATTGATTAAATACTTTTATTACTTTAACTATATTAATACTATAAAACTGTTTGGCCTAAAATTTTCTAACATAATAAAGCTGTTCTGCCTAAAATTTTGTTCAACCTGAAATGTATACAAGCAAGTTTTGAGCTTCTAAGAATGGACAAGCCTTATGCAGTTTGTATTCCATGCCTTGCTCAATGCCACATAAAAGCTATGCTTAAATTGGCTAAACTTCTTAATCAAAGGTCTTCGCATAACTTTTGTCAGCACCGAGTTCAACCACAGACGTTTTCTCGATTCAACATCATCATCAGCTGGCGATCATTTGCCAGTCTTTCGATTTGAAACCATTGCTGTATCAGTTGAAGATTGCATCAGAAAAGATTACATGTCGGAGCAATTTCTTCAGCTGCTCAACAAACTCAACGCTTCTTCAGATGTTAATCAACCCTCAGGGAGTTGCATTATCTCAGATGGTTTCAGCTCATTCACCATTAAAGCTGCTTAACAACTTGAAATTCCTATCGTAATGTTTTTCACCATCTCTGCCTGTAGTTTAATGGGATTGAAACAGTTCCGAACACTCGAAGAAAAAGGCGTCGCACCAGTCAGAGGTAAGAGTGAAAGACTAGTTTTCGATTCTGAAATCTACCTAAGACTAAGAGTAATTAATTCTATTTGTGCTAATTTTGCAGACGAAAGCTTTTGCAAATGAGTACTTGGACACAGTTCTAGACTAGATTCCAGGAATGAAAGATATCCGAATAGGGGATCATCAAGGTTTCGTTCGATTAACAGATGCGGATGATTTGATGTTTAACTTCGCATGGAAGCAGTTGAGGATGCATATTCCAAAGCTTCAGCAATTGTTATTCATGCTTTTGATGCATTAGAAAAACAAGTTTTGGGTGTTCTCATCTATGTTTCCTCGTTTATATGCCGTCGATCCACTTCAGCTTCTCCTCAATCAAATAGAAGAAAAATAACGTCTACTAAACTCCATTGAATACAATCTATGGAAAGAAGAAACTGAGTGTTTACAATTGCTCGATTCCAAGGAACCTACCTCGGTGATTTATGTAAATTTTGGCAGCATTGCAGTTCTAGGAAGGCAACAACTTATCGAGGTTGGAATGGGACTAGCTAATAGTAATTATCCTTTTTATTCATAATTACTGGCAACACTACGGATTTTCCGTCTGAGTTTGAGGTTGAAGGTAAAGGAAAAGATGTGCAAGTTGGTGCCAGCAAGAGCAAGTTCTGAACTACCCATCAGTAGGACTTTTAACTCACAGTGGATGGAATTTAACAATGGAGAGTGTATCTGCTGGAGTGCCCATGATTTGTTGGCCTTTTGAGGGAGATCAAATGACTAACTGTAGATATACTTGCTCTGAATGGAACTTTGGCATGGAGATTGGCGGTGAGGAAGAAGTAATCAAGAGAAATGAAGTGGATAAGTTAGCGAGAGAATTGATGTTGGAAGTGAAGGGTAAGAAAATGAGAAACAAGACCGCGGCGTGGAAGAGATTGGCAGAAGAAGCTACAATATTAAGTTATACATTTTTAAATGGTCAAAATTCAATACTACAAAGTAATATCGCTGGTGATCGTGCTATGAAGGAGGAATGCTGCCCAGTGATGCGAGATCTAGGAGATTTGGATGACGGCACATGTCTTTGCACCGAGCAGCGGGCAGCATTTCTTCTTAGCAGCACCCTCTCCGAGACCAACGTGCACTACACCACCGAACACGTCCGTGCATGGATGGTATCTGGCTTTTGGTGGTGGTGGTGGCGGTAGAGGGTATTTCACCGTTGGTGGCGGCAGCTTAGGGGTAGGGGAATAACTTATTCTCGAACCTACAAAGTTGTAATTTCCTAGTGATGCATGGAAGCCCGGCCAAAGATTTCTTGAATCACATCCTTACTATAAACTTACCATAATCGACCAAATTTACACAATATAAATTATGTACGCAAGCAAGCCATGATCGAACTGTGGTTTCAATTTCTTTAAATCAATATTATAAGAGCACAATTTGAACAATGCATAAACCCAATATTAGTTTTGTGTCAGTTGCAATGGGATTACACATCCTTTTCACCTCCACTCTTTGGTCTTAACAATGTTGGTTTTAAGAATGAGTGATTGCTTCTTCTCTAACCATAGGTTTTAAGAATGAATAATTGCCCATCTACGATCTCTGCTGCTCAACCTGAGAGAGGAAAGCTCATGCGTGCATACATAATTTCTATTTCGCATAAATTTGGTAAATTTAGGCAGTTTAATTACAATAGGGATGTAATTCAAGATATCTTTAGTAAAGCTTTCATGCATTACTTAAAAAATAGAAACTTTACAAGTAAAGATTGAGAATTAACATTTTGTTACTATCATTTTGTAACAAAACAATACAATTAATTATATTCTTAATGTATTTATTAAATTATCACTTAACTTAAAAGATTTAAGTTAATAAATAAAGATTCAAATAATAATATCAATAAAAAATATTATGTAAAAGAATAATATTAAATAATTTGATCATATAAATTAAATTGAATAAAAATAGAAAAGAAAAAGAAATTTAAACTTATTTAAAAGAAAATAAAAAGAATACAAATAAGTGAAAAGACAAATAAATAATCACTTAATCGACTAATTTTGATAAATTTGATAGACAAAGATCCAAATAATAATGATGAGCTCTAACTATATTTATAATATAACACTCGTCACATTATTAGTAGATATGTATCATTTTACAAAAATAAAGTATGATGTTAGATAAATTAGGAGAGATATGCACAAAAGTATTTAACAATTAATCCTTTTTGATAAGTCAATTTTCATCGAAAGTAATTTTTGACAATTTAACATAAAAAATATATATATATAATTATTATTATTATTATTATTATTATTATTATTATTTTACGGGGGTGTTTATTGATTCAATTGTTAAAATATAAAATTTGGGGTTTGAATTTAAATCCTGCTTCTAAGTCACTAAATTGGGGAGGGATTTGAGTAAGGGTTCCTTAGAAAGGCTGTGGAGTTAATAGGGTGGGGTTCTTATTCTAAAGCCCAAATCAAAACTGGAGGCCCATTCTAAATTCAAGTATGGGCTCAGCCCAAATTTTAAAAGGAGAAATTAAAAATTTTTAAAAAAAATCGAAATTTTCTTGAGAAGGAAGTCATGGGAAAAAGGTTGATGGTATAATACACAGCAATTTGCTCAAGCGCCCTGTCGAAGAAGAGCACTAGCTTGAAGCAGACGAAGACTAGAGTTTACAGTTGGAGTTATAGGTAAGCGAAGATCTTATTTCTGCCTTCGCTTCTGTATTTCGTTTCGAAAGATCTGATTCTGGTTGGGAATTAAAGCGTCGGCGGAGTTCGTTTCTTTCAATTTTCTCTCCGTCGAATCTTGGGGTTTTTTTTTTTCTTAAATTTGACTGTCTTATGGTGTTTTTATTGCGTATGGGGGGTTTATCCCATTGTTTCAGTTTCTTGTAAGTGCGTTTGAGCTGAGCTGAGTATGTTAAAATCCTTGATTCGAACGATTTTGTGCTGGGTGTTGAGTAGATTTCCGTACTTTTATTTAACTTTTGAAATGTTTTATTCAGTTTTTGGTAGGTGACATGTAATGATATTTTCTCTGTAATTCTCTGCTAATATGGATATGGGTTGAATTGACATATGGTGGAGTGAGTCAGTGATAGAGATTTTTATTAGTTTTGGTGTTTCTGAGAATATTTGCACACCTGCTGTTAGCTTTTTCAGTGGTCCATTATATGATTATGTTGAAGTGATTGACTAGTAGAATTGTTTTTGTTTAGAAGTTGCTGATGGAAATTTGAGAAACAAGCTCCTTTAGATGATTAGCAAGAAATGTTTTAGAGCTATTACCAAATGATTAGCTCTCCTCAATTATTCTTTGAGGCCTAAGATTTTATAGTTTGAATGTGTATATGTTTAGCTGTGATACGTTAACTTTTTCAGTGGTGAATTTTGTATTGAACATGGAGTGAATCTCTGTACTTTGAATGGGAATGACTTTTATAATTGTTGTTTATAACTTGCCAATGCAAAATTGAGAAATGAAACTGTTTAGATGAGAAGCAAGAAAGACCTTTGAGAGCTATTACTGTATCAATTAGCACTCCATAATTGTTCTTCAAGATTTAAGATTTTATAGTTTGAATGCATTGATGTTTTGTGGTCATCTATTCTGATTGTATGGTGATGATTATTATTGATATTTGTGCCACAATATAAAGTGAGTCTCAATGATGTTGAGTTGTGATGGTAGCCCTATTCTTTTGTATTTGTTTCTGTCAAGTTGGTTTTATTTTCTCTCTAAGGTCTTCAGATAATGCAGCTGTAATACATGTATTGGAATTAAGCTATCCTATGCTTTGCCACATAGTTGATAATGACAGTTGTATTTGTTGATTTTAATTGTTGATAAGCTTGGTTCATGTTGATGACTCTGTGTCTTGTGTGTGTGTGCGTGCTCGTGTGCGAGAGAGAGAGAGAGAGAGAGAGAGAGAGAGAGAGAGAGAGAGAGAGTTTACTTTTTATCTGTAAAGTAAAGCCAAGAAATTGTTGGAAGGAAGTTCTGTGTTTATTAACTATGTTGGTTTTTCCATTGATTTAACAAACTGTGAGAAGCACTGCTAAAGAGGGGGGGTGGTTTGGGGGGCCAGTGTTGAGTGAAACAGTTTATCTGTTTTAAGTTAGATCAATGTGGCAAAACATATGCTGTCCGAATATCTTGATTTTCAGTGGTTACTCATATTGATAATGTTTTTAGTTGAATAAATGAAAATGAATGTCACGAAAGCAAGATGGAAAAGGAACAAAAGTGCACTATAAATATGGTGCGGAGACATGCTATTTCTTATCTCTTTCTTGTGTAATAAGAGAAATTTTGCATAGTCTTGGTTTTTTTTTCACTTTGCACCCATATTAATATAATAATCCTTGATTTTTTTTTTTTGTTCCATTCTCTCTTCTTCTAAGGATGTTTCTGCTTTCAAATAATTGGATTTCTTGCACATATGGCTATTAAATTCTTAACAATTTGCATGTATTTCGGCTTCGGTATTTGTCCTTCATGCTTCTCTTAAATTATTATACATATTAACTAGTAACTACTCTATTGCTGGTTACTTTTTTGGTTATACTATTTTTTCATTTTGTCTAACCTGTTTGATGCATTTTCCTTTTCTTTTACATGTTTCCAGTCATAACCAAAAATGTCTCGAAGATATGATAGTCGTACCACCATCTTTTCCCCTGAAGGCCGTCTTTACCAAGTTGAGTATGCAATGGAGGCTATTGGAAATGCTGGTAGTGCAATTGGAATATTATCAAAAGATGGAGTTGTCTTGGTTGGTGAAAAGAAGGTTACTTCCAAACTCCTGCAAACCTCAACTTCCACTGAGAAGATGTACAAGATTGACGATCACGTTGCTTGTGCTGTGGCTGGAATAATGTCCGATGCCAATATCCTAATCAACACTGCACGGGTGCAAGCTCAACGCTACACATTTGCATACCAAGAGCCGATGCCTGTTGAGCAACTTGTTCAATCTCTTTGCGACACAAAGCAGGGTTATACACAGTTCGGTGGTCTCCGACCCTTTGGTGTTTCATTTCTTTTTGCAGGATGGGACAAAAACTACGGTTTCCAACTTTACATGAGTGACCCAAGTGGAAATTATGGTGGTTGGAAAGCTGCTGCAATTGGTGCAAATAACCAGGCTGCACAGTCAATCCTTAAACAGGATTACAAGGATGATATTACAAGGGAAGACGCGGTCCAGCTCGCACTGAAGGTTCTCAGCAAGACCATGGACAGCACCAGTCTTACTTCTGACAAGCTTGAACTGGCTGAGGTTTTCCTGACACCTTCGGGCAAAGTGAAGTACCAAGTTTGCTCACCGGAGTCTCTGAGTAAGTTGTTGGTGAAGCATGGAGTGACCCAACCTGCTGCTGAGACTTCTTAAGTTAAGCTCTTCTATGCATTCTCCTAGCTTAAATTTCAGGGTAATTTGGACAATTCTTGTATTCCTCTTATGCTTTATTCTGAAAAGAACTACAATCCAATTTGTTTGATGATTAGGATCTTGGAACTGATGGATGTCAATGTTGGTGGATGCAGTTTATCTTCCTTTTATTATATTTTCTTGTGTTAGAAATGCTTGAAACACTTCCATTTCAAGGATGCTGGCCTTGGTTTTTATTTTTTAGCATTGGAATTTACCATTATGCTTGTTATATTAGCATTATTATGTGTTTTGGAGACTATAAAAAAGACTCCATGCTTAGCACACGTGATAGAATTGACCCATTTGTCGTTGAAGAATGTTCGATTTAGATGTATACTAGTTCTTGGCTATGTTTGAAATTAAAGATGTTGTCACTTTAAAAGCTGTTATGGGATGAAATTACCAAAGGTCAAAAAAAAAGTGGTAGTACATACCAAAAGTTCGTGTTTACCAAATGTTTTAGCTGCTTTTAATAGAAGCACAACAATTCCAAACTAAGCCTTAATCACTTGTGTTTATTCTTATCAACTTGTGTACTAGTAAGAGTAAATGTGTTCATGAGATACTAAATATTGCATTCACAGCATTATGTATGGTGTTTAAACAAGTGTAACAATTGTTTGCTGTTGTTGCTCATGCAAGAGGGGAAGAATTTTGCTTGTGGTCCAAAGTAATTTACAGCATTCATATGTAATAAATTTTTGTTACAATCTATGCTTATGTGTTTTCACTAGTCTCGGAACGTATTGTTACTCATAATATCAACTGTTATGTGCTTTCATAAACCTCTAATATTGTACAGTAATTGATGCAGGACATTCAAATGCATATATTTATCCCAAAGAATCAACATGCAAATACATCTCATTGTGTATATTCAGGTTCCCAGAAGCAGCTTTTGCCTATTTCATGAACAACTTTATTTACCACTTCTGCTTGGACAAATGAATTATGCATGCATATAATCACACTCACCCCACATCTTTAAGTGTGCCCACTCTCTTCTCATCTGCTCGGATCGATCTTAATGTAAACTCTAAGACATCGTATGTTGAATTAGCAAGTATTTTAAAGTCCTTTGTCTCTAGTAGAAGCAAGAAAACTCAGCTACAAACAACTACATGTGGAAACCCTGTTGTTGGATTCAATCATGATATTGTAAACTTGCCTTGTTAAGTGATTTTAACGTATTTTGCAGGCAAGCATACTTGGGCTCTGTTCTGTCTGTGGTCCTATACTTTATTTTTTGCGCGCTGTTGCAGTTGCATTGTTGTAAACTGATTTTGATGCATCAAAAAACCGTTGCCATTAGCTTCTTAAAGCAGTTTGTGAACTAAACTCATCTGAGTGCGAGACCATGCTGTTTTTAGAAAGGGTTTTCGGGCAGCGCACCACCACGATGTGTGTGTGTGTGTGTGTGTGTGTGTGTGTGTGTGTGTGTGTTTTATGTCGTTTGTTTGCGTTGTACAGAATTGCTTTTTCTGTGTCAAAAAGCGCTTTTGCTTGGATGGAAGGGTGTGGGTATGGCTATGTGGTTCACGTTTTAAAAAGTGCTTTTGCTTTGGGGGAACTGTGGAATGGTGTGGTTGGTCACAATGCACGTAGGAAACTATAGATGTTGGATTAACAATAATCGATCTTACGTGTCGTTTCCTCATTGGGTTCCGTAAATCTTCTACTCCGGACCTGTCAAATTTATCAGTTTCTCTAACCTTATCACTGCTGCTGGCTTACAGCAAATTCGGAACTCAACTCTCTTGTCTGGAAATTTACACTCTCCTCCTTCTCTCCCATGGCTCTGCTCGTTCTTCTACTTCTCATTCTCCACCTCACTCCTCCGTCACACCAGAAAATCAACGCCGTCGATTTAGCCGCACTCGCTGCCATCAAAAACACTCTTACTGATATTCCCGGCACTGAATTTTTCTCCACCTGGGACTTTACTGCACCGGATCCCTGCTCCACATTCTCCGGCGTTACCTGTTCCCTCAACCGCGTCACCACTCTCACACTCGGAACTGGCCTTTCTGGCTCCCCCGGAGTCGCCGGTTCACTATCCCCCTCCATTTCCAACCTCACAGAGTTAACCCAACTCGTCCTCTTCCACGGCCTCGTCACCGGCCCCATTCCTCCCCAACTCGGCAGACTCACTAACCTCCGAGTCATTTCCTTAACAAACAATCGCTTAACCGGTGCCATTCCGGCCACATTTTCGTCCCTCAGAAATTTACACACCCTCGACCTGAGTTGCAACCAGCTCACCGGGTCAATCCCGCCCGGTTTGACGAAGCTGCCCGAGTTGAAAGTTCTCATTTTGGCGTCCAATTCGTTGTCCGGCGAGTTACCTGCTGTTTCGACTCCGATGTTGCACCTCGATTTGAAGAAGAATAGACTGACCGGACCGTTGAAACCGCTGCCATTAACCCTCCGTTACGTCTCGCTTTCTGACAATTCTATGTCGGGCCCACTTAACGGCTTACAGTCACTCTCAGAGTTAGTGTACCTCAACTTGAGCGTGAACCAATTTAGTGGGCCCATCCCGGCCCACCTGTTTAATCCCAAACTCTCATCAATGTTCTTACAACGGAACAAGTTATCCGGTAATATTCCATCACAAATCATGGACCCCACATCGGGATCGTCGTACGGCGAGGGATCGATCGTTGATCTCAGCCACAATTTTTTAACGGGCCAATTGTCACCGATCTTGGCTGGTGTGGAGAGCTTGTTCTTGAATAACAACCGTCTGATTGGGATAGTACCGCAGGAGTACATTAAAAGCATATACGACCACACCACCAGAACATTATACTTGCAACATAATTATTTGTCAAGATTTCCGTTGGAGCCCGGATTGGCATTGCCTGATAGTGTGTCATTGTGCTTGTCTTATAATTGCATGGTCCCTCCGGTTGGGACGACGGCATGTCCGCCCAGCGCCGGTGGCCAATTGTCTCGGCCGCAGTCACAGTGTTCGGTGTTTAGTAATCGGAGTACTGGCACCATAGATTAATTTCATACGGAATTACTTGTCATACATTATAGGATAAAAATATTGTGAAAAATGATTTGTGTATGGTTTATTTGTTACTATAAAGTGTTTGGTTCTATATTCATAGTAACGTGGTAGATATATTAGGAGTGATAGTTTAAATTATTATGACGTATTTGTATTGAATTATATTTATATTATGTTAAATGGTGATAAAATTAAATTTAATTTATTTAATAATTATGTTAAAAATTAAAAATTTTAATTTAATAATTAATAAATAATTAAATAAATTATAAATATATCAATCGATTAATATATTTTTTTATTTATTTTTATAATTTTTATAATATTATATATATAAATATTAATTAATTTTATTCTAAATATAATTATTTATCTTTTAAAATATAATGAATAAAATTAAATTATTAAAAAAATAAAATATTATAAAATAAATTAATATATTATAATTATTAAATTAATAATTATATAATAAATAAATTAAAGTAATTTTTTTTTTTCTAATCATTTTAAACTTGTAAATTTGACTGCTAGCTTAATCAGTCATGCTAAAAATTACCACCCATGTACATACCAATATTATACCATACGCCGTTAAGAGTAGTCGTTAAGATGACGATTGTTCAGGTCAGTGATTCAGTGATGAGAGTTACGGGGGAAGCATGCAAGGGAGAGTTAAGGACAGTACAAAACAGGATTTATTGCAGGTTTGTCTCACGTCCGTTCATTAAATTTTGGTCCGTTAATTTGACCGTTTCGTATTCACGAAGGATGCATGCAAATTAATGGATGGACTACAAGACAGGACACCGTCAATCCTATCCACAAAATTTATAAAATCAATTAAAGCAACATGGCTATTACCAGAAGATACTGCTACTGAATAATTGTCAGAGAACAGGCATTACAAGAGATCATGGTGTCCAAAATTCACTTAAAAGACCCTGATCAGATGATTCATTATATCAAAAATCCATGGAAAATCAGTTATGAACCACAGTAATTGCTAAGGGGAAAGCCGCCGCCGGCGAGCAAGAAAGAACAGGTGATGCAGACATGTCAAACAACAGGCCAGCAACCCACAGCTAGCAGTCAGGATCCACGATCTGAATCTACCTCCTAAAAGGCTCCCACACTTCCCACTTTTTTTTTCCTCACTTCTGTTGTTTTATGGGAAACAAAACTTATCCTTGGAATTCTACATTTTCATTGTTATCTCTGTTTGGACTCGGTGAAACACCACCTATTTGCTAGCTAAACTGCAATATGTTGAGAATACCTTCTAATTTCATTACCATCTTCGACACTAAGACCTTGAAACTAAACACATGGCATGAGATGCACCAACTGCAACGGATAGCACCTTGTGAGCACCCAATCCATCGTCCTCCATTAGAAACTGTACTTCCACGGGAGACGGTTGCACCTCTGGCAGCCCAGGAACTCCCAATTGAGAATCTTTGGCATTTCCCCACATATACAGCTTCCCTTTATCTGAAGAAAATAACATATTATCAGAGCATTAGTATCCTATTACACAGTTACCATGCGTTGGTCGCATATATATATCTTAGCAAGATGTATGAAGCGTATGCTTCATTTATGCTGCAAATTGGCTGCATGAGAAGCAAATTTGACAGTTCTGTTAATCTGAGATATTTATTCATTGATGTTATAAGATGATAACAAGCCGATCACCTTCAATAACATGCACAGATAGATTTGTTAAGAGTCCATATTACAGAACACATTTGATAAGAAGGATCTATGAACTGCATAAAAGATCCTTAGAACAAAAATCTAGATTGCGGATATCAACAGCTCTGTGCAGCATGTGCTAAATCTAGAGGGAGTTAGGGATGAAATCTTGTGCCTCTAAACATGATAAGGTGGAGAAAATATGACAATTACCTAATTCAAATTGCTTGTGACATAATAATTTGTTTTGACTTATAAGGAAAATTTTAGAATTGGCACGATGAGTACCGGGCAGCATGCACATACTAGAGTATGCTATGCAACTTCTAAGACCAAATAGAAAACATTATCAAGGATAACATAACTTGTCTTACCAGTTACAGCTGCAGAAGATGAGCCTCCACAAGCAATATGGACTATACGTTCATCAGCTAAAGCCTCAATGACTGTAGGTACTTTTTGATTTTGTGTAGAAGAATGACCCAACTGACCATGTCCACCATAGCCCCATGAAAGAACTTTCCCTTCTTCTGAAAATCATCAAGAATGAATAAAAATGTAAGTATACAACCTAAAAAAAGAGGACAAAAATCACACGTAGAATAAACTACAATAAACAACACCATGGAGATGAAAATTTGCAGTTACTTTACCAGTTAAAGCTAGAGAGTGATAACCACCACTTGCTATCTGAATGACGCAAATATCTTTGAGACTAGGAATTGGATTGGGTTTCCAACCACCAATCCTATCACCCCTTCCAAGCTCATAATTAGAATTTGCTAAGGAGAAAAGAAGATGTGTAACTATGATGTTATTTTAATTACTGAATGAAAGATAAATTAAATTTTAGTCAACAATTTAAACAAATATAAATATTTTTTAAATCCTTGTACTTAAGAAAGAGAACAGAGGGAAAAGATGCATGATAACCAAATATTTAACTTAGAAAGTAGCCTTTGATTGGCCCAAGTGGTGAACAAATATTCAAGTAAAACCGAGGATTTTAAACAAAACAAAATTCAGATTTCTCTCCCAATAAATAAACAGACATAAAGAGGCAAAAATTTAACAGATATCCTTACCTCCCCAATTCCAAAGTTGTCCTTCCTCTGTCAGCACCATCGTGAAAAAACCACCACAAGAAACTGCAGTCACAGGCCCAGGTAATGCTTTGACTTTTGATGGGATACTAAGTCCGCCACCCTCATTTGGGCCTCGACCAGGACCGAGGCCTAATCTTCCCTCACCTTCATCTCGACCCCAAGTATAAAGTTCTCCTACATCGTTTAACCACTATTAAACAAATTCAAAAGCTTGACAAGCTTCTGTTTTTCTCTTTTAGTTACAGATAAGAACCAAGCTAGGCATAACGTGAAGACCCAGCAAATCCTCTAAGAAATAACTGACATATATGGCAGAAAAAGTAAGTTCAAAACGCGTAACATAATCAGACAACTAATTAGCTACATTCTTGTTCACAAATACACTACAATTTAAACTGTTCTATTCATATAGAATTGCTATTGTTTTCCTCCCTTAATGGTTGTTTTAGAATGTTAGCACAAAGAATCAGAGAAAACATGCTTCAAAATGCAGATTTTTAGTTCATGAGTATTCTTAGAAACAATTAATGAATATGCTTTCTGTTCCATATATTAAAAATCTTGAAGGATCAACAAAAAAAAAGTATTACGGATTAAGATTGTCTTAGCACAGAGTTCTTTAACAAAGTTTTCAGCCATAAACCAAATTTATGGATCTCCACTAGCAAGAAAACTCTAATACAAAACCAAATCGTTAAATCACAACAGTGGAAAGTGCCCCACTAATTTCATAACCATTGAGGCACAATACAAACAAATCCAATCTATTTGAACTGCAAATGACCACAGAACAAACTAAAAATCATAATAATAGTTACAAACCTGACTCAGCTATAGCAGCAGTATGCATCCCACTTGTCGCCACATGACTTATTTTCCCATTCCAAGCACCTTCCACTAGTCTAGGGAACAGCTCTCTATGATAAACAGAATGCCCAAGTGCACCAAAACCACCATAACCCCTGCAAACTCCATTTCTAATAATAAAATCCATTACTTTACCAGACTAAAAAAATGAAAGAAATTATAGTAAAGAAACTTGATAAATTGCAAAACGACAATACCATACTCATTAATTTTATAAACAAGACAAATGTTTAAGGAAAAATCTAAATTACCCTCAAAAGAAAATTAACCTGACCTCTACCCATCCATTACCCGTCCCTTTCTAAAACTATCTTCCTCTCACCGTTCCAACTAATACCCATAGCTTTCTCGCTCTCATCAGTTATTCGTTCCTTGTTTAATATTTACCAGACCATTGTTCAACTACAGTCTGTCCGGACCTTTACATGACCTGTGCCCCACCACAGCTAAGGAATGTTAGAGTTTTGACCAACAAAAGCACAATTTTTTTTCTCTTCTCATCATTTTCCAAGCGCATAAATTATCATGCCAAGAAGTTGTATTTGCATCATTATCAGATTCCAAATATTGAGTACCTATACACATTTCACTAAATAAAAGAGTTCCAAGTAAAAGAATGAAGATTGTAAAGTTGGTTCAGCACTGACCAAGTGAAAAGCTGACCGAGGGAAGTAAGAGCAACGGAATGAACTCCGCCGAGAGCAATACTCCGAACAGGATCATCCAAATAAGGATTCAAAGTAGGCACAAACGCAGGATTCTCATGCCCAAACCCAAGCCGCCCGCCGTCACCTTTCCCCCAAATCCACAACTTCCCATCTACAATCAACCCTGAGTGAAACAACCCACAGGAAATTCCAATACGCATTTCATTTTTTTCATCGCTTTTACCACTACGATCATCAGAAATTCTTCCTGAAACTTCAGCGAGAGTAAAGGGTTGAGATACAATGAGACCGGCAACAGGAGCAGGATACAGTCTTGATTCTTCAGCGCCGCCCCCCAGCTGACCGGAGGAGCCTCTGCCCCACGAGAGAACTTGAAGAGTTACGGCGTCATTTTGGTTCTCATTTGGGTTGTCGATTTCTGGGGTTTTGTAGAGAATGGGAACCTTGGTTCTGGTGGATGAAAAAGAGGAGATATTGCGAGTGAGGGCCTTGAGGCGGCGGCGAAGAAGCATTGAAATTAAAGGAATTTCTTCGGAGAAAACCTCAGAATTTCAGAAGTAATGCCAGAAGGAAGCTCAAACTCAGCTTTAAGACTAGGTTTGGTTCTAAGCTTGTAGCATAGTGTTATAAAATAAATTAGAGAAAATAACATCCCGATCCCTATAATTCTATATTTTAATAAATAAAGGATACCTTTTTCCTTTATATCAAATAAGTCATTGAACCGTGTACAAAATTTTGATCCTATTCCGATCCAATGTTTTACTTTTGCGATTTCAGAGAGTAGAAATTAGAAACTTCCAAAGGCAGAGCTGAAGCAAAGGTTGCAGGAGCCCTTGTTGCAGCAGCTGATGCAACACTTGCAACTGTCTACAAGGGTACGGTAGTAAAGTCACAACATCGCCGGCGCAAAAGTCAGACCGCCACAGCCCCCGGCTCCTGGAAAGCTTTCTTAGATGGGGAATGGTTGAAAGGCTCTCTCATGCTCTTCATATCATACATGCATTTTCATGGTGGCATTCTTCATTTTACAAGCAATTAGACATGGACAATGAAGAAGAATCCACCGCAGCACAAATAACTCTTACATCAGTAACTTAGCTTGGCAGGAGCTTTCTTGCAGCATTTATGACTACAATTCTCGATCAACCTTCTTCCTGCAACATTGCTCTTCTTGCTTCTAACAAACGAGAATGGCGGCAAGTAAATGAACAAATAGGCTTCATTAATGAAAATTAAAACATTATGATTGTTATTTCTATAAATAAATTAATGTTACGGGACCTAAATGATAAAACTTCGTTATTACATTGGGAAAAACTGCAAAATCCAACGTCACGACTCCATTAAAATGAAGTAAAAAGAAAAACTCCATTAAAAGAACTCTTGAGAAGCAGAGTAGAAACAAACAACGAATATGGAAATGGAACAACTTTTAAGCATGGGTTTCACGAGCGAACTCGCGGCGGAGGCGCTCGCTGCCACCGGCGGAAAGTCCACTCTGAAAGCCACCGAATGGATTCTCTCCCACAAGCCATCAAACAACAACAACAAAACAGCCACTTGCTCTCTCGATCTCCCAAGCGCAAGCGCAAGCCCAAACCCGAACCCGATTCCGGTTCAACCCAAGCTCGACCGCTTCTTCCACTTCCAAACCAAACCCTCCCCCGGTTCCCCGGCCACCGCTCATTTCGCTGACACCAAAGACAAAGAAAAAGAATCAACTCCGGTTTCGAAGCGTTTAAAGACTGATAATAATAATGCTCCGCACGAGCCTTTAGCGGAGCGTATGCGACCTCGTAGCATAAACGATGTCGTTGGCCAGGACCATCTTCTCTCGCCGAACTCATTCCTCCGCTCCGCAGTCGAAGGCAACCGCCTCCCGTCTGTCATCTTCTGGGGCCCGCCCGGTACTGGTAAGACTTCTCTTGCCAAAGCCATTGTTAATTCCGTACTTTCGTATCGGTTTGCTTGCTTGTCTGCTGTTACTTGTGGGGTTAAGGATGTTAGGGACGCCGTCGAGGATGCGAGGAAGATGAGAGTTAAGAATAACAAAGGAACTGTGTTATTTGTTGACGAGGTTCATAGGTTTAATAAGTCTCAGCAGGATTCGTTCTTGCCAGTGATTGAAGATGGGAGTGTCGTGTTTATGGGAGCCACAACGGAGAATCCGTCCTTTCATTTGATTACGCCGTTGTTGTCTAGGTGTAGAGTTCTTACTCTGAATCCGTTGAAACCCCACCATGTTCAAGCTCTTTTGAAGAGAGCTGTGGATGATGCCGATAAGGGTTTGGCCAAGAGTGTTGGAATGAGAGTTGAGGTGAATGATGATGCTATTGAGTGTTTGTCTTCAAATTGTGATGGCGATGCTCGTGTTGCATTGAATGCCTTGGAAATTTCTGCCATTACGGCAGCAGCTCGAGTGCCCATTAAGCAATTTAAAGGTATAGAACAAGAAGGAGAAGAAGAAAAAGACAGGAATTTGGTGTCAAATGAAGGAAATGGATATAGTTCAATTGTGGCAATTGTTACTCTTGATGATGCAAAGGAAGCATTTCAGTGTAAGCATCTTGCTTACGACAGAGCAGGGGAAGAACATTACAATTTGATCAGTGCACTACATAAGTCCATGAGAGGAAGTGATGCTGATGCAGCTATTTATTGGTTGGCAAGAATGTTGGAAGGAGGTGAACAACCTCTTTACATAGCAAGGCGATTAATAAGATTTGCAAGTGAAGATGTGGGGTTGGCCGACCCATTGGCTCTTAATCAGGCTGTTTCTTGCTATCAAGCCTGCCATTTCTTGGGTATGCCAGAGTGCAATGTCATTCTTGCACAATGTGTGGCTTACTTGGCTTTGGCTCCAAAATCAATTTCTGTTTATCGAGCACTAGGGGCTGCACAGAAAGTTGTTAGGGAATCAGTTGGACAGAACGAAGGAGTGCCGCTTCATCTAAGGAATGCACCGACTAAGCTGATGAAGGAACTTGGATATGGGAAGGACTATATCTACACCCCTGATGATCCTTCGTCAAAACAAACCTATCTACCGCCTTCACTTGAGGGGTACAAGTTCCTGGATTGGCCAAATGGTAATCCCACTGGTAAATGAGAATCCAACTAATTACCTTTGGTGATGTTGTCTTTGATAACTTACACTGGTTACAAGCTCTTTCCTTCTCTCTTTTGGGCATGTAAAAATCTTTATTTTGTTCATACAGGAGGCACCACATTTTGGCTTTTTTTTTTGTTTTTTGGAATTTTTAAACCGAAACTACAAAATCGATAATCCAATCTCCTGAGTACTTCCAAATTATGCTTACAACAAGTTTCAGATGGGGTCTATTTCTTGACATGTTTAGTGATTTCTACATTTTTTGCCTCTGGAAGTTTTGGTTTGGAAGATACAGAAGTGTTAAGAGCTACTGACAATTAATGACTCAATCGCATATACATAATTTCTTTCAATATTGTTAGACTGAATGCTCCATTTTCATGTCCAAGGTTTTTGGCTTTCTGATGCAAACTCAGTTTACTTGACTTCTATTGATTTCCTAGTTTTGAGTAATTGCCTCTCTACTGAGAAGTTAAGGGTATGTTTAGAATTGAGGTATTGTCATTTTTAAGCTATAATTGTTGTGGAATGAAATTATTGAATGCCAAGTAGGTGGGTATTTGATTAATATTAGTTGCCACACGAATGTGGGCTGTTACCAAATATTGTAACTGTAGTTAAACTGTTCTGTTTTCAAAGTAAAGCAAAAATGCAACTATTGCAAACATATCTTAAATCATATTAGACTTGGGGATGTAGCTTCTGATTAGAGACAGTAAGCTAGGAGAAATCTTTCTTCCTTGCCATACAAAAAAGTTGCGAGTCCTTGAGGTTGACTTTGCACATTTGATTGCATCTTTGCATTTCTTTCTGACTCTAGGGATGGTCTTATGAATTAGTAATGAAGGCAGATGGTTACAGTGAAGGCAGCAAAAATGTTTGGCAACAAATTTCGTATTGCGATGTTGATCACTTGAGTCCAAGTAATCTCGCCAACTTTCTACACTTGGGCAACACTTCAAATCAAACCACATAAAACATGCAACACACAGCTAATCCTTGGTGTTATCAATCCATTCTATGCCTTCAATATTTACGGGGTCTCGGTTGCTGCCAAAATGCTGGACGTCCCACCGGAAATATGGAATGTTTGCCGCGATGGCGGGGTGGTTCTCATCTCCGGTTCAACATTAACATTTTTGTTACAACCTGCATACGTAGCGGTCCAGTGAAGTCTCCTCCATTGGAGAAAAGCAAGAAACCGGGGGTGCATTTGGGGCCATGGGAGTTTTGTGTCGATGAAACGGGATTTTAATTGGCATCAGTGCCGGAATTCGTGTGGCATTTCCGTTTATTGAAGAGTTTTAAGTGATTGATGTTGATAGAGGTGTAAACTTTGGATTTGCTTCCGCTGGTTGGCATGGAACTTCTGTGATTGGTAATATTAAATCTATAAATTTAATTCATTTCCAAACAAAATTATAACATTGATTAGAAGTTAGAACGGTGACTAATCAGTAATTAAAATAAATATTACATAATTATAATTTCTAATTAAGATCTTAGCAAAGAAAGATTACTCTTTAATGTATACAATTAACTGTCAAATAATCACATAAGATTTGTCCCCTGGTATTTGACCAATTAGCGATAGCTTGTTTTGATGCGGTCCTTCTGGCAGCAAACAACGGGCGAGCACAGTCAACTGTCTGTCTCTGTGGGCCAAACCCTTATCACTTTCTTCTTTCTCCTTCCGACTCTTCCTGTTATCCTCTCCCATTTCTCCTTCTTCTATATATATATATGAGAAGATTTCCCATTTGGAATCACTGCATCATCAAATTGCCCAAACCCTCCTGCATTTCCTCACATTTCACCAATTTCAATGCCGCCAACCGCCGCCCTCTCCGCCTCTTCCTCCTTCGCCCTCTTCTCGCTTCCTTCTTCTTCCACAACCAAGCTCAAATCCAACAATTACGCGCGATTCCCACTTCGTTTTTCCCCAAAATACCCCGGTTTCGGTATGAATTCCACCGCCGTGCGGTCTGCCGTTTCGATTGAGAAAGAAACCCCGGAAACAGAGCGGCCGCCGACGTTCCTCCGGGAGTCGGATGATACGGGGACGTCGTTGGCGTCTGCCTCTTCGGTGAGGGCCCGGTTTGAGAAAATGATAAGGGACGCCCAGGACAGCGTGTGTCAGGCGATTGAGGTCGCGGACGGTGGTGGGAAGTTCAAGGAGGATGTTTGGTCTAGACCTGGAGGTGGCGGCGGCATTAGTAGAGTTCTCCAAGATGGCGCCGTTTGGGAAAAGGCTGGCGTTAATGTTTCTGTTGTTTATGGCGTCATGCCTCCTGAAGCTTACAGAGCTGCCAAAGCAGCTGCCACTGATCATAAGGCCGGTCCCATTCCTTTTTTCGCTGCCGGTATCAGTTCGGTAATTACTAACGATGGATAATTATGTTCTCTTATGCTTGATTGCTTTCAAGTTCACATTTTTCTAGGGCAGAGAGATTACTGAACAATCTCTCTCTCTTTGTTTCTCAGGTTTTACATCCGAAGAACCCTTTTGCACCGACTTTGCATTTTAACTATCGGTATTTTGAGACTGATGCTCCAAAAGGTACTATTAGATCTCTTCAAATATGTTCTGTAGGTTATGTAACTTTTTCTTCTGAGTTTATGTTTCTACACATATGTTTATAGTAATGCATGAACTTTCATTCCTGAATTTTTCTTTTCTGATGAACAAAATTGAATGATATTAGCTTTAAAAGACCGATTTAAATCTAGATAATAGGAGATCCGGTTAACGAATAGGCTACGACTGTCGGTTGTAGCTGCAAAGAGTACTGATCACATACAAGTTAAGGAAAAAAGAAGGAAATAATGATTCAAAATACCAATGCAAATGTAAGACGCCTTGGTGAGAAACCATATACTGGGCCTGTATGCAAGTCATTGTTGTCTAGTATGTGCAATGCACCATCCAGTCACACTTTCTTCTTCCCTGGTCATTTGCAGAAATTAAAGCTAGTGTTGGAGATGGCGAATGTCATTTAGAATTTATTTCATGATTTTACTCTTGAAAGATGTTTGAAACGTTTAGTATTTGTCCTTGCATTGTTACAATGAAACAACCAAACCAGTAGGAAGTATGCATTTATTCCCATCAGCATTGAGAATCTAATCTTAGTAGCTATGGTAGTTTGTAATTTAACTTCTCCTACATAATGCATATTTCATGGTCATGATTTGGTTTTCTATCTGTCATTTATGTGCATTATAATAAACTTGTACTTTTATATGATTATTTATTACTAAACTATGCAGATGCTCCTGGAGCACCTCGACAGTGGTGGTTTGGTGGTGGAACAGATTTGACTCCTGCATACATCTTTGAGGAGGATGTTAAGCATTTCCATTCAGTATGTACTCTCACCAATGTACTGGATTCTTTTTCTATGATCAAAGCATAGGGGCTTTTCCTGATCCCCACTATTGGAAAAGTCTTACCATTGTGTTGCTTTCTTGAGTATAAATAACACCTGTGATAGATTTTATCTGACCATACCAATTTGGAAAATGGTGCTAAGAGTTCTTTTTTATTCAGAGACTAAATGAAATGGAAAAATCTTAAAATGAGAAAGCTTGAACTTGATTTATCATTTGCATTGAGCTGTCGGCTTTAACAACCACTAAAGTGAACAAAAAATGCTGCTACAGAGAGTGCTTCATGCTTTTATGCAGCCTTAAGAAAGTTGTCATGCCTTATCTGTATCTACATTATTTATGCGAAAATGTATGATTTTATTTGTTTACTGATATTGAACATCTTTTGTAGATTCAAAAACGCGCATGTGACAAATTTGATCCTACCTTTTATCCCCGATTCAAGAAATGGTGTGATGATTATTTCTATATCAAGGTTTGTCTCTTTAACTTTTTCATTATTATGCTACCATATGAAGATGGAAATGAACTTCTTGTGATTCAATGAAGATGAAATTACACCTTTCATGATTCAAGTACAAATGGTACCATAAGTCAGGTTTCAAGCAAAATAGTTTTACCCAATTTAGAGAAGCGAAAGTAAAAGAAGAGGTGTTCAGTCAATCCATTAATCCATCCTGCTTACCTCCCAAGCTTTGTTATCAATTTATAAAGTAAGGAATCTGGTGCTTGGTTGATTCTGTGTCTGTAAAGTGCTATATACTTATCTAAATTACACCCAATTGCCTGTTGGTGGGATTTGGGTTCCCTAACTATGATTACCACTTTACAGATTTATAAGGTTGGGAACGAAGGAGGCTTGGTTTTTCATATTAATTACATTACTCTTGAGATAATTGTTAATGAATAATCCTGTTGGAGATTGAGCTGCATTGAAAAGATTTTTTTCTTTCAAATAAGCCACTGTTGAGTAATCTTTGTATCTTGAATTTTACATTGTTCGACCATGCGTAATGCAGCATCGAGGAGAGAGGCGAGGACTTGGAGGAATATTTTTTGATGATCTAAATGATTATGATCAGGAGATGCTTCTTTCCTTTGCAACAGGTGATTGCTTGAGAAAATTGAGTAACAGATTCAATGTTTTGATCCTCTTCATATGCTGATTTAGTTTTAAACTTACAGAATGTGCAAATTCCGTGGTTGCTGCTTACATACCCATCATAGAAAAAAGAAAGGATACGCCGTTTACAGATCAGCACAAGGCATGGCAGCAATTGCGAAGGGGACGTTATGTAGAATTCAACTTGGTATTCACACTAATTCTGAAGATTGTGAACAAAATAACTGTTTTAAACTCCCCTGCATTAGGCCTTATATGTCTTCCTGCTTTATTTCTTTAAATTGTAGGTTTATGATCGGGGTACAACGTTTGGGTTGAAGACTGGAGGTCGAATTGAAAGTATTCTCGTTTCTCTCCCTCTAACTGCACGATGGGAATATGACCACGTAAGTTTTCTGAATCATTCTGATAAATACTTTGCATCTGATGTTACTGACAACTTCTAAGATTATGAACTAATAAGGGAGGGTTCGATTCCTTGTTTCATCACCAGAAACCAGAAGAGGGAAGTGAAGAATGGAAGTTGTTAGATGCTTGCATCAACCCAAAGGAATGGATTTGATCCCTGTCTGAATCCTGTATTTGTAATATCTTCTTGAGTGTTCTTTCTGGATTTTTCTTTTCTTTCTATTATATTTTTCTGCACGCTTTCTGGCATCAGAATTTAGTGTCTTGGCAGCAGTAATCGATCAGGCGGTAGAGAATCGGCTTGTAAATCACATGAATTATTTCCAAATCTCATCCCATGCAAGGCTAATGGAACAAAAACTCAGATAGTGAAAAGCTTTGCTTGCAGAAAATGTCAGTTTGAGACCTGTGGAAAAGGATGTACCATGTTATTTATACGTTCTTCCTACAAAATTGTCGAAAGCACCATATAAATCGAGGGTCTTAAATGATGTTTTGTAAAGTTTTCGTTGTTTCTTTACAATATAATAAAACATTAGGGGCTTTCATGAAGAACCACCGGCGTAGTCACCACCGTCCGTCACCTTTCACCAACTTTCCTCTAATCGATTTGTTGAATCACAACGACACAATCCGCGACGCGATTGGCCGTGCGTGCAGAGAATGGGAGCCTTTCACGTCATCAAGATGCTTGGAAGCGGCGCGTGGGCGGGTCGTTCTTCAAAGCTTCTCCGATGTCCGAAAAACTGAAAAACTACTGCGATTGTAACTCCGCAGCTTCCGAGGGTTACGGAATCAAGATGCTGGTCAATAAAGATGACACCGTTTTGGACTGGAGGGATTTCTTTTGACTACCACACCTTGACGCTCTCCGGCGGGAATCCCAGTCGGTGGCCGGAGTTCCCGCACAACTACATGGAAGTTGTGGCGAATTACAGTGATGAAGTGAAATTACTTGCTGAGAAATTGCTGTGTTATATTTTGGAAAGCCTAGGCTTACCATCAGATTACATTAAGGATGATGTCGGGGAATTCTCAGAATATTACGATACGGTTATTACCCGCCGTGCGCTCAGCCAGCGCTTACACATGGATAGCAAACTCAATTCAGATATGGGTGCTCTGACTCTTTTGATCAGGATGATGTTGGAGGCCTTCAGGTTCTGAAGGGCGGAGAATGGGTCACCTTTGAGCGTTTATACTACATGCAATTATTGTCATTTTGGCTGATCAGACTCTGGTATTCATTCTATCTTTCAACCAATTTACTTTAATTTTCGTTAGCTGGTTCTGTATGCAGTGTCATGTCACATTCTGCAACGCAGTAACTTTTTATCTTGATATCCTGGAGTTCAAAACAATATTGGAAGACATGCATATTAATAATCTAGGCTGCATTTCCATGACGAAAAACAAAACTTTAGCAGAGATAGCAAATTCAACTACTCTTGTATCCAATTATTCTCCGGATAATGTCAGTGGGATGACAATAAGTGAGAATTTATATCGGCTTTGGGGGTTCTGTGTTTGGCAATTCTCTGAAGAGAAGCTATCCCTTTGGCACAGTTGGATACATTTGGGCGCTTAAGATCATTGTTTTACTGGGAGTTCAAATAAAGTAGGTGTGCTAGTACTCGTGATTTGGTAAAGTCAAACTCTGTTCTTCAAATTTATAGTTTATCAAACAGACAATACCGAAGCTCATACTATGCTTAACAAATTATTTCCATGACAATAAAAATTCTCACTTTTGGGGACCCCTGAATCAGACCATAAAATTTCAACCTTCTTTGTACCGTATGAGGCCTTCTATTTATACTATTTATGATGGCTTGCTTTGTTATGATCTATCGTGATCTCTAGTCTTTGAGGGGGAAACGTTTTCTTAACTACTTTGTTGGAATAATTGAACCGAGTGTAATCTTGTTCTTCTCTAATGGGGCATTATTGGTTGTTGCAGGTTACAAATGGGGGGAGTATATTAGTGCCCAACATCGAGCCATGGCAAATGCCACCGGTTTCTTCATTTCATGACCCAGCCAAGACTGTCCGGCTTCTGAGCTTGTCAATGATTCTTCCCCTCCCCGACATCGGAAGTAGTTTATGGGAATTATGAATCATCATGGTACACAGGGCCCAGAAGGAAAACGTAATCTTGACGCACTTTTGCCCCAAAGTTAGATTGGAATTCTTTTGTGATCGAGACGAAGGGTAATAATACCTTTGTCAATTTTTGAACCCATCAGCTTGATTATCAATTGTGCAGTTGCTCAACTTCTCTCTTTACATGATTTTCCATTTTTAAGAAGAAAATTCAACTCTGCACCGAAATTATACATTCATCCGTTGTCATCGAGCCAGTTTCTAAAATTATGAATGAAGCTGCACAAGTAATTTACATTCTACCTAGTATCATGCATCGGGGAGAAAATATAGAATAAGTATACAGTAATAGACCATATGTATATGAAGGCGGAAAAATGAAGAGCAAGATCCAAGTAAAAGGAACCACAATAATATTTTTTCCATTCTATGAAACTTTCTTGACCTATACTATTTAGATAGTTTGTGCTTTTGTATGTACAGATGGAGGGGGTAAACAGGGTTATCTATGTACAAAGAATAAAAATGTTGCACATAATGTACACAATGAGAGTTGAAGGGGATGCATGAACCAGAAGACAGGCAAAAAACTGGTGTGCCCTAGTATGGATAAGAAGAGGTGAAGCAAACGTTTGAAGAGAAACCCTAAAATCTGAGAACATTAATGACCCTTATAGTTTCTCTTTTAGGAGGTAAATCACTTAGATTCTCCAACTTTAATCCATCTACCTGACATTACTTTGATGCAGAAGATATCCGCAGCCCCAGCCTCGCCCTTTACCTTGTTCGATTGTAACCAACAATACCTGTAACAGTTCTGCAGTGTCTTCCTTGGATGCCAATTCCAAGTTGGTTTGATAAAGAGGCAGAGGAGTCATCGGATTGTTCCACCACTTTGTTCTTGTTCCACTTCCTCGTTTAGACTGGCTCTGGTTCTGTCTTGATAAACTATAGGAACTGCTTCCAACAATATGCACGGTCCCTTCATCAGCATCAGCATGGATTATGCTGTCCAAACCAATTTCAGATTCTATCACCCATTCCCGATCAACAGCCACGCCCTGAAATTCAGGTTTCCCAAGGTCCACCAAGCTAGAACAGCTAACTATCAGTATGAATCTCTCCGTGAGAACTGCAAATTTCCCAGCTTGTTGAAGTGCTTTGCACATCACTAGCACCTCATCCTTGAACTTCAAGCCATCATCAGCCTCCATAAGTACTGTTGTTCCAATGGCTTCTTCCCACAAGTAAGGAGTTAGCGGAAGTTCTCTACTCAGATGCCTTGGAAGACGGACCCTGTACCGCTGCGATCTCGAGTGGTGGAGCCTGCTTCTGTTTCTAATACTCTGAGCAGTTCTCCCAGTAACCTCAAGAATACTAGCTGTTGGTCTTGCCACAAGTCCTGTAACTCCAAATGCAATTCCTGTTTGGAAAAAAAAAGAGTAAACTAAAAGTTGTTAGTTTTCTGCTTCTGTAGAAGCAGAAAACTTGTTTATTCCAATTTCATGTAGAATGAAATCTCATTGAAATGTAAATCTGTCAACCGCATTTAACTTATTTTCATTGTTCAAAAATGAAAAAAATCAAACAGCCTCTTGCACTTCCATCATTATATTCAAGTGCTACAAAAGCTCCTGGAGCTGCAATGACTAAGTGATGAAGGTAGGTAATGATAATGAATTTTCCGGCACATTACCTGAGAGGAGACCAGGAAGGCCATGTTTCTCAGCTTCTTTAATCGGTGATTGAAGGAGACCAGTGAGTCCCTGTAATCAAAACATCGTAAGATTGAATAGATGTGAGCACAGCATGAAAACATCTACTCATTTAACTATCATTGAAGAACAATTAATTATAAAAAGTTCTAGTTAAGGGCTCAATAGTTGTCAAAACTTTAACATGCCATGTCCATGTATGGCTAAAAATAACAGATTTGTCACTTTATTCAGAAACAAGCCCTTGTTATTATGGATTATAGTTTCATAATGTATGAACTTTTAGGATTCAAACAATTAATGGTAAGTAAAAACAAGAGAAAACATCTCAATGAATTACATAAAAACAAGAAAAAAAAGTTGAGAGAGATTGTACCTCTTAGTCAAATATATAAATGTACATAGATAAGTGAGAAGATTTACCTCTAAGACTTCATTTATCACACCTTTGCCATGTGAAGCTACTCCTTTCTGCTGCTTTTCCATTCTTGCAACAGTTTGGTCATCAAATGTAAAAGCCAAGATACCCTAAAATGTAGAATATTATTCTAGTATCCATCTACGTTCTTTCAGTAACACTAAGTACCCTCAGACTGTAGAAATACCTTATGAGCAGCTTTACTGAATTGAGTGGCTGCGTCACTCAATGCATAAACTGTGTTGCTTACGAGACTAGTAGTCCCTAGTGCCATGCCTGAAATAAGTCCCGTTGGACTCTGAAGGGGCAATGGCAATATATTCAAGATTCTGATAATGGGACAAGATTCAATTAAGTAATAACTTGATTACCTGCAACAAGCTTCTGGCAGGAACTGACAAAAAATCTCTTATGCCAAGCCCCAAACTCCTAGCAAAACCCATGGGATTACCTATAACACCTGCAGACCCAAATACCTGCAAAACATCCAGCATTGAGGGGCAGAAAAGACTGAAATTTTGAATTTGAGATTATAGTAAAAAGGATTGTATAAAATATGTACAATCAGCGAATAAGATATCATTTGTTTCCATCAATGTAATATCCAAAATTGAGACAACTTTTACCGAACACGTTCTTGAAATTTGAACACACCAAATCAAAACATCATTTTCTATTTTTGTTTGTTTTTATTTATGAAAACACTAATTGAAAAATAATACCAAACACTCCCTTAAAGATTAAAAATTAAGTAACCAAAAATATCAAAACCAATAATAATGACAGAAGATTTGGGTTAAACCTTTTCTGCCTAGTTAGTACAGCTGTGTGAGTATTAATCTTTTAGTTGAATAACCTAGTGCAGCTGTCTAGTTATCTAGTAGTTAGAGTAGAATTTGTTTTCTTATTTATTTCATGATATTGTTTATTGTTGTAATTTAAGTGGTAGATAGTTGTTGTTAGTAACTAGTTTTCCATTGTAAAACCTATAAATATGCTACATTTTTGTACCAAGTAAATGAAGAAAATAACGTAGTAAAATTATCATTTCAGTTTTCCTCTATCATTCCTTTTCTTCCAACAAATTAAATAAGAACATTTTCATCGTACCTATCCATCATGAACCATGAAATAACAAGGTAGTAGCTATTAAGAATGACAAACCTGTAAACCAAAAAGAGAAGATAAAAAAAAAAAGGCCATCTCGACCATAATATCAGATGCTTACCTTGTACATCTCATGAAGAAATTGCCGCGTGTAGTGTCTCATAAGGATTTCATGAATTGATTCCCAACTAGCCATTTGATGTGCAATTGTCAATTCTTTGAGATGAATTCGGGCGCCCTCAACATCAGCAAGGGCCATAAGACCCCTCTGCAATGACAGTAAGAAACAGCCAACCAGATATTAATTAGCCAATCAAACCCCAACTTCTTTCTCCCTCTCTGTCCATATTTATTCTCCTTTAATCCATTTAGATTCTTCTCATTTTTGTACTTTTCTGATCATAATTTATCCATCTGTATCCTTTCTCAATGCGTAACCTATACATTACTGGTTAGAGGAATAGGTTACTATTGAAGTAGATTTACTTCAATTTTTTGAGTTAGATTTGGTTTCTAGCCACAATAAATAGGCCATACGTAATTTTGGTACATCTATATTGAGTTAATAGAAGAAATGTAGACACCTTGATTATTCCTCTCCCTCTTCTTTCTTTTGTTTTCCTCACACCTCTTTCCTTCTCTCTTTCTTATTGTACATGACCATAAGAGGGATGTTTGGCAAATCAAAGGTAATTTATGATAAAACTTATTGAATAAGATTTTTGCCACGGTAAAGTTTAGAATAGTTAAGAGCCAATATATTACCCTACTGTTAAACACTAGAGATACAGTGAGCTAATATCAAATACAATCACAACTTTCTGGTTCTGGTCTATCTTTCTCTTATGAAGCATAATCATATATGGAAAACCTTTGCCTATAAAGCTAGGACCTTACATGGATAAGTGATTCTCCGGATGTAGCAACTCCATTTCTCAGCATCCAAGGAGTGCTAGAAAAACTGGAAAAGGAATACCATATTTAAGTGTCTAGTATTAAGGTGAGGGAAAATTTGAAGTACATAACAGGTAAAGGAATTCTACTTTGAAGTAACAATTTTTTGTTTACCTTAAAGTGAACTTGATAGGGGACAAATCTAACAGTTCAACGTAGATTTTCTTCTGTCTTCTGGCCAAAAGGTAGATTTGCTGCCAAGGAGCACCAATTGGAACAATTGAAGGTAGCAGTGCACTGCTTCTCTGACTTCTATTAGCTGTGGGATCATTCATTCCATGATGGAGGTCTCGACTTGCTTTCCCGTACTCAGATTTTTTATCATGTATCAAGGACTCCTTTACAGAACCTAAATCATATACGACAGGATGCAGTGTGGGATCTGGAAATGGCAAGACTCTACTCTGAAACCTTGGAGAGACGGATTTAAAGAACTCAAGCATGCTTAATATCACTTCTTGCTCAAGTTCAAGGCGAAAATCAGCTACTCTGCAAGCATTCAACATAATATAAGGAAAAGTACGAAAAAGACATTCTAGTTACATTTAACACAGCTATAGGTACCTCAAACTTATATGTTCAAATGAGACCAATGCACTGTCTTTCTTCCTCCATTTTGCAAGAGATAGGTAAAACACAGGCTCACAAGAACTATCAGAAGCAATTTGCAACACTCTTTCACTTTTTAATTTTCCACCATAATCCTTTGTTCTGTGGCCAGCTCGATTGCTTCTATGATCTTGATTGAAGGACAGAATAACCGGATATGGGGTTGTGTGCAACTGATTATCTATTTGTAGATAAGCAATTTGAAATGAGAGTGTTTGTTGATCGAGACTCTGTAGCATATCGATTTTTATGTTCTTTGCACAAGCAAAAAGCAACTCCTACAAAACAACGAAATGCTTAGCAAACTTTAAATAGGTTCGAAGTAAAAGTCCTACAAGGACAAGAGAAATTAGAACTGTCATCTTTAGTACCTGTGGATATGAATCTATCAAGGAAACACCAACATACGGAATATTTAATGAAAATCTCTCTCTATAATTAACAAGCTTATCCTGTTTCTGCTCTTGCTTTTTCTGTTCTTGGTGCTGCAGGTTAGTCTGATTTTTTATATCTTTCATAATATGGTAACTTGAATCAACAATACATAGCACCTGCAAGAGACAGAAAAATAACTGATCTATCAAAATGCCAATATGTCTTCGGCACACAAGAAACCAGAAGGATCGTACCTTTGTTGCTCCATCGGCACTGTTTGATAAAAGCAATGTTCTTTCGCGCTTCTGCACAAATATTTAATTTTAAGCAATCAGAAAAATGAAAACATAGATGTAATGGCCCAACGATAATATTAAGCTACAACAATTTTATCTCACAGAATATTTTTTGAAAATTGTCTTTCTGGCATTCAAACTAGCCTCATAAAATACAGAAACACTAATTATAAACTTTTGATTTATCATACACATACCACTCCCTCCTAAAAATTCAATGGGGACTATTTCCCCCTTCGTAGCATAAAGAACCAAAACTGACCATTGAAACTGTTAAAAGTACAATTTGTATAAAGAGTAGATAAATATACCTCAGCTGTTGACTGCAAGTAAACAGGTATGAACTCTTTTAAATCATCAAGAGCATAAGACCCCAGGACACGCTCACCAGGTACCTTACACATCCAAAACAAAGATTTATTACAACAAATTATGATACCGTACCCCATAGTTTGTCATTGAGAATTAGAGAGGAAGAGTTAAGCATACCTCAATAGTTAGACGGTGTGGGTAGCAAGGTTCATCCCATGCATAAGGGCAAGAAGTGTAGGGTTGAATAATAGTATCAAAAGTTTCACACCTTTGTTGGAAGACACGTAACCTCTGCAAAGTAGAAGAAATATCATAAAGAACTTGAGGATTAATCTTGCAATTTTAATTCTCTTTTAAAAATAAACCAGCCGCTGGCCCCACAATACACATATTCAGATTAAAGCATTACTTTGGACCATAAAAGAAGCAATTACTATCTTAAAATAGCACAAATTGGACTATTTTAAGCACAAATGCAGAGAAGGCGGCTTGAAAGAGTTAGCATCAACTCACGAGAAAAATGTAATTGCAATATAGGTGTACAAAGCAATCACCTACCTCCTTTGAGAAATTATCAATTCTGTAAGGCATATACCCACTATCATCATCTGATAAGAGAATCAAGTTTGTTCCAGAATTTTCATGGAGGCTTCCAACAATCTTTTCATCTCTAATGGAAACATCAGCATTCTGAACCTCCACTCTTATCATATTCAATGCACCAGAAGCATAATTCCGCATTTTTAATTGAGTATCACCTAAATGATCTGGCAAGAAGCTGCCTGACCATTGCCATCCAGGTTCATTAAAGCGAATGGAAACCAATAACTCCCTGTATGGTAGAACAAGAACGAGCAAGCAAAAGTTATATATGTGTGTGAATTTTATTAACCAAAGAATGATTCAGCATTCCAAAGATGGAAACCAGTAACTCCCTGCATGGTAGAACATGAATGAGCAAGCAAAAATTACATGTGTGTGAACTTTATTATCCAAAGAATGATTCAGCATTTTCAAAGAAGCCAATGACAGCTTCTTCCAGAAATTGAAAATATGAGTATTGAAACATTTAACAACTAAAATTACACCACAAAAAAATAAAATTAAATTAAAAAAAAAAAATTCATTGTTTCTAGACTCAGATGCTGAACATTTCTATTCTAGTACAACAAGCTATTTGATGAACGAACAAATACTTGAATTTGTATATGAAAAGAGAACTCATATCAACCTACTTTAAGAATTTATTTTGATTGATCAAGCTACCATTAAAGAAAAATACAGTTATTTCAAACTATAGATCAGATTCATATGAACGACTATGGCATCTTACAAATGATGGAAGGCCAAAAACATCTTACAAATAATAGAAGACCAAATACCTTGTTGTATCAGTCCAGTGAAGATGAGAATGCTGTCCAATGCCCAAATGGAAGACAATATCAGTGCCCTTCTGTTTATAGCATAAGTCCTTGCTGCATGCATTACTAATAACATATCTGCATAATATAAAGGTATTAGCAAAAAAGAAACAAGAATGTACTAGTATGTAAACAGTTATTCTCAATATGTCGTAGTCATTCAGCTGATGACAAAATTATCACCTGGGTTGAAAAGTAATAGCACGTGTCCTCCCAGCAAATGATCCAGCTAGCACACTAGCTGTAACAGAAATTATAAATGCGGCATTTGATGATGATTGAGGAACAACAACACTTGTTGAACCACTTGGTGGAACAAGAGGGAATGGTGCAGACCATGAATAGTTGGGCGTGATTTGGGTAACAAATCCAGAAATGCACCTACTTACATGAACGGTAATTTCACTTGCATCAGAAATGGGAAATGGACTATACATGCATGCCTGAACCTTTCCATGCCCATTATCGATAAACTCAGTTTCCCTTAAATCTGATTGACTTGATGAAAACAGACGCTTCTTCACACCACATAGAAAAACTTTTTGACCTAAATCATGGCTGTCTGATTGCTCATGAGAGAGTTCAGAGGAACCAGAAGAAATCAAAGGCTTGCTTAGAAATATCCCCAAATGTGGATGTAAATTTTTCCTAGTTGAAACAATGTGATTTTTCAACAAAGAACTTCCCTGATCATCTATTTGGGGAGCTCTAAAATGGATATCCTGGTCTGCAGACAAAAGGCTTAAACCATCTCTTTCGCCTTTTAGTAGATCTTGTTCAAACAAATTATAACAGGATGGAATAGTGCAGCCACTTCCTTTCTTTTCACCAGTAGAGTGTGAAATGATGAGTGGAAAGCCAGTGCAGTTGTATAACAGAAATGGAACAAAAATGAACAGTTCTCGAGCACCAGAAAACGCATCCATAGTCTTTTCCACAATTACATGTATTGGATCTAGAAGAAAGCAATAAGAATGTTTAACAATATCTCTAGGACATAGTCACTTCTGCAAGGAAACTAAAAGTGAATATAAATTACCACTGGATAGTTCAGGATCCAAGGTCAAGGACTCAGACAGAGAGAGCTTGGTTCCACTGAATTTAGCCATATTACTGAATGTTTCTGCACGTGGAAACTTCAAAACTGATGCTTTGAATCCATTCACATTGAACTTCAGTCCTAGGTCATGTGAAGGATCAATATCATGAAATGTAGTTTTCACCTGGAAAAAAAAAATGTAATCACAACCTAGATTGCATCAACTTCAATGAAACTGAAAGAAAACACAGATCTCTGTACATCCAGCCTAAGATATATCATCTCAGCAGAGTTATTCACAAACCTCAGAAAGTAATGCAGTGCGAGAAATCCCACCAGTTTCAATGGTCAATGATACTGCCACAGGAAGGTAGTTGTTGACCACAAACGGTGTACTCAAGGTCACAAGATGAACAAATCGCTCATTTGAGTAATCAGAATTGTGCAAAATTTGACCATGGCGTTCAGCTGATTGCTTCAAAGAATTATCAACATGAGGAGATGAACTTTTCTTTGAGCTTCCAGATGAAGTTACAGGAATATTTTGAATCCATATGCAACAACGAAATGGGTCACTACTTGGATGAGATGGATAACAAACAACAGATCTAGGATTTCCAATCTTGCTTTCTTGTGAAAGAATATTAGACATGTTATGTGCTTCACTCCAAAGATAAGACTGTCCCAGTGGGCGCCACCTCATGCGACCAGCTTCAGCCAGATGTAGAGGCAGCGGAAACTCTTGACCAGGATATATTGGGTCCAGGATCTGAAAATAAATAGAAAAATTATTCAGAAGCTCAAATCATAATCATAGACAAGGGATATACATCTAGAGCTGGTATAGGAACAAAAACCAATTCTTCTTCTCTGATACCTTTGGGGATATGCCAAATGGAATATCAAATCGTAGCTCTAGTGGTGTTGAAGTTGCATTTGAAAGTATGACCTGAAATCAAGTAATGAAAGAGGAACTAATCACTAAACTGCTAAATAACCGCAAAAGAGGGGGGAAAAAAGGGATGTGCACCTACTGTTGAGTACAAACGTATTAACTTGCTATAGCGCAGCATCGAAACATCAAAGACAACTGGGACAACAAAACCACCACTCAGATTGGAGATAACGTTCTCTTCATTGTCCATATTGGATTTTGAAGTATCCCCTATTCTCTCAAATTTTTCAGTTTTTGAAGCATTGGAGAAATCAACCTCAAAATAGGAAAGTCCCACAAGATCCATTGAAAGGGGAGCAGAAGGCACAGAAGTGCCATCAAGTTGAATGGTCATAAAATGATGAGCCACCGTATTTAATTGCTTTTCACTAAGCCTGTCAGAAGAATAAGTAGGCCTATGCCGATAAAGCTGTTCATCCGGAGTTTCATTAAGATAAATTGGAACAGAGTCACCTGGCTGCACAAATTTTCCATCCTTCATGTCTGAGACATCAAATTCATCAGAACCAAGTAACCCTCGGTAAGCATTGTACGTTAGAGGTAAAGATGTCAAATTTTGAAGTATATAAGGAGCATATCTTTCTCCAGATACATTTCCAGTAATCAGATGACTTAAGAATATTTGGTTTTCAGACTGATCATCAGGTCCCATCATTCCCCATGCATCCTTGATCATCTCAACAGTCCTGAAAATACACTAAAGAAAACAAAAAAGGAGCTATGATAATTGCTTTCGTAAGTTCATGAAGAACTGACAACCTCAGGCTATGGTCAAGCATTTAGTCAATAATATACAGTCACTAAGGTTTTGTTGTGGATTAAATTGTACTAGGAAAATAAAAACTGCATTTCAATCATGCTACAAATTCACTGTTTCTGTAGCCAAAATGATGAATGAAATCATTAACATACATTTAGGTGCTTACCAAAAATTTAATGGCATCAATACGATTTCCCTAGCAGCGCTATAAGAAGGCAAGTATCCTTCTAGAACAACAAAGCTATCAAGAACATTAATATTCACATCCAAATTATTGTCTAACACATTAACTCACGAACATGTTTCAACAGTTTGCAACCGTCAAGAAAAAGATCACAATTTTTGTTTTACAAGGATGTCCAACTGCTCCTCCATTGACAAAGATGTAGGGGATTGAGGTGCTATAACTTTGAGGCTACATCTGTTGTGGGATCATTAAATGTTATTTAAGTGGAAAAATGAGTGGTCCCCACTAAATGTTGGTGTTTAACAAGCACTTTAACTGTTGTGCTTTCAAAGTTGAAGTAGAAGACAAACAATACCCAACATAGCCTAATTATATCTGTTGACAGATGATACATGGAGTACATAAAAAGGAGAAAATATAAATATTTACCTCAACAAGGGATTCTGTAAAGTTTAGATTAAGTTGTGCTGTTGCCGTGAGATCAATATCTGTAACAACGAAGGTGTCTAGAAGAGCAGTCGTCTCATGTTTTCTGGTCATGATTATTTCAAAATTCCAAGGTTCAATAAAAGGCTCCCATGAGACCTACAACAAATAGAATAAAATTGACACAAATATTAGCATTTGGTACCAAGAAAAAAGGACACTACCTCCATAATTGATGTACCTTTCGGATATTATTGTATTTCACTTGAAGTTCACTTGCAATTGAACTATCCATGCTGCTTTCAGTTACACTAGCATGCAACAGGAAGTTCCTCATAAGAATTTCCAATAAATGTCCACTACAGCTCCACTTCACAAAAGCAACAAAATTAAAATTAATACAGAAAATAAACACGAAAGCAGTATGATTCGGAGCCATCTGTGTAAGATACCCACCCACCCACATCTAGATAGATGGATGGATGGATGGATAGATAGATAGACAGACAATTCCATGAACACTAGACTTATAACTAACTAAAGGTCCAAATAAAATATGAATCAAAGTATTAGAATGGTTAGAAGGAAACTGATAGCTTAGAAAGGCCAAAATCAGTTCATTTAAGTAAAATTTAGCAAATTCATCTAGAATCACATGTATCCATGTCCATTTCTTCTCACATTAAATATCCTAAAGTAGCATTCACCAGTACAACTTACTGATGGAGTACATATGTTGCCAGGTAAAATAATGCACCAAATACAAAATTGTTTCTATTAGTCATGTCAAACAAAATTAGTCAACAAATGCAAACCATTCAATAAAAAAGGCATAAAATCTATAACAACTAAATTTCTTGGAAGAAATGGCAACAGAGGATAAATGACATATCATGGAAACTATAGTTCACAATAGAAAGAAACAACAAATTAAAAAAAAAAAAAAAAAAAAAAACCACACATTCAACAACGATTCATGTTATGAGAAACATATGACTAGAACTTATAGTTTAATAAGTCAAAATTGCAAACATACCCTCCCATCGGATATAAGAAGAGAAATCTTCCTTAACTGGATTTTAAAATGTATCCTAGGAAATGAAAGCTGTGAAGATCCTGCTTTAGGAATGTCAAACACCATATCATGCCCAAAGCATAGAATTTGATAAGAAAGCCATGCCTCTATTCTATCAAACTGCATATAGACACCAGCATGCATAAGCTCCATCTGATCTCCACAAATCTCAGTTTCCACTTTAACTTGAAACATCTGGAAGAAAGGCCAAGAATTGATGACCTCACATGTCCCTAGAGTGCCACTTATTTTTTCCAGAATAGCCTTCAATTTGGCATTTCTGCCAGCTATAACTAGATCAATATGTTTGCCATGGACTGTAATCTTCATATATTTATCATGCTTCCGTACAATGATGTTAGATGAATCATTCTGAAACTTGTCCACTTGAATGTGATCAACACCATTTTCTCTGACTGCTGCTTCACTGCACCAGATAGGGATATGAATTGTAATACCTAGATTGTCTGACCTCACAATGACATCGGTCTCATGCTTCATGTTCTCCTCCACATAACTCGTAGGTATCCTTGAATTTGGAGGAGAGGGCTGAGAAGCAGTTATTGCCCAATTATCAATCTGGTTCACGGTAGCCACAGCTGAACACTTTGATGATACATTTAAATATGTATTTTTTGCCATTTTTTGAGAAAAAGAACTGTAAAGCTCAATGACCTCAGTCCAGTCAGAAAAATGTAGCCAAATATTAAGAGAAGGAAGGGAAATAAAAAGTTCATTTTCACCATGATCAGATTTTGAGAGACAGATACGCAGAACTGATGAGGTTGAGCAGTCAAAGGTGCACCTTGCTAATGTGACAGAGTTAAGCATTGAACATAATGCCAAAGAGAAAAAGTTGAAGTCCAATCTTATGGGTTTCTCATTTATCAATGAAGCAGAGCATATAAATTGCAAATTCATCATAGCCACTGGTTTAAGTAAACCCGACTCTCTTCTCAAAAGGTGCAGCTTTATCATCAGCGAATCAACACCACATCTGACTTCTGTGAAGATTGTGTCTGAAGCAGCAGTTGAAAGAGCACCATTTTCCCTTAGACACTTCTTTAACTCAAGAAAATGTGTAAAATCACTGGTAAATAACTTGGATTCATCATTAACAGAGGAAAACTGATCAATGACATCCAGTAATGCCTCAAATCCATCTATAAAGTAGCAATCTGTCAATAGAAAGAAAACAGCCATTATTACTATTAGGCTACAAAAGATTGTATATAAAAGTTCACAACCAACAGTGAAACTGGAAGACAAAAATGTTCTACCATCTGCAATAATTTGACAATAGTGAATTCTTGACATGATACACACTGAAGCTGAAGAACCTTCACAAATGGATTTGCATTCCCAGGGAATTCTCACCCAAACATCAGCACTAAGCGGTGAAATTAAGACAACTGTTCTATCTTGATCACACTTTAAGCAACCATATCCATCATCCTTTAACGGTGCATATGATAGGACCAAATCCCGTCCAAATATATTTACACAGTCATTGTTTTCTGCAAGTTTATGCCGTGGAACCATGTAATCAGGAGGAATGTCCACCATGACATTATTTGAAGTACATTTATCAATAAAACTACAGTAGAGCTGTTGAATTTCAACTTTTAGGAGCTGATTGTCATCCTTTTCCACTGGCACAATCAAGGTGGAGTCCAGTACTTCAAACTTGTAAAGAATGGAACTTGCATTTTCTGTATAAATGTGCTCATGATGCTCAGTAAAAGTGTTCTCACTAGAATTTGGACTCCAGTCAGGCAATGAAAAGTAACCCATTATAACAGCCAAAAATTCAGTTGGCAAAACACAGCATACATGCTGAACGCCTATGCTGACTTCAAGCTGAGAACTGAATGATCCAACATTTCCTTTCCTCACTCGTAAATTTAGAATCGGAGATAGATTCGGTAACAAGGGGCCCCATAGAAACTCATGGAAGCTTTTAGTCCACCATGATGAAGTCAGAACCAATCCCTCAACGGAAAATAATAAATCAATACAATTTTCATAAATCAAAAGTGAGGATTTAGAGCATGGCAGGGTAACAGTTCCAATAATACATGAAGAATCATGGAAATGAACTCTGATTCCAAAAAGAGTGATATTGATAAAAGATTGATTTTCATAATCAACACTTCTGGAAACAGGGAATGCAACCATATTGGATGTGGACTTACAAGATGAGGCATGAACACCTTCGGATCCCTTCTTTAAACTGCATTTTGGACTTCTGCATTTTTTATCACTTAAATTGAATACTTTCCTCCAGTCAGGGAAGGAATAAAGAAGAGAACTCTCGAGGTTACCAAGATAACCACGGTTGCAGATTGTAATGAAGGGATAGCAATCCAAAGAAATGCTTGCATGGTCAGAGGATCCATTTTCAAAAAAATTTGAGAAACCAAACCTTTGAAACCCAAATGAATGCACTGTTTCTGGATTTTTCTCATCCACATTGGAAGAAATCTCACCAGCACCACAAGCTTCATAAGAAGATATTCTATCGAAAAATCCAATCAACAAACCAATTATATGTGGGTAGCAGTGGAGATCAGCATCATTCAAACATATTGATAGCTTATTGTATTCATAATTTACACTTCTTTTAGCTTCACAGTGTAGATTAAAGCATGCATCAGGCAATGAGTTTCTGTCAATATAGTTATCACTTTGGTTGCTGAGTTTGACATCCACGTCTTGCTGATATGCAGAACTGGTTGCAAAGCAATCCCCACACGAAGCCAAAACACGACTGTCCTTTATATTTCTGAAAGGATAAGTAACGATCTTAAATGCTCTGACACAGATCCAGAACTCTTGAACTTCTTCAAGAGAATAGCTGCATTCAAAAACAGATTGGATGAGAAAGCAACTAAAGAAAATTTGAAAGACAAGTACCAAAATGTTTGGGATGTTATGGCTTCAAAAATTTACAAAACAGTTTTATATTACTGCTTTACTGGGAAAAGTGAAAAGGACTGGATATCCAAATTAGCCTAATGGGTACAAGAGAAAGAGGCAAATGTGATGCTAAACCATCAATGTGAATTAAGAGTAAGGTTTTCAAACAAAGATAGAAAGATGCAAGCATTGATGCACAGTTATAATCACAAGTAGTGTAGTAATATGATTCTGATATTTTGCGTTGGTAGGCACACAAAAATTTACACACACCAAAACAGAAATTCAAGTTGTAATAACAAACCAGATATCTAAATCTTGTACAGAAAATGTGAGAATAGAACTATTTTCTCCATCATCTGCAAGGTCAATGTGTAAACTGACTGACTGTAAGTTTGCAGAAATAGAGATCCCAAAAACAGAAGATTCAACTTGATTCGACATCATGCTAATTGAATTGGAATGATTTAGCACTCCAGTTGTTGATTGCAAACTATCTACATGTGAAACCAACGCCACAGCTGACTCATATATAGTTTCGGAAAAGTGTGCATGAAGCAGCGATACAACGAAATAAACCTGAAACAATGAGAATAACTGAGAAAGGCGCCCCTAGATAGTGACAGAAAACTAATCTCATATTTATATTCACAACACACTAATTTATATAAACAAAAGAATTATATAGTGCCTTCTCCTTTTCCACTAATTAAGTAATTAGTAGTCCCAAAAGCAGAAGAAAAATCAAAACCTCATTTACAAGACAACCATAGCATTCCAATTTCTCAATCAATTGTTATCCAACACATATCAACCTTAGAAGGGCATTAATATTCCTCAACCAGTACTTCCTACAGCCTTAGTTTTTTTCTTTTTTTTTTTATCATAAAATGTCAAACATAACTCCAAGCCCTTCAGATAATTTCTTGATTGCTATAAAAATTTATTCTTCATAAAATAGCAGCTAAAGGTTATTAAATTCCAAAAGAAGCTTCATTTAGATCATAACATCAATAGAAAGTCCCTAATACACTCTTCAAGTAATTTTGTGAATTTACCAAAAGGGGTCTTCAGAAAAGTCACTGTTGCAACAAATTAAAAATGAAAGTTGTAGATCATCTGGATAAACAAATAACAAATAAAGACATTTCTCCAAATAATTCAGGATTCATTTAATTATCAGAAACTAGCAAAAGTCAAGTATCTTCTTTATATAGATATTATATCATGTTCAAAACTACATATCAAAAACTGGAATGACGACAATTTTATTTTAGAAAATGCAACAATATTTTTTAATTAGAAAATTTCAAAGTTACTACTTGACTTAAAAGCCTAAACTTATAGGTAAGAACCCCACAATATTGCAAGGCCGGACTCATTTAACGGGCTTGTTACGTGGATATAAACATAGCCCACTTCTGCCCTGTGTTTAATTCAATTATCAATTAACAAAATGCAAGGATTCGAACACAAGACCACAAAGTACAACTCGTCTCTAATACCTGTCGAATACAGCCCAGACCAGGCTGGATTCATATGAATGAGTTCGCTGGGATTAATTAGGAAGATATTGATTTGTAATTAGTTAGTCAGTTTGTGATTTATAACGATTTGATTTAGGATAATTTCCTTTCCTGTAATCCTCTTAAGTGTATATATATTATTCTAGAATTTTATCAATTGATTTATGAACGAAATTACACAATTTCTTCACAATATCACATTAAAGTTATCATTGACCTAAAATCTTAACCTCATAGGTATTGCCCAATAGTGGTAATTAAGCTCCAACAAATACAGATGATCAAACTTTCAGGTCCTTAGGTCTTAAACTATCTTGCTAATATTGACATGACAATATACAACAATGAAAGTTTAACTTTATTACCTCCAACTGATTCATAATTGATTCATCAGGTATAGCACAAGAAGCCAAAGTAATTGAAGCACAGAATTTCTCCACTATACAGACTGCCTGAGGATAATGAGGCAGTACTAGTTTTATCTGCATGATGTCAACTTCTAAATCAGAAATTAAATTGTGCAGATGCAACCTAGAATATGAACCAAAAATAGGACTCCGACCTCACAATCATTTAGTTGGACCTCAAAGTGATTATATAGATCGTGAAGTTGAAAGCTTAATGTAGAATCCCGGGCAAGCATAGAATTCAGCACATCTTTCAGGATATAAGATTTTTTGTTAATATTTGAATCAAGAGAATCTAGATCAGATTTTGACTTAATAAGAAGCGATCCCAATGCCAAAACCTGCACACCATAGTAGGTCAAAACAATAGTCATCAGTGGACAAAACATAATGAAGAAAAGTACCATGCATATTATTCAAGAAAAGCAAAGTCAATCATGTTGCTATTATTTCCCTTTTTGTGATTGAAGTGCTTGGTTTTGTCTGGGTCAGCTTCTCTTGTTGAAAGAATTGAAAACCATCCATGCAATAACAGATTGGATTTATTATATTTATTAATTTCTTTTTTTTACAAGAACAAAATAAAAGTTTCAGTGTAGATCAACCAGCAGTCCACCACAAAGACCCAAGTGTTGTGTGTCAAACAAGTTATTAAAAAAAAACATAAAAATTTAAGTAAAAACAGCTTCTGAGAATGATAGAGAAAGAAGTGTCTGTAAATTGTTAAGATATTGAAGCCCATAATCATACTACTATTCAACTCGACCCACCAGAAATCAACCCCCTCATCACAACTCTTCTCTAAATTCTTGTATTATTTTCTTGCCAAATAACCTGAAGTCTTGCCAAATTCTTCAATTATTATTTATTTGTTAATAAAATATTGTACTAAAAACAGGAGGAATACAAAGGGGACAAGCTGTTAACACAGAAAAAGATCAACCGTCCAGAAAAAATCCTAACAGGGAACAAAAGAATTAATGAAAGTATAGCACAGCAAAAGCTTTTACATGTAACTGTACATTTTTAATTATAACTGTATTAATTATCTTAGAGGATTTTTATGTTTAACTGTGAAAACCGAAGATAATTTCAAAAATATGAAGTAAGAGAAGGAGAAGTGATTAATAGATATAAAGTATTGGCTATATAAACAGACAAAGAGACTAAAAAGCCAAAACCACAAGATGCAAATGGAAACATAAAAATATCAGCAACGAGTTACTTGATGCCAAAGTGACCAGCAAATGACAATAATAGTAATGGAACACTGAAGCAACTTTACCATATAAAATATAATACAAAGTAATTACCAGATTGCATTCTTCCACAATCATATTTCTCCAAGGAACAATTAAAGTAACATCGGTGATACTAACATCCCATAACACTTTCTTCCGACTCGATAAAATGTATCTGCAGAATAAATTTACGATGTACATAAAACTCAAGCGAGTGCAATATATAGCAACTGAAAGAGGTTATCAACCCTATTAACACACGAAAGCTCTTATTGGGAAGAAATAATGTCACATCCAATCTGACAAAAGAACTCACCCACATTTTGATGACAATCGAGCATTGACATCTTGAATCCCATTGAGTGAGGACAGGACCTGCAGTAGGATAAAATTGACTATTAAAACACAAAAGCACTTAACTCAAATACCAACCATTCGAGAAGAAAACAATTCGACTGATGAATTTTGATTGAAAGTCCATTTGCATGCTGCACATGATGAGCTTCAGATTGATGCAACAGATGAAATAAACATGATATTATAAAGACAACTTTGCACAAGTTATCCTAACGAAAAAGAGATTATATTTTCCACTGATGTTGGTTCCCACTGTTGAGTAGCAAACCGAAAATTGCAATGACCAGAATAAAATGCAAGTTTAGGCATACATACCAGTCCATTACGATACTATAATACAGAACAGATTTTAATGAAATGAAGTAAGAAATTAAAAATACTTTCTTCAAAAAGTAAATATTCTAAGCGTATCACACACTTCCCAATGTGATAAAGGAAATAAAGTATACAAAATTTACAACAACACTTTCTTCAAGTCATGAAAAACTTAATCACAAGTATGTCACAATCACTGATTGCACTCTTCCATCCCATAACTGGGAAGCCTTTCTCATCACATCAGTACGAGAAATGTTTGCAAGTGGTTAATATGTTTACTGTATGAGAAAATTCTATTGATATTAAAAATAGAACTGACTCTAAGATTAAAGGACAGAAAATTATTTGACAGTTCGATCAATTTTCAATTAGACAATAGTACATGGCCTTCTAAAAATATAAGGGAAAGCAATTTTCCATGCTAAGTTTTCCCTTTCCCTTTTCAATCTTGTTTAATCTCCTTGTCCAGTTTTCTCTTTCTAGTCATTACACTGACTAAAGTTTCCTATTACACCAAGTTAAATTCTAATATCTATTAAAAATTTGCATCTTCCCTTTATGTGAGCATATAACACAAAATCATGTGTAGCAGACGTAGTTTCTAGCTTATAAAACAAAGGTTAAGAACTTATCAACCAGAATCATGCATGACTAAGATGCACATGTTCATATATAGTACTAATATTCCATGAAGGAATATTTTCTTTTCATTAGGAGTGGTAGAATCACAGCTCAGGGGTCAAAATAATTGCAAGCTAGATTCTCTGTAATTTCACAAAATTTGAAGAAACTGGCTACTAGTACATTATCACTCTTGAGTCCAGATAAACTGGTCCATCCAGGCAGGCCAGACTAAATTTCTAATGATTGATGCTTTGCTCCTCAGAGAGAAATAAGAGAGACACAAAGGGAAAGTTGGGAAAGTTAGGAAAAAGATGGCAACAATAGTAGTGTCCCAAATACAATTAGGGCATGATTGATGAAAATATCAGATGAAGCTAAAATAATACATTTCTACCTTTTAATTGTATATCTTAACACAAAGTCAAACATTCTGATGCTCCATATATTTATAGAACAAGCAAAAATTATTTCCATGTGTAAAGAATGGCAACTAAAAAGTGAAAAGGGCACCCCATATAATGGAAATTGACCGTATTTTAAAGCCATCAAGAGGAAAATCACAAAAGCATTTGCCACAGCAAAACAAGCAAAATACAAATATGGGAGTTGATAAGGATAAAGCTCAGTCAATGTATACGAATGCTCACCCTTTCATTCAGAGATTTGAAAGACTTCAATACAGTGAAAAACTCCATGATTTCCAGAAAAAATCCCATATCACATGTAGCTTCAAGTGGTTGAAGCATTACCTGAAGATAAAAGTTACAGTACATTAACTGTTAAATACCAGATGATGAAATTGGGCAGGACAATACCAAAAAGTTGATCCATTGATGTTATTTATCAGACAGGGAACATCAAAGCAAAAGGCACTAAATTACCCAAAAAAGATGGATAGAGAGAGAGAAGTGTAATAACTAAAAATACCTTCACTGACATTTCAACATCTTGTTTTGGTGATACATCCACTGCTACACGGAAAGAAGATTCTTCATTTTGAACTGAATTTACCTCTGTATATGACTGCAAACAACATAAATCAAGGATGTTTTACTGTATAAACCAGAGCATGGAAGTTATTGATGACCAAAGGAATGACTTGTGTTATTCATCAACCAATTTCGGCTAGATTGATTGAAAAATATTCTGAAATCATTTTTATCTTAGAACATGATAAAGCATTAGTAACTGTTAATTGTACGATCACCCTTAAATTAAGGAGAATCATAATGTAACAAGAACGACTGTGCAAAATATATCACTCTGACATGAACAACTACCCATGATAATTCTGTTTCTGTCAAGTATTGAACACATATGGATCCCAAATTAATCTAATTTATAATTCACCACTGTTTTAAAAAGTTTCTGATGTTTCCTACTCTGCACAGTTAAATGATACAAAGAATCTAAATTATCAAGATTTTGTTTGGATTAGAAATCTTATTACCTGTTACATCCTTCAAGTGCTTAGAAAATAAAGAAAAAATTTAAGAAACAGCTAGATTTTTTCATATTGTGAGATGAATATTTTTTGTTGAACTTGAACTCAGTCTTACACATCTTGTTGGACAGTCAGAAGCAATATTTTCAACCTAATACTTTATTATACCAAAATCACTTTATTTTATTGCACATTCCAACAACAGTATCAAAAAAATAAAAACGAAAACAAAATTGTCTACAGTTTCTCACAAAATATGCATGAATAATTTCAACACACATAGATGGCATAAAAGCATATTTTTTAATATAATACTATGTTAGGTTATACAATAAAAATTTTGTTTTGTTGCACCTTATTAAAAGAGAAGCAAAATATAAAAGTGAAAATAAAATTGCTTATAATTTTTCACAAAATATGCTTAAATAATTGCAAAAAATATAGATGGCATAAAAGCATACAAACCTCTCCTATTGCTAGAATGATCTTCCCATTATGTGGATAAACCATCTTTACTGACTTGACAAAGAAAATAACATTTGCCAATTCTTCCCATATATTGCAATCAAAAACAGCTTCTTCAAGAATCAGATTAGCAATACTTTTACCAGAATTCCTGAAATGCAAGCACAATATTATAATTCTGCCATGCATGGATCCCTATCAGACAAGAGCTACAGTACACAGAAGACTATTCAGTAACATAAGTGAAAAACAACCAACTACAAATGACTTGCACCAATATCGTAGATGAATGATCATCCTTTTGAGCCATAAATCATTATGTGTAAAGAAAGATTCATGATCAGCTTAGATAAACAAAGAAAACATTGATGATGAAAAAAATATAAGCCAAAAGTACACAAATATCAGAAAGGAGACTAATGTCAAAGTTGAACATAATTCTTAAGAAACATCATACTGGATCATCCAATTAGTATGATACCCCATGAAAATCAAATTTGCCAATGTCTTTCCTAACTTCAACTCATTTGAATTATGAATGAAGATAAAATATCTTCTGAACAAAATAGTGGCCTGTTCATTGTCAACCTAAATGCAATTTTGTAAAATGTTTACGAAGTATGCATCACAATTTTCTCAGTTTTCGAATCATAACTATCTCTGTGTTTGGTAGGAAACAGAAATGTATTATTTACTTGATAGGAAACAAGAGAATTTTATTAAGGAGGTACAAAATGAATTATTAAAAAAAAAATTAAGCTAAGGACAATGTTAATTAATTCAAAAAAAGGAGTCACACACAGTGAAGCTTTGGGAGAAAACTTCATATTTTCCTGCAGGTATAATCTAAACAACGCAATGACACATCACCTATATTCACCACATTAATATCTTCCCTGGAAAAGCAATTTAAGTCCTTAAAATAAAACTGATCAATTTTTTTAACTTTGCAAATAACTGTCTGTCAACTTTTCACCAAAGACAAGTGGAAAAGATAAGCAACCATGCCTGCTTAGCAGTGCTGCAGAAATCTGAGCAACACTGAACTTTATAGCACAGGTGTGGAACTTATCATTTGTGTCGCCAGCCGTACTGGATAAAACAAGAGGATTGAACTTAGTTGCTTCACATATATCCTGCACAAAAAGATAGCATTAGCTTTTCTTAAGCAAGACTTTCAAACTGTTAACTTCACAGAGGACAATTACCTTTACAACTTCATCAGAGACAACACCAGAGAATTGACTAGAATCATCTGTCCCTCCAGCACCAAGCATACCACGAGACAGCCAATTCAACCATCCACGGGACCTGTTGGATAAACGTTCATCATTTCGAGATTTTTCGGCACCACCATTCATTCCCATACTTGAAGAATTCAATAAAATTTCCTGCATATGCATCAAATATACAAAAATTAACAAACTAAATAGTGTTTTATTGATCATATGGTGAAGTTAGAAAAATACAATTATCCTGCTGCCACAAGAACCAACCAATTAAATTGCTAAATATGAAATATATTCTAAATGTGATCTTAAATTTTAAACATAAATATGGAATCCAATCACAGCATACCAATGTGATTTCTATGACACTCATCAGAATATTCATACCTGCAGCTCACATTCAGCAGCTGACCTATAACTTAAGATATCGTCTATATCAGCTTCCTTCTCCATTTGCTCCAATTCTTGAATAATAGATTCCTCAATTGTCTGACATTCAGAAGATAAAAATCACAAACAGGAAAACAATTAATCAGATCTTGACCGCAATCCAAACATAGAACCAGCAGGTAAAATACCAAACATGATAAGGTGAAGTTTATGTAAAAAAGGATAAAACCAATAAACCATATAGCATATTCTGATGCCAAAAAACAGTTTGTCCCACGAAAACCAGTTCCCTCCTCAAAAGTATTTTCAAACGCTCTCTTATTCCTTTATTGCAAAATAACCAAAAAGTTTGCATCACCATACTACTTCAGAAAACTTATCCCATGCAATTTTCAAATGTAATCCATCATAGCTAAGCTTCCATGTGACATACAAAGTTATCATTAAACACAAACAGAACCAAATATAAATTTCAGACCTCAAAGCTCACATAAGAAACAGATTTGACATGTGAAAATAAAGGGCATTTAGCATATGGAATTTTCATCTAAAGCTAATACTCCTCAAAAACCATTCAAAAAGTAGGGAATTATATTGCGGTGAAGGAGTGTGCAGCAGCAATCATAATATTCCATGGGAAAAAAATACAACAAATAGCTGAGGTTGCCTATCTCTAAGCAAGTCTTCTCTCTGTTCTCAATTGGGAAAAATAAAAGGAAAAGAGGTTACCTGTTCTTTTTGAAGACAATCTAGTTTAGTTTTGTACAAGTTAATATACTTTTGGCGATAACTCCTGTAATCAAGAAAAAGAATTTTTACAAATTAAAACAACCAAAATATTAGGGATGTACAAAATTGTGTGAGATTTTCTTTTATTTTATTTTTTATAAAATTGTACAAGATTTTATTTTATTTTATTTTTTGGACAGGAAATTATAGTAAGAGGCTGTTTCACAAGGAAACGTGTAAATAGCATTTAACTAAAAATGTGCTATATTACATGTATGCTTGTACGTTTTGCATTTTCCCACATTCCTAAATTGTTACATGGAAAGCTATAACCTGAAGTTCAATAATATTTAACTGATTTCAACAACTTGATTAATAAAATGTTACCAGAAACCAACAGAAACTCCCAATGTAACACCAAAAGCTTTCTACGTCAAATGTTCGTTTTTAGAGACATTTAGCCCAGCATGCTGAAAATCACTTAAATTTTGCATGTTTGAATGCTTTCTCTCATGTTTTACATAAGTTTTGTTGCTCCATTGGTCAGTATCCTGGCCTCCAACATGTGAGGCTAAAGGCTCTGCTTGGTGATAGAATCTTCCTGGAATGCTATCATGGCATGATGACAAGGCCCAAAAAACAAAAAATAAATAAATAAAAAAAGAAAAGGGAATCAAGATACTGTAAAACAATTAAACAAGAAGCTGGGAATCCAAACGAAGGGCAGGGGTTCAGCATGGCTATCAACAAATATAAATGAACCCACAACCTATCCCAATGCCTGTACCGCTACAGCATACAAATATATATATATATATATATATTAAAAAAGAAGAAGAAGAAGAAGAAGAAGATCCCAACTTTTAGTGGAGGTGCAACAAAAAGAGAGGAGAAGATTGAAGGTTCTGGCATCATTAGCTCCCAATTTGTATATTGCAACAACGTAATATCTTAATTATTCCACCAAAATCCAGAACAATTTGTCTAGTGTCCATTTAATGTTTGTTATAATTCTAACCAGATACAAAATTTATCAAATCTCTGATTATCTTCATATAATTCAAGTTTGTTTTAGCATATCTACTAGCCAGTAAAAACATATTTTTATCAGGTTAATACCATGCAAACTCACTGAATCCTTGGGCTATGTTCTATGTCTGATTATTAAATGTTCGAACTCCTTTGAATTTGGTCCGTCATATGACAATGTTATGGACTTGATCCATAGATTCCATTTTCTAGTTTCAGTATTATTATGCTTGCTCATAAATTATGAAGCTTCATAGACCTGTACCTGAATAAGTGAAACTTCAATATGTTGTGAATCATTTTTTGACAGAAAGGAACATTTTGTCATGGTTACAAAATAATTCTAATAATTATGAGAAGCCATCCGACGGAAGACATAGAAGTTCTCTAAAATAATAATATCAGCCAATGATTTTGACAAACAGGTAAAACTCAAATAATTTAACTTCAGCTGTTGTGCATTTACTATTATAATTGATCACATGTCATTCCAAATTATCATATAATCGCACCAAGCAAATGTAGTTTCGACATTTTGATTGGGAACCAAGACAATATTCTTCATTTTTTAAAACTAAAAAAGATTCCAAATGTTTGTGCACTGCAGTCAGCAAAATGTCATCACTTATTCATTTTTACAGCAAATAATTCCAAAAATTTGGGAGTACAAGAGCAATATGAAAGAACATCATAATTGTGTGTGCACACGTGCAACTAGACTCGTAAATCTGGGATGATCATATTACAAAGGAAGAAACCATTTATGGAAGGTTGATGATAAATGGCGTGCTTTTAGAAAAAAAAAAAAAAAAAAAAAAAAAAAAAAAAAAAAAAAAACCCAAAAAGAGGAGAATATACAATGTTCTTTATTGCAGTGTATATTCATGAATACAACTATTCATGAATTGCAGTGTATATTATCATTAGTAGAATATATGAAATCAAAACTTTCTTGGAATGTAAAAATATCTACAGCAAATTGTGCAAGAAAAAACCAGTATCAAACAGATTGCCCAAGTTCATAAAGGATGATGCCTTTATATGGATGCATCTCAATAATGAAGAGTAAACTTACAACCGCTGTCCAAGGTATCTCCATGAAGTTTTCTTCAACTTCTTGCGGACATCTGATAGCACAGACTGCTGTGCGTATTGCCACCACAATTTTTGCCAACCATCGAGTTTTTTTGATAAAGGACTACACCTGGGACGATAACGTCCATACCTGCATAATCCAATAAAAATGAAAAATAAGTTAAACATTCTTTTAAGTTTTATATGTTTAATCTTTTCACCTTCTCCCGCCTTCTCAAAATTCAAAAGAACCAAAGTAATAAATATGCAAATTCAACAGCAATGATAGCACTATAGCAAGCCGCACCATATCTAGAAAGATGTGATCTCTTCCAACCTTACAACCTCTTCTCAACCTTCTATGTTATAGGGTTCCAAACTCATGACCTAGGATAACCTCCTAAATGAAGACCCAAATATTTCAATGATCAGTTCTCAACATCACTGCCTACGCCATTAGCCAAAAATTGCCATATTATTCTCTGAAGGGTATAACCTTGCAAGGACTCTTTTCAACATTTTCACTTCTAAGCCCAAAATCTTGTAAAAAGTCTCAACCACCATTACCAAATTTGCCATATTCTCTTCATCTCTAGTTGGAAAGAAAACAATATAGCCACAAACTGAAGACGAGAGACCATAAAACTGTCCTTTCCCACAGATAATCCTTCCCCTATCTATGATTACTATAACTAAAAGTCAAACAAAATACTGAATATTAACAGATCTTCCACTTCCAATTATTTTATCTCACTTTTTTCCTTTATCACATCCTATTTCTCATGACTAAACGTACAATTCAATTTCAAGTCAATACCAGGTCACAAAAACATGCCCATAGAAACTTGGCAGGCATGCCAAATTTTCAGCCTAAAGAAGTATAGAAAAATGCTCAATGTGAATATGACAATAAAGTAACAATACAGCAGTAAAAAGTAATGACAAAATATTAAAACTCACTTTTCTCTTAATTGGCTTGTGCCTAAGTAATCTAACAGAATAAATACTTGTTGCAACTGAACCTCATCCAGTGCCAAGACCTACAAAAGTTTAGAGCAAATTTTAACTTACATGGTAAGTTGAGGAGTAAACAGATTGAAGAATATGATTTGAAACTTGAACTAACCAATTTAGTTAACTCAGCATTGACAGAATACTGTGGTAAATCATTATCAAGCTTCCCTGACCTGTTGACCTGCATGAAAGGACAGACTGTAACACACTACAACAGAAAGCTTCTTCCATTAAAAGACTATAAAGTGAAAAAGATAACAACATATCATGACACATTTCCAACATATACTTAACCAGAATTTATAAGAGATAAAACTAAACAACCTCATCCACACCTTGAATACAAATACTCTTGTAAGCCAAATGGACTGACTTATGACAGCCAGCGACCCTGAACAATCTATACAAAAAATTCTTTCTACGGCAGCTACTAGTCAAAACTCAAACAACAAATGTGCCTTCATCCACAAAACATATATAGGCTAAGTCATTTCAACATACTTGTCGCTCTTTGACATGCAATGCACATGAGAATGATTTTAAGTTGTATTATATTTGATATATTCTTCTACTATGTTTTTATGAACAGAACATGAAAATGCTAAAATTATCGTTATTACTTCAATTGAAAAAAAAAAAAAAAAAGATACTAATACGAGATACCAAGGAGCTTGATGTCAGAACAATCAAAATAACAAAACTAAGCCCAAGTTAATATAAATAAGAAAATTGGTTTTCGAATAATTTGTACGATGAGTTACATCTAGTAGGCTATGATAACAGATTCAAATTATGCTAACCTTTTTTAAAGCATCCACTACAGGAGGAAACATAAACTATTTTCTATTATGGCAAGAATAGCACTAGACTATTGCATCGAGTCTCCAGTCTAGAAAATAAGAACAAAAGTAGACTTGATATAATAAACCAAAAGAGTAGCATAAACTCAATAAAAAGAAGATACTGAAATATAAAAATGCCTATCAACAAGAACTCATCCTTTTCTCGTTCTTTCTTTAATAAACTCCATCATCAAAAATCATTATAATATCTATCAATAATTCCAACTTCGCCAATCCACTAAAGGATTTAACAATGCAATAGTCACCTAATAATATTGTACCTATATTTTCAATAACTACCAAAACAAAATACATATAAACCAGTATATAACCGAAGACACAAAATACATCACATATCAGAAAGCATGATTCTAATCCGACTCCCATACCAAAAGCGATACTGATACATCAAGTGGCTCTAATATATGGTCAAATGTATTGCCTTCAGCTTTTGCAAAACACCAGCTGTTGGAATCTCCAGTGTTGTCCAACCTCATCAAATTAACATCTGACTGGAATGTACTACAACAGATTTCCAAACCTTTAACCTCCACAATTTTGCTTACATGGCCCCCTCTTGCCCTCCCGACTGATGATCTGCACAACCAAGTACCTCCAAGTTTTGAGATATTGTCTTCCTAGAAAAACAGTTAAACAAAATACAATACATATATAGAAAATATAAGTTGGTCCTGATGACTCCATATTTTAACAGATATAGCACATCAAAACTTTACATCATCCTATTGATTCTGACATTTGCAGTATTTCTCATTTTTTATGTGTTCTTAATCCCTATTGTGAATGCCTGTGCATTTTCTACATGGTTTCTTCAAATTAATATTATACACCATGACATTTCTCTAAATTGTTAAACAAAGAAAGGGCCCAACGTAAATTGTTAACGCATTAAAGCATCAACATGGATATTATTTGTTTCTTATCCAAATGAAAAAAAAGAAAAAAATTATCAAAATCAAAGCATTTTGAGATAGAGGATAAGTGAAGAATGAAAATGAATAAATTTAGACTAAAATGAATACCTACTATTGCCATCCGAAAATAAATATTGTTTCACATAAACCTTGCTCAGAAAAATATTTATGACTGTTTTAACACAACTTATTCACAGAAACAATACAAATAAGGTGAAAGAAAAATAGAAAGAAAACTAACAGTATACTGGAAAATAATGTAAAAGATTACCCAACCAGATTTTGCTTCATTATTGTCAAGCTGGTAAACTTTAAGCCAAACATAATCTGCACCTGGATAAAATATTAGAAAAAAAATTAAAAATCAGGCCTCATAGTTCAAGATCATTCATGAAATATGATACTTAACAATGCAAGAGACATTTTAATATCTTAAATAATCAATAACATCAACTCCAAAGAAGTAATATGTAATTTTTAACATACGGTGAAGGACTCTATCAAAAAGTGATACTTTAAGAAGGCTTAGTTTATCTTTGTGAACACACATAAGAAGCTATTATTCTCACTACAAATGGCTATCCTGCACGGAACTTTAAAAGAGGAAAGAAAATAGCTAGGCAAACTAGATAAAAAAATTTCTTCTCTACTTTTTTAACTATAATATCCCAAAAGGACAAGCTTCTAGGTTACCACTCAAAGGGCAGACCTAAATACTTCAACGGCCAGCTTCCAATACTACACCTAATTCTATCAGTCAGCCAACAAACTCAACTACAATTATTAGGATTAATAAATGCAACAAGTAATAGAAGATGCAAGACCATAAGTAAAAAAGAAACAAGCAAATGCATGGCATGGAGGCAACTTACTGAGTCAAGCTGCATATTACTGTACAGAACATGGAAGTTTCTAATCGACACCTGGATACTGTCAAGAACCTAGAAGTGAGGTACCAAAGTTAACAAGGAAAAAAGAAAAAATAATAATAACAATTCAAAGAAAAAAACAAAAAATAAAATAAATTCAAATTCAACAAGCGTAAAAAAAATTGACATGAGAAAACAGCTTAAGACGTAGCAACAACAAATTCTTGCAACCTTTGCAGTAATGTATGAAGTGAATGATTGTCCAGCCTCAGTATCTGCATAAAACAAAACAAGGTATCAGCACAAATGCCCTGAATTGAACAAAGAGCAACTATTCCAAAGGCTTACTTTAATTCATCACAGATGAAAATGATATTTAGCCATGACGTACATTGGGAAAAGCCTAAACTGAATAACAGTAAGAGAAATAAAAGCATGTAGTTCAGGTTTGTATATCACGAGTCCCAGGTATGGGCAAAACCCAAAATTCCCAGCTAGAATACTGGCATATATTGGCATCTAAAGAGAGCACAACCAACATTACAAAAATACTGTGATCAGGAAAGTACTATAGCCATATTTTGACAATGACAGTCCAAGGCATTACTATGAACTGTTTGACAGTCCAGTTGGTGCATTTTGAAAAGAGAGAAAATGTACTGAACATTTATCAGCAAACTTAGAAGTGACCAACACATTACTGAAAATTGGAGAAGGAAGTCAAAAAACTCACCGCAAACTCGCCTGGATAATTTTGCCAGCTCTGCTGCGGCGAGTTTAGCCTTTTTACCAGCAAATTCTCTTCTTTCAACAGCATCCAAACTCCACTGCAATTGAAACAGGGACATCAGTATCGTGGCCTTAACAAAAAATAAAAATCAAATATTCCAAGCTTACTTCTTGATCATCCCGCTGGGTTGCAGAAATAAAAACATCCTCTAGAATAATTATGATGGGGTCCCAACCAAGTTTTTTCCATGGAATTTTTATGCTTAATCTCCCTACTCGACCTGTATAAAAAAAATTTTTTAAAAAAAAGCCATGCTTGAAAACTCAGAAAGCAATTCTATATATACATTAATTCCCTACTCAATCAGAGATTACATGAAAAATGTAAAAATACATATGGAAGAAAATTAAAAAAAAAAAAAAAATACCCTGCTTAAGTGCCAAAGGCAACTGGAGATAATCGAAGGCTTCAAGAATGAGTTCAACGTTTTCCAACAAAACTTCTTCGTTCCAGAGAGTGATTTTCAGCTGCTCTTTCTGGATATCTTTAACGTATCTGCCTAAATATCCCAAAAGCAGCTGACGAACCAGCCCTTCAAACATTTCTTCCTACTTGCAAAGCCTCAGATTCTTCATTCGACAGAGGCTGCTTCAAGGAAAAAACGAAAAGTCTTCGATAATCCAGGGTTTAGCTGCCCTGTTCGGTTTCAAAACTAGAGTTTCATCCGTCTTCCACCGTCGACTTTTACAGTGAACGGGTTTTCATGTTAAGGGAAATATGGGAAGTAATTTGATGAATTTGGATTTCTCCTATGATTTGTAATCAGAACTGGCCCTCGGTTCTAATTCCTTAGGTTTTGCACGCTTTTTCCAGTTTCTTTAAATTTTGGGCCCTTCTAAAAACACAAACGAGGAAATATTCTGTCGGGAACTTCACGACTTTGCCGTGAATTCGAGATAATATCTGAGTCCAGGTCCACACACACAGAGAGATGGAATAATAACAAACAGGTCACTATAGTTTTACATATTCACAAATTCTTCCCATTTGTATCAAATAGGTACCAAACCTGGCTGGTGTCTGTTCAAAATGAACCCGACAATTGAAAGATAATTAAATCAGGTTATTTTTAATTTTTTTAAAATTTTAACAGGCTAATTTTTAAAAAAGAAAATCAAATCTAATCCAACCTAATCTCATTCCATTTGATTCATTTCACAAACTAATACTTAAAGACCATAAGATTCTGCGTTTCAATGAATAACCAAGTCAGATTGATTCAATTTTACTTTACCCAACCTTACTAACCCTCATTCTATGGATTAAAACGCATGACGGGTAAATTTCACACAGCCCCTTGTAGTTTTAGAATACCAACCAACCACCCTCCAAAATTAGTATTAATGTTCAATTATATAATATCTTAAACCTTCTTGGATAAGATCAATAATTCCTACTTTTCATTCCGAAATTGAACTCAAGACTATTGGCTACAAGATTTGGAGGTCTTCAATTTACATAAACATGTAACAAAAAATCAAAATAATAGTACACCTCGAAAATTTTGTATCTTAATTAATACAATAAATAACAACGTAACACTCGTTAACAATCATTAAGAACTTTTGTAGAACCTTGAAAGAAGAGGCCAACAAGCTTTAATACAACCAAAAAAGGGCCAGCGGGTGGCAAAAGCATAGCATTATAACTGGAAGCCAAAAATGCCTTGAAGTAAATACGAGTAGGAAACACAGTGAACAAGCACATTGGTTACATGTACAAACAACCGTGAAATATGTGCACAACTGTAAAGAGAATACAACCAATAACCAAAAAAAAAAAATACAGATTATATGAACAAACAGTGCTGAGAATAATATCACAGCTCTGAGAGAATGGCAGGGATGTAATGAGACAACTCTGCAGTCAGCGACTGAAATCCGTTCACAAGCTGTGTGTGAAACTCCTGATCTTCCTCTCCGATCAATCGGAAGTGAACTCGAATGGCGCGCTTGCAAACGGCCATGAATTCGAGAAGTGCGGCTATGAGTTGTTGCAATTCTTGTGAACGTAATCTTGTGGCCGGCTCACCTGAGAGGAACGCTGTGCAGACGCTCAAAACCCCGCTGTTCACCTGAATTTGTGCAACTTGACGTTAGGTGGATGAATATCCAGTTACCCAAAACAGGAAAATTTTGACTGAAAATTTTACACTAGAAATCAAATAATTAAAACCACCACTTCATCAAAACATGGCTTACTTGAACCGCAACGCTTCCTTGAAGGATTCTCTGCAGACTCTGGAGACGTGGTAGTTGATCGCCTTCAGAACTGCGAGGTTCTTCAAGTTCATTTCGCAGTGCAGCAGTTCGCGTTTCAATCATTCCAATTGCATTTTCTACAGGTGAGAATTCCAGGGATTCAGACTTGTTTACCAAGAGTCTATTCACAAGTGCTGGGAAAGAACCTTCAGTCTGAAGAACAGTCCTTCTCTTCCATTGGTCTTCCAAACCGCCTTGGTTCTTACCATTTTTTGTGAAGGGGGTATCAAACAAAAATCTGTCAAAGACACGGGCACGGACACTTCCAGTGGAAAGAGAAAAAATTCTTTCCCTTCTGCTCCCCAAATCTTCATCCTCCATGACTGGATCAACAGCAGTTATCTGTAAGTAGCAGACTCCAGGTTGCAATTCATCTGCATTTACTTGTCTAGAATCTTGAATAATGCGCAAAGTGTTATTGCCATCCATCCTAGACTCGTATATATGACTAAGTTTTTCCATTATGTCACCTAGGCGTACATCACGGGGTTCACGGTACACATATTCCTTTTTGTCTAGCTTCCCAAATTTCTCGCCATAAAATCCAACCCTATAGTATGTAGCATCAGTAAATGGGATAGGGCTTGATTCCTGCTCAAGAATTGATTCATAAATGTTAGTGAGTAAAGTATGGCATTTAGCCAATTGCCCATATGCTCTCCTGCTTTTATGAACTGGAATCACAAGTTCTAGAATGCTTGCACAGAAATGATAGAGTTCAGCTTGCAAGAAAAGCTTGTTTGCCAGCTGTAGGTACTTCACAGCAGAGTCAACAGTGAGTTTTGAAGCACCGTAACCCTCTACCTCGGCTGCTGATGCCTCAGCAGTGATGTCATTACTAACTACAGGGCAAATTTTCCAAAGAGCAGCCACATGATCTTTACTCCAAACGCCATCATTTCTAGCAACTAAGGCCTACATTTAATACATCAAAGAAATCAATGAAAAGTTGACACCATGCAAATTAAAATCACTCTACCAAGCCAATGGTGAGACTATCTTTGCATGAGCATCTTAACTTGTACACATCAATTGATTGGAGTTTTTGAAATTTTAACCGAAAGAGCACGTTACCTGCATTACAACACCAGCAACAGCAACAGCGCACTGTGCGGCTTCAGCCCAAGACTGCATTTCTTGATGTGCATCGCATAAATGCAGTAACCACATTATGTGAAGATCTGGGACGGGGGCAAATGCCATTGCAAGTTTATAGAAGCTTTCTGCAGCTGCATATCTATCCATAGTCATAGCAGAACCCTGTAAAAATATGAAAGTATGACAATACTAGTTCAATATAAGTTCCCCAATAGGAAAGATTTCAAATTGACAAATTCTTTAAACTTACCAAAAGTGCATGTTCCAGGCTGGCATCAAGGGCCAACAAAAGACTGTCAGAGAGATGTTTCACTTCAGACCAAGACCACCGATTCTCTGTAAATTTTTCTGGAATAGCCAAAAGAGCATTCTCAGGAAGTCCACACTCCTTAAATAGGCTAGGGCTCTTAACCTCATCAGCCATTTCTTCCAATGATTTTCGAAGGCGTCGCGCTTCTCCACTTTCTTCTAGTGTTCCATCAGATTTCATTTGAGTCACTTGCACATCAGACATTAGCTCTGACAATGTGATAGTCAGCATAACCCGCAGCCTTGCAGTCTGCATAAAGTAGAAAGAGCTCTGCAAAAATAAAAGAAATAGTTTACATAGTTTACAAGCAGAGCTGCACCAGCAATTCTAAGCATGTCAAATAACTTACCCTAACAAGTATCTGAAGCCCTATAACGGCCCTTTTCCCGATGCTATCATTTCGGAAAACTGCGAGCCGAAGAAGATGGAAGGCAACTTGCTTTAAGAAGCGATCATTCTCCCTAGCCATTAGTGTTGCTCCATGAAGATCGAAAATGCGATTAAAGACAGGAAAGAAAGCTTTCCAAAAAACTATTGGCTGATTTCGGGAGAAGAAGCTCATAACTATGGCTGTGATGCAATCAAGTTTTCCATAATCAGTAGCAATGCTATGGGATGCTGCCATCATGCAGAATTTCTCAGTTATTTCTAGAACCTGAAGACTGACAGCAGCACTCAAATTTTCTTCCCAAAGTTCCTAAAGAGAATGTGAAAAATATCAGCTTTCTGAAGTGACGGAAAAGTTGGAATAAACCTAGTATATGACCAAATTAATCATGTCAAAATTAAATGGTAGCTGTCATAGCAATCAATTAAAAATATGACATTTTAACCCAAAATCATACCAATTTCTGTCTCAAAATTGGGTGCAAGGATTCTCTAAGTGCCTGAGCTGAAGCTCCAATCCTAGAAGATTGTGCCTGAGCCAGAGCTTCTCTCAAGGAATACGGCTGGCTAGGGGAGCTTAACTGTGAATTCACTCTCTGCCACAAATAACCATTTTCAGGTGTCCCCTGTGGCTGCATTAGAGAGATTAAAGGTATGAGGATAAACAAAAGATGAACTTTCCAAAATCTAACAGCAAGAAAGCAGGAAAAATTCAAGAAACTATTGACCAATAAAATATAATCAGTGAATAAAAGAACTAAATACAACATGAAAAATGAAAGAATTAACGTAAAAATTTAAGAGCAATCATGATGATAAACTCACTCTGACTTCTTGCCTTGATGCCTCAGACAAGTAATTGTTTATTGCAGGAGAGAGTTTATCAGAATACTTGGGAGAAGAAGGACCATCACCAACAGGGCTGCGAGAACTAGCACCTAAAAGCATTCCATCAGCCGGTTTTCTGTGCTGTAAAATGTAAAATTTATCATTCAGACTCCATTCAGAAATGACAGAAGAGCAAAAGCATATAATAATGAGGAATGCATTTAACATCACCTCCCATATAATCCAGTGTGAAAAAGGATCTTGTTTATATGATTTTCAATAGTGTATTATGAACGTAGGTATTCAACTTTTGCAGAAAAAGAAAAATCCCACTGCTATATACTAGACTAAGATTCTCACATAAGTCTAAGAACCGATCAGAGCAGAAGAAAAGAGTACATGAAGGGTTTACAGCTTAAAAAAAAAGTGTATGTTTTAACTTCTATAGGCTAAACTCAAGTCATAATGCTTTGATCCCACAATTTAAAGAGGCTAAACAGAAAAGCACATGAACTGACCCACCACTCAAGTCACATGATTGAAATGAAACTCGAATTTTCAAAATTAGTAGCAACCTCAAAAAGAATCAGGCATTCCTCCATGAGTTTGAAAAACGATCTTGTTCGTACAATGCTTTGCTGCCATGCCTTGACCAGTGAAGCATCATCCAAATTCCGCACAATTTCCATTACAACAATTAAAACTTCACGTTTTTCAACAGCATTTAGATTGTAAAAGATAGGCATTTCATCTAGGATCTGCACAGAATAATGCCAAAGAAATCACCGTATAAGGAATTTATGAAAAATTAGAGTTAAAAAAAATCACAACACATACAGATCACCGAATACATGTTCTGTTATTTTAAAACTAGTACGTATAAATTAGGAATTTTGGGGAACACAAGTGAACGTTTCCTCAAGTGGAAGAAATAGTTGATAATATCATATACCAAGCTATAAAATTTTTAAAATGGCGAATACCTGTCCAATAAGTGGAAAATATAGCTGAGCAATATATAGCTTATCCTCAGGCTTTTGGTATCGAGCATCAAATTCATGCTTGCACAGGAGGACTACCAGGATTCTGGCCGCCTACACTCACAAGAAGCATGTTGCAATGCAATAATTACACAGAATATGTACACTTAACAACAATAATGTAGTATGTAGCCAGAGTAAAGCAAACAGTTTATATCTATGTAATTGAGCAAGACACACAAATGTCTCAACCAACTCAAGAAATAACAGAGCTAATTGAAAACAAAGGCTTGTTCAATTTAATTTAAATCACCTTTGCTCGCTGAGATAAGTCATCGTGATCCCAGGTAAGAAAAAGTTCTTGAATTAAAACAGATGAAAGATAGTTCCTACAAAATAACAATGCACTTGGTCAAGCAAACATTAGATGCAGCATCAGATCTCAATTAACCCAGATTTTACACAACCAAACAGAAGATTGAAAAGAAAGAATCACAAAAAAAATATATATATATCAAAAATAAATCAATCACATAAGGTATCTTTATAAGAGATATATTGATTTGTGTCACAATCTCCTAATTGAATCTATTCGTGCCAATTAAGAGGAAGAGAAACTAAGAAAAGAAAACCACACTAATGCTTGATTTTTTCCAGCACTCCAAGCAAGCAAATCGTGCACATTGACATTAAAATATATATTGGAGCAATAACCTCCCCACACATAAGCTCTACTACTTATGACAGATGATTCACTGTTAGGAAACACAAAAGTTTAATGTATGCAAGCAGTAAAATGTTCAAAGAACAGAAGATTTTAATCAACAAAGTACCTATCTGAAGGGTCTCTCCCTGGCATTTCCACATAAAGATCATGGTCACATATAATCTGCAAGAATATAAGCTTGCAGTCATGGAGAACTGACTGACATACCCCAGAAAACTTGTCGAGGTACAGTGAAACCTGCAACAATAGTAGATTATGTGTTTAGTGAAGAAAGAATTGGAAAAGCAACTAAAAAAACAAAGCCAATGCCCTATATGCATTATGATAACTGCAGTTTCCAACTGTACAAGCAGAACCACATACTGACATTTTGAAGAAAAGACACCAGTAACAGTGAAATGGATTACATTGATCAATTTTCCTTGGGATTGACGACAATACATACAATGTATTGTTACATCCACCTTTTTTTTCAACTATTATGTTAAAGGTTTCAAGTTTTATGTTTTGCACGTCAAGTTTGTATTTCATGTTTCAAATTTTATATTTTACTTCAGTGTTTCAACTTGTGTTACTTGCTTTATGTTTTGTGTTAGAGTTTTCAACTTTTACGTTGCATGTTTCAGATTTTATGTTGCCAAAAAAAAAAAGATGTAATAATACATCCAATATATTGTGGCCAAATCCTATTACTTGAGAACATAACTATCAACTAGAAACCTAATGAGAGCTCCGCCTAGTGTCTATCAAAGCTATTATCTTACTTTGCCCAGACACATACATCAAGCTCCACAATATGATATAACATATTCATTGAATATCTCATCAAAAAGACATATAGATGTATTTATAATCTATATGTTAGATTAAGACTATAAAATCTGTACAGATGTAAGATAAAAGATAATTCATATTGAAGAGACCAATACAACACAGATTTAAAATAAAGCAATTAGATGAAAAACATACCAGTTCAAAAACTTGTCGAGGTTCAATGATGGACAAAAGATCATAACAGAAGAAGCCCAGACTGCTGTTTAAGCGTTTTGCCAAGCTTAACCCCTTCTTACAACGCTCGTGCACCTCTGTTAGAAGGCAGTCATACAACTGCATTATACATCTGAATACACCATCTCTTAACTGCATTGGTGGAACATCTTCGCCTGTATCACAAACAAGGACAAAAAAATGGATTCAAAAGTTTGTTATACATTACAAGCTACTTTCAACTTTATGGTTGACATTCTACATCTTAAATGAAGCATCATGGAAAATACAACCAATCTACATGAAACCTGTAGAGTGAAGCAACTATCCTAGCTAAAAAGTACAACAAAAGTGGCTTAAGAATTTTAATGCTGAAAAGGAACTCTCCAACCATTTACCCCTACCTAATGGAAGACTGTGATAGAAAAGCCGTGCCTGCTCCAATGCCATTGACTTGACAATTAGCTCAAGGAAAAACCAAGCCATTGCCAGTACATCATCATATACAGGTCCAACACGATAACCTTTTGCCTGCACAATAAAATCATTAATCAGATACCTATAAAAGAAAAAAATGCACAGAAACACAATAAATTTCTAATCCTATGGTTTTAACAATTTAAAGGATATTGCAGTTAAGCAGCTGCATCCAAGATGCATTAATTCATGCACAAGCACGAACAACATTGTTGGCTCCCAGCATAAATATACATAAGGTTGTAAAGAATCAAGTTACTATTCTCTAACAGAGTGAATCTTATCAGTTCCCTTGGGGGACCAGAGTGGAACAGTAAGAATAATAGAACATAAAACATATGTTCTCATTATAACATTTGTTGCACCACCTGATTCTAAAGGGATGCAGAAACTTTCTTCTGTCAATTATCTCATCTAATAATCCACTGACAATAGTCATTGAAACTATTGGTCTGTGGAGTCATACAATTAATACGAGCTGGAATAGGCCCAGAGCTTCCTTCAGGGGCCAAACTCGACAACATTCATTTCTGTGACCCAAGAGAAGTCTTAAAGTGAGAGTGTTTTAAGAACAAGATTCAGAAGCAGGCAGAAAATTTTCAGAATAACTGTCTTTCTAGCAAGAATTACAGGTATCAATCATATCATTTGCACTATCTCAACACCATGTCCAAAAATTGACAGGTCAAAGTTGTACAATTTTTTTCTTTTTATTGGAAAACTATTGTAAAAAAAGTTGTAATTTTTTTTTCTTTTTCTTGATGACAGCTTTCATTGAAAACGAGGAAAATTACAAAGTGATATAAGAAGGACCAACAGTCAATCCTATCTACAGAACTATATTGAAGATAACACTACATTTAAGGAAAGAAGAAAATCTGCCCTAGATAACACTACATTTAAGGAAAGAAGAAAATCTGCCCTAGACAACACTATTCCAATCCCTGAAGAGAAAACTTCCATTGTTCCTTCAAAACATTTTACATGAAGTCCATTATCAATGAGTCAGGAAACAATTTTCAATTTCAATGACAACGTGCTCCAAAAATGTTGATTTCATTTGTGAATTGCAGTATAATCTGTTAAGAGAAGGATGTGCGACAAAGTAAAAGAAAAAGATAATCTTGATTCACCATCAGATAGTCTTAGCCTTCCTTTTAATGTGAGACTGGGTATAAAAGTATATTTAGGTAACAGATAAATAAAACAGGCAACCCTTGAACAGACACAGAAGATAGTGATTGAGATTAACCTTGAATATAATATCTATTCACAAATAAGCATAACAGACAGGTTAACATGCCTTACTGCGTGCCAAGCTACCCCACACAGTGGACAAACCAGGGTAAACAGGTGGTTGACGGCCCCCAAAGTCATCGAAAGCATAATCAACATAATTGACAAGAAATCGATTTCGATCAGCATCATCAACTGACTCCTGCTGCACCCTACAAAATAAACTTCAACTTATTGTCAAACAAGAAAATTAAAATACAATAAAAAAAATGAAAAAGCCAACTCAACATGAACTTGAAACCAATCTAGGAGATTGAAATAATCAAAGATACAGTTTATCCATTTTTTGGGGAATGCTTCTCCTCTTTTTATACCTCCTGGTTTTGTGCAATGTTTTCATTTGTTAGAAAAATACATATACATAAAGCATAACTTGTGTGCTCCAATGGCAGATAAAAAACTAGCAGTGAATGAATGATTGATATTTCACAATTTATGACACTTACGCTTTCCACAATGCCAAAACATGTTTATATACAAAATTGATTTATAAGCATAACTTCGAAAATCAAATAGTTCTGCATCCTTTTAGAGATATACTATTATTACATCAAGAGGTATCTGCCAGACAATGGATCTGGCATAACTCCAATAAATCCTGCCCCACGCAAACAAATATCTGAAAAGCATACCGGGTTAAGATATTAACCATGGCTCTGAATGCTGCAACCTGAAGCAACAGAGAAAAATAATTTGTAATGGCAATACACAGCAAAAAGCCCAGAGGCTGTAAAATGAAGAAGAAAAACTGTAAAGAAAAACCACCAGTGAAGATTATCAGAAAACCTGAAGTGTTTCTCCACCATTGCCTATAAGATGGAGAAGCATATTCAGAACTGGGTGAAGAAATTGAAGTAGAGCAGTGGAATCAACATTCTTCAAACTGTTGATGGCCTGGAAGTGAAGTGAGTATATATTCAACTCTATGTAAATAGTGTTCCTAAATAGGTGAAACATGAAGCAACACAAAAAGAACCAACTTTCAAGCAGATAACTAATATAAGAATGTTCATTATATTTATAATTCAATATTGCAACTATTCAAGACATTTAGATTGCTAACAACAAATAGCATTTTCAAACTTTAGCCAAGGTTGCAAGCCAATAAATTTAAGAAGGGGAGACATACACACACAAACATATATAAAATATAACGCCACATAATGACACAAAAACCTTTCTGGCCTTGATTTCTTCCTTGGTTACCTATGTCTGTTCACATATGCTTATAGTCAGACCATATCAGAAACTGAAAGCTAATGAGATCATTTAGGAATTGTCCTCCTATATGGAAAGAAGGAGTAAAAAAGAAATAAGGTTGAAAGTAAATCCATAAAACAAAAGAATACCTCCAGAAGTTCAGAGCCCCAAGGTGGACTTGTTCGAAGAGTGTGTCTATCATACTCAAGAAAGAAATCTCTAATGCGCTCATTAATGGGATACAAGGACGAACAGAGTCTTAACCGCAACTTAAAAGCAGTCTTTCCATCTTCCAAATAGTCAAGCCTCTCCTACAAGAATAATAACAATAATAATAAGCCAGAAGATAAATTGTTTAAGCTCATAAAATATCTAACTTCTGAATCAAATTTGAAAAATTATTTGTAACGATGAAAATGAAAACTGTTCCACATTCAATATAGTAGCTTCTAGCTCTACAATGATCTCAAATATTATTTACAAACACCATAAAGCAAAACTAAACAATCATGCAATTATTTGAATAATCCACACAAGAGAAAAGCCATAAAGAGAATAAAAGTTTCACACTCACAGCAAAGAATGGAACTGCAAGAAATTTACTTTCAAAAAAATAAATTACAAAAGTTAAATTTCTACTATTTTTGTTTTACTGCCATCACCAACTCTTAGATTTCATATTGGAGAAAGAGAGAGAAGCAGCATCATCCCAGAATGCAAATCATGCTTATTTAAACATCATTACCCCCAAAAAAAAAAAAAAATGATACAGATAGGATAAGTTTAATAATCGATATTCTGCCCAAGCATACCTTGCCTGTATCCTGGAGGTAATGTGGAACCAATTCCTTCATTATTGGTAAAGAAATTTCAGATCGCAACCTGATAATAAACATTACATTGTAGCTATGAGATAGCCTTACATGAACAGTGGCATGTTAAAATGAAAATTAAGAACTAGCTCTAAAAATAAAATAATTGACAAGGATGTGAAATTACAACATTTTGGAAAAAAAAAATCAAGCAATAGCTCTGCAAAATCAAATGAATAAAAGCATGAGCAGAAAGATGGTAAATACAAAAATTTAAGACACTTTTTTTAAAGTTCTTTTAAACAAGAAGAGAGAAAAAAATATGTAAAAGCTACATACTGAGCATGTGTAGACAGTGGAAGTGCCGCATATCCGATAACTACCTGGAAAGCAATTAACAAAAAGTTCATTCCTAATAAAAACAGATAAGAAAATCTGAAGAAGCTCATACGAATAATTCAGGAGACATAGGCATCATGTGAAATAATATGGTAGAAAGATCAAAGATATATAACTTACTGGTTTTGGAGCTTCTAGTTTTGTTTGCAGATCAACATGAAAGAAAGTGAATAAGAGGTGATGCAGTGGATTCCAGACAGCAGGGAGTGAAACTTTAATCTCATCATGGTAGCAGGCCACTCTAGTCCCAGCAGCAACCTGCGTGTGAGCCCACTTCTGGAGTAACACACCTGGCTCCCTTGGATGCATTGCCTGTTCATATTAATCACACCAATTAAAACAATTACTATAAATTCCAAAGAAAGCATCACTCGATATACAAAAATAGTTGAGAGATTTACCTCTAAAGGCTGTCTACGAACATCAGAATCATCCTTCCGTAGTTCAACTCGGACGAACACATTCCTCTTTCGACTCAAACTTACACTCAAGGGATATACATACAGACAATGGAAAAGTTGCAAGAACGGCTCATTTCTTGTTGTGGTGCGGAAGTCAAAAGCTTGAAACTGAACAAACAAGGACGCTTGTTTACTATGAACAGGTTATAGAAATTTCAAAATGCATCTTTGAGATGTATAAGTGGCTTTAATATCACAATTCTCTCACCAAATGAAACATATTAATTGAAAGGACTTTAGGATTAAGGTGAGTTAAAACTCTCATAAAATGCCCAAAAGTGAGACTTCCTCATCAAAGAACTTGAACATGACCAGTAAACTGAATGGCAGGAATAAGAGACAAGGGTAAGTAGATCCTAGTTTGATTGAAAAGTGGTTTGTTGCTTCCACTATAAAAGTTTGTTGGATTTGTTACAAATACACTCAATCGAGGGTGTACCAACCTCCAAAAGGAACTAATGATGATAGTACCAACAACAATAATGATAATGATAAAAAGAAAAGATAACTAATATTTTTGGTAATGTTATGTTGAGAAATGCCAAATACAATGGATGGATAAATCTAACACAAGGATCAAAAAGATGGTCTTAAACTTACATCATCAGCATTAAAATCTGGAGCATTTGATCCATTTCCAGAAACTTCTTTTCCATCACCAGAAGTCCACTTAGAGCTGCTGGCCTGAAACCCATCAGAACCATCACTGGGGCACTTAGAAAAGGTCAGATCAGTAGCACGGTCCCCTGGATCAATGGAATCATTGGTCACACTGCCACTTTCTGACATATTCTCCAAATCAGCATGGGCAGTCTGGTGCTTCTCTATTTCAAGTCTTAAAACGCCCTTCACTGGTTTGTGAACCTTGCGTTTAGGATCCTTAAATAGAAAGAGAAAGCAGAAAGAACATACTATTAGAAGATGTCACGGCAACAAAATAAACATATATTACCACAGTAGTCTTTGAAGAAACGGAAGCAAAAACATTATGCCTACAATTCTTTAATTCCTTTTCCTCTATGGGAGCCAACTATTCCAGATAATACTAACAATTTTCACGCATAAATATAAAGGCCACAATAAATGAGCCACACCTGAAGCGACTCCTCAGTATAGCTTTCCTTTACTTTATTTAGGTTAGATATTTCAACTACAACAGAACTTCCACTAGAATATCCCAGCTTCCCATCCAATGTGATCTTTGCAATTGGCTCAAACACACCCTCATGTGAACTTGACCCAGACATGCTGGGAGCAAGAGGACTGCTAGGGGAAGCAGACCCACCAGAAACTGCACCAATGCTGTTGTCAAACAATGGAACGATAGCCCAGGCGAAGGACTCCCTATAAGGCATAATTCGAGACCACACCTGCAGTTTCTGCCTTTCTCTCTCTGTCAAGTGTACCTGTTCAGAATTGAAATAGGTAGAAGAAACTAATAAAGAGACAATTTATACATTTTGAAAAAAGAAAAAAGGAAAAATCATTAAAATTCATTCCTATGCACTTGTTTTTCTGAACCACATTTTTGCTTGCAATAATTACCAAGTTCTAGTAACTTCATACATTAACACTGCCTTTTACTAAATGGCAGTTTAAGAAAAACAATTTCACATGCTAAAAACTCCTTATAACCCAAAAAATAAAAGTGTAGGCAAGTTCTGTACAGTCTTAATTTCTCACGAAGACAGCAGAACTAAATTATATTCTTTTTTGTTAGAAGAAACTAAGAAATATACAACTATAGAAAAAAGATAAGAGAAAAGTAGGAGGGACCAGGTTTCCACCAAAAAAAAAAATGCAAGAGACAGAGAAAACAGTGGAAGAGAAACAATCTACAAAACTCATCCAAAAACCCCAACCCCAAGTGTATCCATCCTTCCCCTAGCCAAAACCAATCTATACAAAATTCAATACTCGTACAGAAACACAAATTAAAAAAATTTTAAAAATGCAAGTTAAACCAATAAGACAACCAAAAAGAAAAAATACAAATTAAAGACAAGTTGAAATAACAAGAAGACACCTATGCGATATCCTTAGACTTACAGGCTCTTTACGTGAATAAACGGATGGGGTAACTCCGCCTTCTTCTGTGGCAGGCCTCTCTAACTGGATTAGAAGACAAACTGATGCTGATGGAGCATCTAAATAGAATATGCCACGAGGTTCATAAGATATTTTTGCCTGGCAATGATACAGTAATAGTGCAATCCTCAATTGGGATGAAAGAGAAAAACAATAAATTATAGAAAAAAAAAATTCATAAAAAGATTAGGGATAAAGAAAGAACTGCTAATTGATTTTATGGCTTACATCCTGCATTTCAGCTGGTAATACTCGGAAATAGAAATCTTCAGACATTTTTTCTCTTCTCTCCCTATTATATAAGCAAATAGTGCCATAAAATGGCTCTAAGAGAGAGAGGAAGAGGGGAAGAGAGAGATATTTAAGTCAGAAATCCACAAACAAGCTAAAAGTAGTCAAACAGAACAGCATCATAATATGAGAAGTAGAACTCACCAACTAGTCCAGCTTGAAATGATAGAGACAAAACTTTCACAGAGATCTTTAACCCACTGAGAGCACCCAAACAAGAATGAAATCAAAAAAACAAATAAGTTCATTAAAAGCGAACCAAAAAGGCAGTTACAATAGGTATACTCTGCAATAAGATTCAAACCTGCCATACTGTGAAATTGGGGTTTCTGCAATTCTCTGACCAAATATTATTGACCTCTCATTCTCCCAGTCAAAAGCTGGTTCATAAGCAGGGAGGGGAGATAGACCAAAATGCTGCATGTACATGATTAAGTACAAAACAAAAAAGTCAAAATCAAGACATGTAAAATGAACATTCTTCAATTCATGAACTCGAGGTGACATTAGTAAAACCAAGACTCCAAACACTATACAACCTTTGAAACATCAGTAACATCTATATATTGCCTTCCAGAGGTACTTGGTGTGTCATCATCAGCGGCATCTTCAGCCTTGCCTCGCCTTGCACTAGCAAGTCGCGTTTCTACACAAAGGAATCTCAAAGTAATTTCACAAACACCAACATATAACAGTTGACAGTTGGTAAACAAGACAACAGAAGATAGAACATATACCCGTCTCAATATCAGTATCTGGGCCTTCAAAAATCTGAGTTTGGAAAGAAGGTGGACTGATGCTTTCGTATTGTCCATACTTGTTCTCATCCTTGACCCAATCAGCTCTGTAGCATTGTACAAGTTCATTTAGATGCGGCCACTGCTCCAAATTCTCATCAAGCTGCACGAAATCAATATAGACTTAAGCTCAAATTTACCAAATGTCATTGCCATAAAAGTAAGCTTCCGTCACTAACTCTTAAAAATGAAAAACAACAACATGTCAAGACTCAAAGAGTAATTTCATTTTTCTTTCTAATAACCCAAAAAATCCTCCAAGCTGGGGTTTCAAACTAGCCATGAGTTAAAAAAACCATCAACACAAATTTTCCCAAACTTGTTGGAGCTGAATACATCAAAAATTCCTTTTTCCTTCATCTCGAATTTGCTCAACTTGAAATTCAAGCATGTAAACGAAAATGCAGTAAGTGACAGTTAAATTTATTAAAAAAAAAAAAAACTGACCAATGGGTCTAATTTGAGATGAGCAAATGACTGTCGAGGAATTCTCCGAAAGCGCTGACCGCCACCACTACTGCCACCACCACCACCACCACTTCCGTCCATGGTACTGCTTCCACTCAAAACTTTACTGCAATGTGAATACTCTAAACAAACAAAAACCCATTTTATTTTTTCAAAAAATTAGTCAAAAATGCAGGCGAACCATACTCGTTAGATCTGGAACAAAATATATGATTCTAGGGTTTCAAAAAGCAGAACCTCAGTCTATACAGCAAGAAAAGTTCACAATGCGGTGCGTTTTGCGTCAACTCGAATCGAGATCTTGGTACAGATAACAACACCACACCAAACCCCACACAGTGACAGACAGTAGTAAACAGAGAGAGAGAGAGAAAGAGAAGAAGACGGACCCGAGTCAAAGTCGAGTCTAAAAATTCCAAATGAAGCTGAAACGACCTCGTTTTAAGTCCGCTTCTCTCTTTCCATCTACAGCTTTTTGCCTTCTGCTTTTATTTTTTCGCTTCTACGAAAAGCAATTATGTGGCTACTTTCTTTATTATTAATTTTTGAAGGCATTTATCATTTAAGTCCCTATCTTTTATATATTTACGTTTTCTTAAAAAATAATTTGACTATTTTTTATTTTTAACCACCACATGTTTCATTAATTATTAAAAATAAAGAATTTGTTGGAAATTCAGTGCCATTGGTAGCATTTTTGTTTACACTATTTCTTTTATTGATTGAAAATGAAAATATAAATATATATATATATATATATATTTAACTTGTCCTTTTATAAAATAAATTTTAAATTTATTAAAAATGAGATATTGTCGTTTATTATTATTGCAAAGAATATTAAATTAATATTTTTTTATTTCTTAAGAAATATGTTTTTCAATTTTAATTTTTGTTAAGCTATTTTTATAATTTTAGTAAAATTATGAAACATTTTATACAATCATTTACAAAATATATCTTTCAAAAAAAAATACTAAAATACTAATTTTTTTCTAATTATAAAAAGACCTCTTTTATCCTTAGTAATTAACAAAAATGGGGGCTTCTTTGAAACTATTTGGTAATCTACATCTTCAAATAGAAAACATAAAACTTTAGGGACTCGAATGATAAAATCTCATTATCTTAGTATTAAGTTTGGAATTGTAAATTCTATTGGTGGGAGGGGGAGAATACACCTTCTAAGAAAAGCAAGCAATAATCATTTATTTGGTTTGTGTTTTAAGTATTGCTTTCCGACCACATAATGTGTATTCCTTTTTTCCTAATTTTGTTTGTTTATTATAACTTCTTTAATCAAATGATTATTATGTGTGTCTAGGCAAAGGTAGGTATTATTATTCTTACAAAAATAATTATATAAAATTAATAAAATATGTTTGCCAAAAAAGAAAAAAATTTATAATATTGTTACACATTTGAGTATGATCTCTAGTGTCACATCATTCGGTTGAAACACTTCTTTTAGTTATATTTAGCCTAACATTTTCATCTCGAGCATTGATCGTTATATATTATTGGATTACAAATTGACTTTAATTCTAATATGAAAGAGTTCAATTTTGGTATTTGAATTGCTAAATATAATGAGAAAGATTTTTAATTTAATACAAAATAAATTAATCAGATATTTTACAATAAATTTACGACATAAAATTAGTAATTATATTATATAAAAAAAATACTATAAAAGATTTTGAATTTAATATGAATGATTTATCTTATCAGTTTGTCTAATATTCTTTTTAATTAATCAAGTTATCAATTAAAAATGGGTATTTAATGAATATTTAATTTTTTAAATAAAAATATAATAATTTTAAATTTATTATATATATGTGTGTGTGCACGCGCGTGCATAGTGCGGTTGTTTGACTTAATTCATTTTTCTCAAATTAATTTAAAACCATTTTTATCAATTGAATAGTTGATTGAATTCCTTATACCTTATAATAAGATTTAATTTTTGTGAATGGGAAAGTTTATTCTATTTTTCTAATTTAATTAAGAATATATTGAAATTAACATATAACAACTTTTATTTCAAATTATTATAAAATACAATCATTAAAAATATAATATTTAACAACCAAATATAAGTTGGCACTAATAGTTTCAATTAGTAAAATTTCTTACGATGATACAATCATACAAGAGGTATGGGGTTCAAATGTAGCTCACACCGGACTTGCAAAAGGATTTGATTTATTTTTATAATATTTATAAAAACATTAAATATAAACAAGTGAGTGAATAATAAATATGAATTATTGAATAAGAGTAAGTATTTATTAAATAATTTAAGAAATGTAATTTTAAAGGTAAATAAAAAAAAAGTAACAATTTCATATATATCTTAAATTGAGGTGGAATTTCCTTTAGAATTCATATACAAAAAATGACAAAAATAGTACATACAAATAAAAAATTTGATTTTAATTGCAAGCAATGAATCATCCAATCTAGTGAATTTGTCCATATTAAGAAAATTTTGTGCCATTACCAAATTTTAGTTGAATATTCTTACCAATTGTTGACTATGCAAACAAAGATAAACAAGTGAATTACAACTTAAATAGTTGTTAACTTGTTCCATTCACCAAACCCAATAAAAATATTTTGCCTTTTCCATTTCCTTCAATCAATCATTTGGATTATTGAAAATCTCACAATTCTTTGCAACATTTACATTTGTATTCCATAAGTCATGAAAACTTTGTTTTTGATTGAAGTTGCATTGACAATTGGATTGGTATTGCTTGTTTCTCTTCAAAATGGTAGGTTCATTTTCTCTTTTAGTTTGGTTTTATAATCACTATATACTTAAATAAATTTTACTTAAAAATTATTAATAATATGGTAGTAATAATTTTAAAAATAATTGATACAAATTGTCTAAATCTCTCAAAATTTAATTCAAAATTATGTTTTTAAATTTAAAATTAATTGTGTATTTTTTATTTTTTTTAATTTAATATTCAATTTAATAAAAATTATAATTTAAAAACTCGCTTACAACTCTCAAAATTCTGAGTTGTCCTTGAGATAATATATGATTAAATGGCTTAAATATCTAAATTTTCTTTGCTTGTATATTACAAGAATATTGATGCATTTGATGGGTTTTTACTGGCTCTGATCCTGAAATTTTGTACAGTCTTGCAAGCTGGAAACAACAACTCTTGTTCAAATGATTATGTAAAATTAGTGCAAGGCCAACTTCCTCCACAACCAAGTGGAATACCAACTTATTAAGTGGAAATACACAACATATGTGCAACAAATTGTGCAATTTCTAATATTCATCTCAATTGCTTAGGGTTCACTTCTTCATACCAAATTAATCCTAGCATTTTGAAGCATCCTCCCGGCTCAAGTATTTGTATCGTCAACGATGATAAAGCACTTAATTTCGGCGCAACGGTCTCGTTTAGTTACACCAACACCTTCATGTACAACTTCTCTGTTTCTTCAGTTACCTGCTTATGAGGTTATGATTATGTATGTTGTTAACATGGAGGATGAATAGACAATTTTTGAGTATCAATGCATATGATGTTTGTAATTTTCCGAAGTTAATAAGGGAATAATGCATGATTTATGGTATTCATTATATTGGTTTTTTGAGTAACATGTACTTAAAACTGTCCAAGCTCAACACATCTACTTTCTTCAACGGAGATTCATCATCCAATAGTTTCTGCTTCAGCAATTCCTCATGCTCTTCATAAACATCATTTTTCGTGCGAGAAACAATCTCGGAATCGGGTATCACGTTCTTCTTGGATTCGACTGCCCAACTGTACACTACCGTGGCAAGAACAGCAATGGCCATGCCAAGTATGTTCGTTAGTGTAAGCTCTGAATCAAAGAGCAGTCATCCCAAAAGCAGAACACAAACTGTTTCCATGTGGCCTAAAACCTGGAAAGATACTGCCGAAAAACGTCCAATGCAGAGCTATTGGCTCACGTTGCAGAATACTGCTAAGGAGCATGAGAGCAATATGAAAAGCTGCAGATGAATTTTCAAGTGATTGTTTGGTAAAATTATTTAGGATCTAGGGTGGTTTGGTTATATATATGTTAAACAAGCTGCTGCCAAATGGATTTGATATAAGGTAGAAAGGATACTTACAAATGCGTCAGAAGAGGGATGATAATTTGACAGAAGTTTGCCACTGAGATAGAAATCAATGAATGGACCAAATACAGGAAGGGAAACTGCTTGCATTGGAGCTGTCTTGCTAAGCAATTCAAATGATCCAATTGAGTACTATTTTCTGTAAAGAACATATTGACTGTTCATTTTCATCAAATTAGACAGCAAGTGAACTATGTGAGTGAAAAATTTGATATTACCCTTCATCAGTGAATTATCAATACATCATCTAACTGAAACGATGGATTGAAAGAGAATCAACAAAGGATATGGCTATGGTAAATTTAGGAAAGAATGGTTGATAGGAAGATGAACGATTTGTTGCAAGGAAGTGGACAAGACTGCAACAGAGGCACAAAGAAGTCCTTGGGCAGTAACTGTACAGACTCCCACACCAACCACCACCACCACCACAGCCATTTTCACTTCCCTTGAATACTTCTTCCCATGAAGAATCCATTCCATAACACAAACAACTGGAATCATGCTCAACTTGGAAATCTGCAACACAATATCAAGGCCAAATTCAATTCTAAAACATACGTGCAACTTTTCATGTAGAATAATCAAGTATATATTATTCGTTACGAGCACACAGTTTTTTTTTTTGGACTTTACAATCCAAAAGGGTCTACTTAATTTGTTGGGGGAACTCAAGTCCTATAACTTATCTCAGATTCGCCTTCACTAGCGATATCATATGTGAAAATCACAAAGACAATAAGGGCAAGACCCATTCATGAAATACTTCCGCACCTGGTAAAATCCAACAGAATTGAGCACGAAGAGCAACCCAGTGATTGAGGCGTTGGCAACAAGTGAGAACCAAAAAACCTCCCAAAAAGGAGCACGTTTTGATGCAGACTAGCCGGCAGCATTTGACAACAAACCAACCAGTGCAGTCACAGTGAAGTGATACCCAGTTAAAGTTGTTGCTGGAAATTAAGAATGAGGAAGCATTTTTAGTTTCATGAGACAGTAAAACTGACAGCAAAAATTCTGATTGGCTAGCTAGAAAATGCATCTTTGAGGACAGATTCCACCACTGCCTAGAATATCTTTTTCTTTTTGTTTTTTACTTCTTGGTCTGTTATGGTGCATAAAACGACAATAACAAGAAACCAACAAGAAAAATGCAGAGTAAAGTTAGAATCCAGCAACTGTAACATTACTATCATCAAATTTTTGTTTCATATTTCTCAAGTTCCTCTGTTATTTGTAAATTTTTGTTCTTACTTTCTAAATCTTTTATAGATAAAATTAAGATATAACACATAAGTTAGGACAGTTAAAATTTCATAACTGCAAAGAAAAGAGAGAGAGAAATTCACGTGAAAAAAATAAAAATCAGAAGTTGAAAATGAATAGAAATGTGCAGTTCAGAAGAGACACCGATAGAAAGAAACTAACCATAGCCAAAGCCAAAACCATGTGGGGAAATAAGCTGTTTGTTGGCCATGATAATCCTCACAGAGCTGATAATGTTCATAGCCCAAGATGCAACATCTGATACTAAGGAAGATGGAGACGATGAAGAAGATTTGCTCTGCTTCTCTGACTCCATTGCCACCTAATCTTCTGGTAAACTTTCTGCTTCAGTGGAGGAAAAGAAGAAGAGATTTGAAGACAATGAAGAGAGACAAGACAGAGTGATCAGTGGCATACTACTGCAGGCTGCTTATTAAGAGTGACAACAAAATGAAATGTGTGTAAACCAAAAAACAAAAAACAATGATTGATGATAATTGAAGAAAAGGAACCAACCAGCCGCCTGCTGTAAGTCAGCCAGCAAGCATCAGATTGATACGTTAGCTTACATCCAAATTTTCGACTCCTCGCTCGTGTACTTTAATTTTTTTATTTGTATTTTAAATATTTTTATTATATATTTAAAATTTTATGTTAATTATTTTAAAATATATTATTATATATTTTAATTTATTTTTATTATCTCTTTCAAATATTACATTACTAATTTTAAATTATTTATTTCATATTTTAAATTTTATAATCATTCTCTGATTTACAGCATTATTAATATAATTGAACATTTGGGTCCCTATATTTTTACTATTTTTGATTAAAATATAATTTATTTATTAATATCAAATAAAGCACTTTACTTCTATTTAAATACAGTAACTTAAATAGCCTTTTAGTCTTAAATTTAAATACTCTTGGTATGATCTTAGATTGTAATGGTGATATGATCATTGCAACAGAGATGGATGAGAGACCTATTTGATCTAAATAGAAATATTATTATACTTATTTGTAATAACATGGACTTAAATGTTAGTATCCCATTAATTATTTATTAATTAATTAATTAACATTGATCATTGCATGCCTAGCCACCCGCATATTCCTTCATATCAATGCACATTCAAAAGCTGAGATTACCACTGATTAGCTACACCGCAATTGGAATGTTCTTTCGGTGTAGTAGATTACATACAAAAAATGTAATCACTGACTTCAAGCCATTGAATCACTTTGCAAATTAGAAGGTTAAAATGGTAAATCGATAATTTTATTTCCTTTAGATCATTGCACGCTCAAAAACATTTTCTCTGGCCCTTTGATTTTGTAGTGCTGAAATTTTGTAAAATAATTTTCAAAATCATGCAAAACATCTGAAAATGGTCCAAAACATAACATAAACTCTGTAAGACGTGCAATATTTGGACAAAATGAAACAAGGATTGGTAAACAAGCACAAATGTATCATCATCTTCATAGCCGCAATTGACCCAACACTAAGACATCTTTTCCCCACAAATAAATCATTCTGGGTAAGAGATTTTCCTCTATGTTGCAATGAAATTTCTAATGGCAGCGGCAATCAGAACAGCAACAGAACAGAGCATAGACATTCATCTACCACACTGAAAAATGCTTAGAGCATTTGCCAAAATCACCAACATCATACACATATGGCTCAGAATCCTCCAAGTTTACAGGAATGCATCTTTCTCCAACAGCTTTAGTACATCATGCTGGTTGTTGAGCTTGGCAACATCTATGGGAGTCTTCCCGTCCATGTTCTGAAGAGTTCTGTGGTAAACAGAAGAGATCACAGTAGAAAGAAGATTAATAACAACTGTGTAAAAATTCTGTAAAGGGGAGGTTAATTAGTATGTTGTTGGGCTTACACAGCAGCGCCATTCTCCAGGAGGAGGGCTACGCACTCCTTCCTGCCATAACCTGCTGCATAATGTAGGGCGGTGTTCTTATTCTTGTCCAAGGCATCCACGTTTGCTCCAGCCTCGATAAGGATTTGGGCACATTTGATCTGTAAAAGATTCAAGGGCATAAACTTGGCAAATTTGAAAAGGAAAATTTTAAAGGAAAACAAGAACCAATTTGAAACTGGAGAAAATATCCCAATCAATTCATTTATTTTTGCAAAAATTGTGCCAACGTTGCTTGCATCTTGCAAACTCATAGCAAATCAATGTTTCTCCCAATAGAGAATGAATCTTACCATAATTCGCAGATTGATACATGGTAGGCCATGAATACAACAATTGAAATACAGATCCAGAAGACAGGTAATTGGGACTAAATATATTTGCCAGCGATCTAAACATTGATATTGCTGGCTCGGCAATTTGATGGGCAATGACATGCTAGGCAAAAACAGAACCTCAGGTGCTTTAATTATCAGTGTGCCAATACTTCACTAATATGGCCTGAAGCATAAATAAATCTTTGCTATAATCTTCTGGCCCAAGATTTGAAGTTTTAATCTTTCCTGACATCTCAAGGTCTACATTTCTCCAGTTTTAAATAAGTTTTCCTTAAGAAACTATAAATTTTCTTTAAGAATTATCCAAATTACAATGACTAAAGCCAGCAGTCTGCAAAAAGACTCTCAAACAAGCTAAAGAGCAGTAAAAACAACAAAAATAACCTAACAGCTTCCCCTCCAGGAACAGATAAGTCATTACCATGCAATCATATCATATAAAATTTTAATACAACTAAATCAAGGGCGGAATATTATGAAAATTTATATATGAGCTACAAGCATGCAAGCATCGTCTCCCACACAAATCATCCTTATGGATGAAATTCTGATGACATGCAGTACTAGACAGCAAAATTTTAAGTAAATATCTATTCCATTCCTTCAAACTCAAACAAAAAAGAACAAGAAAAATAAGTGAGGAAAAAGAAAGGTTCAGATTATTATACCTCACCATATCCACAAGCAAAATGCAAAGCTGTCCTTCCTTCAGAATCTTCCTCATCCTTATTAGCACCAGAGGCTAACGCAGCTTTCAGACCCTATTTGGATAATAGTGGAATGACATTAAATAAAGTACACTCCTTCAAACAGATGCACAAAATCAAACTTTGATAGATTCAGCACAAACCATAAGTAAAAATTTCTATTAACTAGAATACAGACAAAACAACAATTGCAAGTTCTGATATGGTTGAATGAAAAGGTAGAAAAATCACACACCAGAACGTCTTAAACAACAACGAAGGGGCAAGGTAAACCTGTCATCAATGTCTAAAATGGAGAAATAATAGCACTGGACAAGACACATGTTCTCCAAGCTGTCATCACTGGGTCTAATACTTGAACCAGGTACAAACTCAAATCGAAGGAGGTCAAAAAGATACAAAGTATCTTCTGTCACTAAGGGCGCATTAGGATGTTTCACGAAGGCCAAGTTGCCACAATTCTTCCATGTAGTGTGTTCATATGTAGTTTTATAATACAGAAATCGGCCATATCTCAAATGAACCAAACTATAGAATAAAGAAATAGTACAAGGGACCCAAGGAAATGTGTTTAAGATACTTTCACAACTTCTGCAAGCCACTCCACTTAAGTAGAAATTAAATAAAGAATCAAATTAATTATTAAAAAAATCAATAGATCATAAATTTCAGAAACAAGAATACTTCATCATCGAGTTAAATAAAAGCAAGTAGCGCCATACCTCAACATCACCAACGCTGGCAGTGTGATGAACAATTGACTCATCCTCATTTCCAGCTTCTTCTGCTTCATCTGCTGCAGAATTATCAGCAGAAGTGGTTGCATCTCCTGCAACCGAAAGACCCATCGCTTCACCCAATTTCTGCAGGACGTCTTTATCATTCCAGTACCTATGCAAAGACAATTTTCCATTACTTGCTCAGATCACAGATGTATTCAAATACCAATCAAATGCACAAACGGTATCCTTAACCAGAGAAGCCTAACAGTATCATAGCATTTCAATTACTCACTTCATCATGGCAGCTGGTCCCCCACTCTCTATCTCATCTAAAATAGGCTTCAAAGATGGATCTTCCTTGATTTTCGCCATCCGTTCTTCGAGCCGATCTGTCTGTGATGGGTTTGTCAAACTCTCGAGCATATGCGACATAGATGGGTCCTTAAAAAATCAAAGGTAGATTTTAGCCACAGGACAGCAACTTTAACTACATACTCTCTACATAATTGTAGCATCAGAAATAATAACAAAAAGGAACAAGGAAAAAGACCATATATACCTGCATTAGCGCATTACCAAGGTGCTCGGCCATTGTCATAAACTGAGGATTCTGCATAACTTGTTGCATGGTGGAGTAATACTGTTGTGTATCAAACTGTGGATTACCATCATCAGCATTTGCACCATGCAAAGTTTTCTGGAGTTGCTCTGCCATCTGATTAAATGCAGGATCTTTTGCTATCTGTTCAGCTAGGTCCTTAATGCTCGGATCCTAAATTTTCATATAAGCCTCAAATTAAAGGAGGAAAAAAAAAACCCCGAAAATTCAACATTCAAGAACAGAAGTTACAAAACCCACAAATATACAGAAACACTAAAAAAATAATAATCCAAATCTTTGACCCAACAATCAAAACAAAAGAAAGAAAGCATACATTCAGAAGTCTGCTCATGGCGGAGAAATCAAAAGGGTTCGGTGGAACGCCAGCAACTCCAGGAAAAGCAGGAGCAGCTAGTCTTCTGGGCGACCCAGAAGCTGCTTCTGATTGCTGTGCCGATCCTCCAGCTTTCTCATCTACAAAAATTACAGATTAAACCATTATCCCTTCATTCAAACAATCAATTCCAAAAAAAAAAGAAATCACAAAACAAGAAGAAACATTAAGTTACCCGCGGAAGCATCCTTGGTGGGAGCAGAAGCCATGGAAACAGCAGAAAAACAGCTGAATCAAAACAGAAAGAATATCAAACACAAAACTAACTCAAAATTCTTTCTTTTTTGATTCTTTGAACAAATCAGAAGAAAACTAATCTGGGTTTAGAGTTACCTAACAAGTATGGGAAGAAGATTTAGATTAAATTTCTGAAAAGTAAATAAAAAATAAAAACAAACCTGACGTGGTTTGAAGTACTCTCCTCCACCACCGAAGAAAATTTTATATACGAAACATTACAAAACGCCTAAGCTTGTGTGGGCCATCTCAATCCTCTCCCTCTGCTTACCTTTGCAGCTCATTCTATCACTTCTTTTATCTTTTTGCCCCTCTAATTTACTCTAATTACAAATCGCCCGAACCGGCCCATTTCTCAAATGGGTCGGGTTTTCAAGGCCCGCTTCTTAATTTTCTTTTCAATATTAGATAAATATAAACTAAAAATCAGGCTCTGAAGCAGACACCTCTTGTAAAATCCTAAAAATTTTATTTTGATTAAATTAATTAATCTATATATTTTAATATAATATTATAATTTTTATAATTTTATAATTTGTGTGTTATACATTAATAATTTTTTTAAAAAGAAAATAATTTGTGAGACAGATTAAATTATAATAATTTATAAATAATATTTATAAAAATATATTATTTTCAAGTACCATGAAGGTGTTAGAAAAAGCACCAATTTGGAGATTACTTTAGATCTGGTGCCCGAAACTTGAAGCAAAATTGATGCATTGTTAGCATCCAAGGAATTTTGGTTCAAGATAAGTTTGAAACAGAAAAAAGTAATGTGATTATTTGTGTAAATAAATTAAAAAATCTGGTCTTTGGTATTGAATATTGACTGATAGGTATAAGTCCTGTCAAATTTTTCTCAGCAAGAGGGATTTTTTTCTCAAACTTTGCTCCCATTTCAAGTCAAGACTATTTCATGAACCCAGTTATTCAATCAAACAAATTGCATCACATTGGAGAAAATAAAAAGGTTAACAAGAAATGGGGTTTTTCTCATCCATATGCTGCTGTTTTTGTCGCCCTTTTCGTGTATCCGGCGATGGAGAAGTTTCCCAGAAGCAGAAATTGATCCAAAGAGAAACTCAAACACCAATTCCAGTTTCACACTTTCCTGTGAATTCAAAGCTCTTTTGTTTATGATCGTTGTATCAGTAGAAGGAGCTCTTGTGCGCTTTTCTTTCTGCTACTTCAATGAAGTTATATAGCTATACACTGAGAGAAATAAAAAAAAAAAAAAATGAAAGAAGTTGATGTTACCAGGTAGATGAGCCTATGTCATTTCATCTCAGATTCTAGTCTGCAACAAGATCAGTTGAAGATGATCAACTCTTGTTCGCCCTAATATATTTGTTTCTTCTTCTTCTTCTTCTTCTTCTTCTTCTGTTTTAAGACTGTTATTAGTTCATAGTCATAGCTTTGTTTTATATGTTTTTGCAAGTTATATGTTGAGGGTGCACCAAATTTTGGTGGTATATTTCAACAGAACTTGGAGATCATGGCACCAAGAGAAAAATTGGAATTTGTCTTTAAATATCTAGCAAACCATTTCCAATGAATTTTCTTTTCGCTTTTAGTTACTCCATCTGTTTGGTTTCTATAACATGTGTCCAATATCAAGGATATGTAAGCAAACAATGATTGTTCTCCCTTTAAATTTCAATTTCTTAGAAAGCAAATAACAATTGTCTCAGATTGAAGAAATGATATCTAACAGAATAACAAAATGACAAAGCATATTTATTCCAATAATCCACTTGAGATCCATAAACTTACAAGTGAAAAACGGTGAAAAGAGTGCCGAGAGCTATGATTACATCGCTGAAAGCAAACATACAGCCACTTGAGGGAAACGGTGAACTAATTCTTTCCCACGAACTTGCTCTTAACTTCTTTTTTCCAACAGTAGCATTGAGAAATTATTGATCGACAGTAGACCTTTTCTTGGTGGTGTAAGGGTAATATTCCTTGCCGGTGTCCATTCTTGTGGTCTGACCTCCAGCATCAATGACAGCAGAAGTAACTGCTAGTGCTGCACCGGCAGAAAGTGCCGAAGAAATGCTCCTTCCTGTAACGTATACATCACATCAACCAATATCTGAGTAAAATCAAGTAATATTTTATGAATTTATGAGTTAAACAAGAGCATTCCTCATTCAGATAGAGGCTCTAAGATCACCATTCAATTTACTAGATATCTGTAATTCCAACGGACATATACCTAAAAATATTCTATTATAATTCATCAAATTTCAAAGCTCTTGAGTGGATGCCAGAATTAAAATTATCCTCCTGGCATCTTGAAGATTCTACCTATGGCCTCGGCGGAAAAATCCACAGTCAGAAAGGTAAAATGACTTTTGCTCAAGATAGAACCCCAAAATTCATAACTTTTCAGATTTTGAAATACAACATAGGCACTACGAATACAAGCAGATGGCAAACAGTTTGACATTTCATAGAAACACCTAAATTAACACTGTTCAGAATGAATATACGCATTTACATCATGCTTAAAAGTAGCAAATCATTAATTACAACACAGGTTGATGACAAGTCATAATAGACACTGCAAAATATATTCTTCATGATTTCAGAACCAATACCCCCAAACACAAAAATTGTTAGTTAATGAGATTAAAGATACTTCCAGCTGGAAACATTGAAATTTTAATCAACATAAGCAATTGTTGATCTTTGTGTGGACATTTTTGCAACACCATATCTTGGCCTCAAACGTTAGCTTTTTCAAGACACTCAGCAAAGAACTCAATGCTAACTTTTGTTCTTCACAAGAATGATGAAAAACTAAGAATCAAGCAAAACAAAAATAAAAGAAAATGCAATGACATTTATGCAAAAAGAACGGCAAGTCACCAGGTAGAATGCATATAATGTTTTTGCATAGTGGTTCAAAGCTCACCTTTGTAGCCAAGAACAGTTGCTCCAGCAACAAAACCTCCAACAGCTCCATTAACAAAATCTCTCTTCATCCTGTAATTCTGCACTAGCTGCTCAATGCCAATATAAACTCCCCCAATCGCAGCAAAGGTCATCCCGTGATTACCCATCATCTTCAGTGTCCTTATCAGTCCTGGAAGCGCAACTCTTCTCTCAACACGAGGCACATCTTGCCAAGTGGCAACAACAGTTCCCCATATAGTTCCAGCAACAAAACCAAACGTTGTCCCCTTAATTGTCTTCATCATTGGAGTATCATTGTCCTCCAAATACCTACGCTCTGAAGGGTCCATTGATTTCTTCTTAGCAGGCACTGATCAAATTCCCAAACAGATAAAAGAAATTAATAAATAACCATCCATTTAATCAAATTCCAACCATATCAAAAAAAGCAGCCATCATGCCAATGCAAATCTTGAAGGTGCAAGCTAGTAAACAAAGGGTTTCCCTCGAAAAACTGCAGAAATTATACTTTGATACAAAGATGATTTTAATTTTAATTTTTACAACAATTATAAAGAACATAACCAAATTAACAACTAGATCATTGTAACATTGCTTAGTCCAATATGTTTATCACAGAAATCAAACAAAACACCAGCAATAAACTAAGCAAATAAAGGCCTAGATCAAATTAAAGAACCCAAAAATCTCCCTTCAATGTAAATATTAGAATAAATATGTCCCAAGTAATTCAAGGTAGATCAATTTGTAAATTATTCGGTGCTGTCAAACCCTAAAAACGTGTCAAAGACAAATAAAAATAACTTTTTTTTTTTACATGGGCATTTTAAAAAAATGCATTTTGGAAGGAGATATCAGATTCTTAAAAAGATTAATAAAGAAAAAGAGAAATACCTAATCACCGTTGAATTCGGAGAAGGCGAGTTTGAGGTCGACTGCAAGAGAGGAGAAAACTAGCACAAGTAGACGAGCTCGGAACAGAGCTATGCGTTTTGACCGATTTACCCTCAATCTTCTTCCTTTTTACCTTTTGGAACATCTTTTGGTTTATGGTAATTACCGAATAGCCTACTTAAGTTTAGATATTTTTCTTTTTAATCCATAGTCCTACAAAATAATAAAAATGATTATATACTTTACACATTTGAAATTAACAATTAATTTTAGAATAATCATTAACATTCTTACGTAATTAAGATTCTCTAATTAGGTTAATTAGTATCATCTTTTAAATAGTATATAAGGTTTAAAATTCAAAATTTTATTTATGTCATGGAGATATTAATTAAGAAATTCTTGAATGAAAAAATACGAAATTATTTTAAAAAATTATGTTATATTTTTTATTTTTTTATTATTATAAAATATATATATATAGACTCACACGTAAGAAAATATGAAAAAAAATTTGATGGTATGTCTAGCCCATCTAAGTATTTATTGTGAGTAGATTGGTTTTTTTTTTTAATTGATTATTATTGCATAAAATGTATAGGGAAATTATTGTAATTGTATAAAAGTTTAAGATCCTTTTGAAAACAATATAAAGTATAGGGGCTGTTAGGATATTAACCAAGGCTATAAGATCCAAATCCGACCCGTTAGCCCAGAGCCACGTTGTCAGAGCAGGGGAAGACAGTAGACTGCAGACAAAAGGAACGAAACCGAAACCAACCAAAAGTCCATTAAAACTCACTCTCTTTCTTACTCTCGCACTGGAGGCATGCAGAATCAGGAAGACATCCGCAATCTGCCGATCGACATCACATTCTCCCTTCTCGGAGGTAACGAAACGGCGCAGCTTTGGCAGTACTAGATTTCATTCTGTGATTTTTTTTTATTTTAACTGGTGTTATTTTACTTTGTTTTTTGAATTATGAAGAATGGTTGGTTGATCGGAAGAGAATACCTGCCGATTGGGGATAAATGAATGGCTGTGATCAAAGCAAAAGTTTCAAAGGAATTTTCGTCGCTTCCCAAAGATTTCAATCCTTAAATCCAAACCCTTGACCCCGAAGGTAAAATTTGATCCTTTTTCTTCAATGCTGAATTTGTGTCTTATTATTATTTGGTGAATGGCTTTTTTCAGGAATTGGGTACTTGGAGGCGACAAACATTTATGACATACTTCTGATATCAACCCCGGAAAGCTGGAATATATTTGGCCGTCTATCGGGTGCTGCACTAAGATGTTCTCCTCTCTCTTACTCTTTTCTCTCGCTTTTTTGTATTTTTCACTTGCTGTTGTTGCTGCATTTGTATGGTGATTGTTTAACGTATTTGGAATTTTTGATAGGGTGGGTGGGAAGCAACTGTGCGTTCGTTTGAGAAATATCATATTTTTCTGGGTGAGGCTGCTCAAATTATGGTTCAAAATGTAAACTATGAAATGTAAGTGTGTGCTTCGGCAATGGACCTCTTCATTTCGTGACTATTAGTTTAGTTTGAGTATTTGTTTATCTGGTAAAAGATATTGATCGGGTGCTTTTCAAATATGAAGTCCATATCAGAAATAGCAGGTGCAAAAGATTCAGCAACAGTTAGTGGAACTTGATCGCAAAGAAGTTGATATGAAAAGAAGTGCATCGCAATCAGCAACTAAATATAATGAGGCTTGTCAAGAACTTGGATTGCAAGTTTGGCAAATTGGTTTGCTCTATGTTGCTTTTTCTGCACTAGGTATCATAAAGATAATTATAGGTATCATAAAGATAATTATGTCTCTTTTCAGAAGAAAAATGTGAGGCTTGAACTGTTAGCGACTGCAAATTTGCTTCCAAGCACATTTAGGAGGATTTTGGAAGTTATAAACAGCGGTTCTATATCACAGGCTATGGAGTATTATTTCAATTTTGTCAGAGATTGTCACGTGGAAAAAGATGTAAGGCAATGAGGTGATTTGATTTATCTCATAACAAGGATATGCAGATGGAAGTTGAAGTCATTGTGATTTTCTTCTTACACTAATATAGCCTTCAAATGTGGTTGCAGAAATCTTCAGTGGTGGGCTTACTGAGCTTGAAAGATATTTGTGAAAATCCAGCATCTTTGAATGTCTCTAGTGCCTCAGAGATCCATGGTTCTGCTGATATTGAATCAAGCCCAAATGATAAAAATAATGTAGGAGAGGATACAGATGTTGCTGCACATAACATTGATTGGGATATTTCGGTTGACAGTGCTCAGATTGATTGGGATATTGGTCCTGTGGAAGAAACAGAAGAAGCTGGTGATGGCTTGGGTCCATACGAAATAGTCAATGCCAGCAAGATCTTACAGAGTTCTCAGGAAACTGAGTAAACTCCATTGAAAAAAGAGGGTGATACCCTGGAGCCCGAGGTTTCTGTTTCTCAGATATCATGGGATATTAGTGTTGACACACTGAAGTTGGTGTGATTGATGATGCTAATATGCCAAATGTCAGCCTGGAAAGTCAGAAATCTTTTCCAGAAACCTTAACTCAAATCCCAGGAGTCAGTGAAGACAGGAGCCAGCTGCTGGAGACAGAGTAAAGGAATAAGATTCTTGACGATTTGTATGAGGTATATCATAATCCATCGTTGCATCTGAATATTTGTCATTACATCAAAGCATTCTTAAATCAGTGATTGGTGGAGTTTCTCGGCTGACAAATAGGAAAACAAGGGACCTAATCATGATTCGCAACTCTAATAGGTGCTGCTAATTAATTTGAATTGGTTTTGAGCTTTTCCTTTTGATTGGTTTATTCATTTGTATATAATAACCTATCCGAAATTTCAAATAAATATTTTCTATTTTGAGATTTACCAGTAAACAGTAGAAGTTAGCTGAATGCCTTTCCCTCTTCTGATTAAGAAAAATCCGAAAACTTCTATAAATTCTTCCTTTTCGGTGTGGAATTACTAGTGAGCTGCCATTCTGGAGAATGTATTTGGGTAGCTTAGGACTGGTTTAATATGCAAGCTAAATACAATTTATTTATTTTGAGAAGAAGAGATACAAAGATGTAGGACAATGCAGTTTCAAAATCAGTTCTTAAATACAATCCTAAGTAATTTAACATTTTCAGTGTATATTTATGATTTTGACCTGAATTGCAGATATCTAGGCAGACTGGTTACGCATTGGAAGAAAAGAAACACCATGAGGTGAAATTGAACGATGGGTTGAAGGAAGTGGCTTCTAAACGAATGGAGCTTTGAAATTCTCTATCTTCTTCATGGCCGAAGGAAGTGAGTTTCTTGAGATTATAAACTAAGTTTAATCTCCCAGATGAAAAGTAAAAATTGAAAAAATAACGTTCCTTCTGCTTTCATATTTATTTTGAAAAGTAAAACTAGATAGCTAATTTGAAAAAAGTGCATGCATTAACTCGAAAACAACAAATTCTCTTCCCCTTGCATCGCTTGTGATTAAAATTTTTGGTATGAAATTTTCATTAAATGCTAATTAAATTGCAGGAGTCGGCTCTTAACAAAACCAGGGAGCAGAACAAATTATGCGAGTGTACACATGCATCCATGTTTGATGGAAGACCTGTGAACATAATTGGAGAGATAAATGCCTTGTTGAATAGTGGGATTAGTATGTAAATTCACCAAGGAGATACTTGCTTACAACTTGATGAATAAATTTGTTAGGATGAGGTATTTAAATTGGATAGCAGAACGAGCAGAATGAACAATGTAGAGGTTAAAAACAACGTGCTTATGGTATGTTTGGAATTGAGGTGTTGTGACTTTTAATCTACAACTGTTATATAATGGAATCACTAGTTGTCCCAGTAAGTGGATGAATGGTTGGCAACGAATAGTTGCTCATGGCAAGTGGATGTTTACTAGGTGAATTTGATACAATCTATATTCAATAGGTTAATAAAATTGAATTAAAGGACACACCACACCAGTATTATTAAGGTGTTTGTTGAAGAAATATGTTCACTCAAGCCTTGGGATCAAATGAGCATAGTTACAACATCTGTAACAGAGATTCAAAGGCATTAGGCATGAAGCAGCAGTGCACAACAGAGTACACAGTTGTACATCTAATTCTCAAAACAGTGCAACATTGTTCATCAGCAAAAAGATCAGTGAGAAGAAAACGACCTTCTATTTTTCACCACTCTGAAAGGATCAGTAAAATTTGGGATGACCACTGAAGCCTTGACGCTTAAGTGTCAGAAAAATCAACCGAAGGGATAAATGCAAATGAGCTTGCAATCAATAAAGCTGTCTAAAATCTAAGAGACGGGGCATAATTTGTATTACTGTACCAGTTGACCAGCTGTGACATCAGATGATCAGTTGGACATATAGCTCACTGTAGGGGAGTTCATGAACCGGGTATGCGTTGAACGGAAAGATCTCTCAAAGGGATCAACTTCTGGACAAGCTGCTGCTCCACTGGTTTTCAACATGCTGTGCTTTTGTACCAGACGACTCAGGAATTCCACAATTTCAGACATTGGAGGTCGAAATTCCCTCTCAGGCTGTGCTCAAGTTTCATATCCAGCCAATTAACATTTATCAGTTCAAAGAGGTAAGATTCCGTCATAACTTCAATAAAGTATTGAAACATTCACATACAACAAATTTGACAAACAATCACTGGAAATATGCAGCTGCGTTTTAAGTACCTGAATACAAAGGGAGACAATATCAGCAAATTGGGAGAGAGCCCTAGAGGAGAAAGTTCCTTTAATCCCAGGATCAACCATCTGCTCCAAAGATTCACGGTCATGAAGCCGAGATGATGCCCATTTCACCAGAGATTGCTCTAGGCTAGGTCTTGAGCTGTGTTACAAATAAACAAAAGGGATCACTACCAAGGCATCTAAGGAAAATTTTGAAAAAAAATGAGAATGAACCAAACCTGTCAATTGGTGTCTTTCCTGTTAAAAGCTCCAAAAGCAACACTCCGAAGGAATATATGTCACCCTTTGTGTTATTGCTTCCTGGCTCCCAGTGTTCAGGTGCAACGTAGCCAGAGTTACCAATAGCAATTTCAGAGGCCTGTTCACACTAGCATATTTAATACATCAGTATTTTTTTTCATATTTTTCTGACTAACTTGTTCAGATTCATTGGCTGCAGATTGCAATCGCTAATTTGAATTCAAGAACTTGATTAAATTTAAAATTTGTAAATTACAGATGAGTTAGTAGAAGAAAATGCAATGTAGAAACTTTTACCCTCAGTTTAACACTGCTGCTGGTAAGAGGCCTCAAAACAGCTAGCCCACTGTCACAAACACACGGCACTAATTCTTCATCAAGCAGGATGTTGGCAGCCTTGATGTTGCAGTGAGAGATAGGAGGAAAGAATTTGGAGTGCAAATAGCTGAAAAATCATTTGTGGGATGCAAAAATTAAAATCCATGAAAAGAATAGCATCAGATTTCCTAGTTCTCCCTCCATGGCAAAACCAGCATTTACTCAATATTTCATGCTGTATATACTGGCAGGATCATGAAGGATGTAGTTCATTTCATTATTATATTTACCAAGTGTTTGATTTAGCATTAATTAAGTGGATCTTGTACTTATTGCCTTACAAATTGGAATACTTACTGCAGAGCCCGGGCAATGCCTAGGGCAATATGGAGACGGACGCCCCAAGAAAGTGGCTTATATACTTCTCTATGCAGAGCATCAGCAAGAGACAAATTTCTGACATACTCATAGACAAGTAGATGCTGTCCATGTTCCAAACAATAGCCAAGAAGTTTCACAACATTTGGGTGCCTAAATTGAGATGAAATCCGAATCACATCCATGAACTGTTCTTCTTCATCGAATGAAAGTGATGCCAAGTTGATGTTTTTCACAGCCAAAATCTGACAAAAATGCAAGCAGTCAAAGAAAACTGAAAAGTTGGCTGAAATTTGAATTTTTTTAGTAAATTGCAAAACTTGTAAAGGTTTAGTATACTTGGCCATCTGGGAACTCAGCTTTGTAGACAGAGCCAAGAGATCCCTGTCCGAGAAGATTATCTTCACTGAAGCTGTTTGTGGCTAATTGAAGCTCTGCTACACTGTAAGCTTTTACACTTGCTGGCAATATACATTTCTTAGAGAAGCTTTTTCTTCTACTTGTTGCCACCGTTCTGATAGAGTGAACAGGAGGTCCACGTCTAGGGCCAAGAAAGAATGGAGAGCTGACAGCCAGCATTTGGGGGCTCTCTTCAGGTGCAGTAGATGAGTACTCTAACCAGGGGAAGAAAAATAAACAGAGTCCAAGAAATTACGAATGAAATAATGGCGGATAATAACAAGAAATGATTTAGTGGGCGGCGTTTCTTACATGACCCCTGCAATAGTTACAGTGAGCTATGTAGCTATGATTACATCACAAAGTAGAGCCTTTACCTCTGATTGTACTGATTGGTAGAGAATGCGGTGTGCTATTGGCGCTCTCCAAGCTATTTCGTCTCTCTGCATGTGCACGATTACTACGGAAAACAATAAACAGTGCTGCACAGGTTGCTGCAAGAGCTAGACCACAAACTAGAGCAGCTATTCCTCCGGGGCTTATTCCTTTTTTATTTTTTCTGTCTATTTCACTTAAGGGATTGTTCTCGACGGCACTTGACTGAATCGTTGGAGGGGCACTAAAATTACGCCCGATGGGTAAACTGTCCATTGGAAAATTCCACGTTGGGGAGTTGACGTCTACATGGAACTTATTGCCCCAGAACCTATTGAGGCAATATTTGGGAAAAAAATCAATTTATAATTTTATTGTTAATGTTAAGGTATTAAATAGAAAATAATCAGACCGAAACTTTGATCACTTACCATAAATTTGGAATTGACTGAAACTGCTTTGGAATTACACCACTGAATTGATTATCTTCGATGTTCCTTGTGCAGACATGTAAACAAATTATTAGAAGATAATTTCAGAATAAGTAGGCAAAAGTGTGCGCAAAGCGTCGTAGATAAACCTACAGAGAAATGAGAGGAAGATCAGCCAGGTAAATAACTGATCCAGTGAATTTGTTGTCCTGCAAGAACCTTCAGAGACACCGAAAGCGGCAGATGGTAATCAGCAAAATATGCGCCTGTAGAAGTTACTTCTCGATGCATGAGAAGTTTTAAATAAGATGACATAACACTCACAGTCCAGTAAGATTTTTCAGAGATCCAAAAGAACTCGGTAGATCTCCAGTAAAGTCATTGTATGATAGATCCCTGTGAGAGAAGAATGAAATTCAATGGAAAAAAAAAAGGAAGTGATCATAATCATTTGACCGGTATCTTCATATGAATAATGAACCGTGGTGTGAAATGCAGTACTAAAGAAATTGGATGGAGAAAACATACAACTCTTTTAGATTCTGCAGGCCAGTAAACACATTGCCAACAGGTCCTGATAGCAAATTGTGGCTTAGATTTCTGCCGAAGAAAGAAAAAAGAAAGGATACAGGATAAATTCATTAACGAATAATCATAAACCAAAACCAGCAAACGGCAAGTCAAGAGATAAGCAACTGACAGATGTCTGAGATGTTTCAACGTAGGTAATGAGTGCGGTATATTTTCTCTCAATCTGTTGAATGCCATATTTCTGCATGCATGTTTGAAGCAAAATCATCACATTTCTGAAAAAATCTGCACACAACTAATACAAGATTGAAAGACTCAAGCACTCAAATGCACAAAAAACAGTCATCTTACATATGGGTAGCATTAGGGGGTAATTCATCTGGAATTTGACCCACAATGTTATTAGAGCTAACATCCCTAACAGAAGAGAAGCAAAGTAAGAACTAAAACAATTTCATAACTTTAACTCACTAAATTTAGTCATCAAATCACTTACAAAAGTTTCAAGCTACGGAGATCATATAGCTTGCCTCCAAGTTGCCCATTGAGTTCTAGCCCTCGAAGTTTACTGCATAAAATTACAAAACGAATTAACAATTACCAATTTAGCAGAATTATAAATAGTTGTTAATTCAGGTAGGGCATGTATATTACAGGTATATCACAGATGATCCCGAACAGGACACTCCAGTCCATGATTCAGCGCAAGGATCGCCGCCATCAAATTTCCACCTATTCAGCTGCTCTGGGTTGTTCAGGGCCTTGTACAGTTCTTGAAGAGCTCTGACTGCACAGAATAAGAGAAATTTCGTCCAAATTTTTTCTCAGTGAGATGTGAAATTTCAGATTATCTGTGGTCAATAATCTACAGAGACCAACATGATCAAGTTGAATACGTATCCAGAAATCATTTTAACTTGCTAGAAATTCCTAATATGGTAGAAATAAGAAAGATGAATCTATTTAATTAATCATGATTGGTGTACATGATTTACTGTAAGCGGATATACACTGGATAATCGCCCTAAAAACGATTGCGTTATTTTCCCCCCAGATAATTTTTTCAACTCCGCCTAGCTTGCTGGCCAAGACTTACTAAGTGGTGACAAAAATGTTTTTCCTTTCTCCTGTTTGGCTGCTGAGAAAACTGATGAAACCATGAGAAAGTAAAACTAACTGCGAATCTGAACCGTATCGTTCTTCTTCATATGCAAATTTGAGCAAATCAAAACTTAGATTCACAACTTTGATTTCTTTACTTTCTTGCGTTTTTTTCAGAAACAAAAGAAGAAAAAGAATATCGTGACCAATAATCATCACAAAAATCCATATATTTTGGTAAAAAAGACTCCACAGAAAGAATTTCAATCGAAGTTTACCGTCGAGAGGATCCGTTAAAGCCAGTGCTGGTAGAGCCAGAAGTTCCGAGAAGACAATTACCGTGAGATACAAAGAGAGACAGTATTTCTTGTCCATTTTCTTGGGAAAAATCAAGAATTTCCTGGAAGAAAAACAAACAGAAAATTCACTAGCTCAACAACTTAATAAATAAGAGCATATAAAAGAAAAGAAAATTCCAAAGACGTAATGTAAGCAAGTACGAATAGTAATGGAATACGCACGGTCAGCTTTTCTCGGAAAATGATTTCGTATTTTCTCGGGAAAGAAAAAATTGTACGGACTTCTCTTTTTGAGAGAGAAGATCTGGTACCGAGAGTGAGAGTGGAAATGTACCTGACCAAATGAAAAAATCTTTTCTAAAGCGAGTTGAGTGCCACGTCAGCAGAAACCGTTATAGTCGTTATGAGAACCTGCCACGTGTTAAGTCTTTGTTTGGCCGCTTATATATTTTCCACTCTACTTATTCTTTTTTTTTTCTTTAATTTTTTTTTTCTAAATTGGGTTAATTAAGAAAAGTCTCTCTTTATATTTTCAAAAATATACATTTTAAGTTTTTTTTTTAATTTTAAAATTTAAATTTTTAATATTTATAAAAAAAATTTCAATTTTAAAATCAGTAAAATCAGTGTGAGTATAATTTTATATTGAATATGATATTGTTAGAGTTCAAAATAATTAATTGTTTTGAATACATTATATAATTTTATTAAACGAAAAAATAATTTTTTTTTGAATATTTAAAAAAAAATTAAAGAAAATTATCATATCAATCGCTCGAATAAAGATATATTTGGAAGAGTGATATTAGATATCCCAAAATCTATCTAAAAAAATTCATTCCAAATAATAAGATGAGTGAGGTGGCATTCATCTATTGGATATCAAAACTTTATAATTTTTTAACCGTATTTATTATACATTTTAATTGTTCATATTATTAGTGTCATGCTATTTGAAATATATTTTTTCGAAAGTGATGAGTAAATATTAATTATAAATAAAAATAAATATTTTTAAATATTTTAATTAGAATAAATAATATTTAGTTATTTACTAATTTTTTTTAATTATTATAAATTACTATATTTTTCATATTAAATAAAAAATAGAAGAGTTAACAAACGCATCAAACATGCGTAGATCCGAGAAAAAGGATAAATTGGAGTTTAATCATACGAAATGGGCCAAAATCTGTGGGCCTTGGCAGTGCCCAAACCATTGGGCCCAAAAAGCCCAAGAATTTATGCGAGCCCGCATATCCGTCCAGAGGTTGCTCTTGGTTTTTGAGTTTCTCGTTTCTGTCTCGTCTCTCAAAATGGCAGAATCAACGAAGAACGAGAGCAACAATGGAGAAGCGGAACAAGAAGAAGAAGAATATGATTACATGGGTGACCTCACGCAGTTTATTCCTCCCGAAACCTCTAACCCCACAAAATCTTCACTCAAAAAGGTCAGTGCATTTCCCTATTACAATAACAAAAATTTCCGTAACACTAATGCTATAACAGTCTTTTGCTCTTAATTCCGTTATTGATTGTTGTTGTTGTTGTATTAATATGAGTTTTAAGCATCAACATATGGCATAAATTTCCCGCCTTTTTGAGAAACTCGATGAGAAAAACATGGGTAGGACTGAAGTTTTTGAAGAAATCTAAAACTACTAATCCCATAATCTCTGGTTGGCTTGGATTTTTTTTTTTAATTTAAAAAGCTTTGGTCTCTTTTTATTACCTTCATAATTAAGTGATTGTGCAAGGGTTTTACTTAAATTGCAGTCTACATTATGAAACTGAAAAACCCTAGTTGTTCAATTCGCCAAACTGAGAATCAAAGAGAATATATTAGTCATAACTCTCTGCCTTGTTGTATCTATTGGGATGAATGATAGATGTGGTTTTAATTGATTTCTTTTTCTATTATTTTTAAGCAACTAACGCTTAGTTTGGGACTTCTATGCATCTGCTTACTTCGAAAGCACAAAAGCTAAAGTGCTTGTGAACACCAATTTTGAGAATGGACCACTCTTTTTTTTTTACTTATATTTGTCATCCAATGCTTTCATCCGACAAAAGCTATAGTTTCAAAGTTATAATACATCAGTAGCAAACTTACCCTAGGTATGGTAAAATATTGATACTAATTCTCCGCAGATCACAAGTAGCAAACCAGTTGTTCAATCTTCAAAGAAGAAGTCAAAAGCTATCAACTGGCATGAACAGCGTAAGAATGAAAGGGAGAGAAAACAACAAGAAGAGGACGAACAAACCTTGGCAAAAATAGAGGCTCCAATTCCACAATCTAACATCGGGTTCAAGTTGTTGAAACAAATGGGTTATATGCCCGGTTCATCCCTTGGCAAGGATGGCGCTGGCAGGGCTGAGCCTGTGGGGCTTGAGATTCGAAGGTCACGAGCTGGAATTGGCCGAGAGGATCCCTATAAGGAGAAGAGGAAGAGAGAGGAGATTGAGGCTGAGAGGAAGAGGAGAAAGGAAGAGAATTTGATGGAAGAGTTTGGGTCTAGGCAGAAGTTGCAATGGCGAAGTCGAAGAGTGATCGTCAATTTCTATAAGGCGAAGGCAGCTCTTGATCAATTGGAGAACAAAGAAGTTGTGCCCGAGAAGAAGGAGGATGATGAAGATGGTGGTGAAGAAGAAGAAGAAGAGGAAGAAATCACAGAGCAGGTATGTTCTTCGGTATTTTTTTTGTCATTTTGAGTTCTGTTTTATCTAGTTATGGCTTTTCTTAGACCAAGTTAAGAGTGATTCAATTGAGGAATATGGTTAAATTAAGTGTCTTGACGACAAGCTTCTGATTAATATGAGTGTTGGATGCATTAGGTGGTTCACTGCTCGGAAATTATTATTTTTTGTCTTGTTGCATGATAGCGGCTAAAATGTTTTCTTCCAGCTTAACTTGATTGCGAGAAACATAATTCATAGCAGTGGCTGGCTAATTTTTGTATGGTTGATTTAGGATAAATACAAGGTCAAGCTTGTCAGATAGTAATGCAATTTTCAAGTTTTCTGTTTGCTTGAAAGCAAATACTTTCCTCTAGATGGTAAATTTTCCTCCAAAAGAAAGGCCTAAAGAAATTTCACTTTTAAAGCATCACTTTATTTTTCTGGTATTGGTTAGTGTATGTGAATACTTCTTGAGGTATTCATATAGCTTGGTGACGTGGGTCATTAAGTTTGTTGATCACATGTTCATAACTTAAGAAATTATGTATCGTGGATGCTTTCGGATGTCCATGGTGGATGATGTTACTGTTGTCAATGGATGCAGGATTTGCAAGATATATTGTTGAAACTGAGAGATGAGTATCATTACTGCTTATTCTGTGGATTTCAGGTAAGCTCTGGCACTTGAATCTAAGCTCAAATTCCAACTGTCCTGACTGTTTATTGATAAACCTGCTTTTTGTTTTAGTATGAATCAGTGGAAGCACTCTCATCCAACTGCCCCGGAATTAACGAAGACGACCACTAGAGTGCACAAGTTCAGGCTGCCAGACGCCTGTTTGTTCCGTGGAATTTAATGGTTGGAAATCTTGCAACGCACAAGACGGTTGAGCTTTAACTGGGCTGGTGAGTGATGCATAATCCTTTGATTCTTGTCAACCTGAGTGTTTTTGCTTTAAAATGCTAGGCTTTTGTAGAATCACCACAAGCTAAAAGCAGAAAAGCATCCAAAATTGGATTGCAGATTGCCATTGAGGATTACATCTGTGGTACGCCATTTCAACATATGGCAGTGTCGTTGTTTTCTTGGCCCATAGAAAGAAATTTTTGTTGGTGAAGAAGTTGTTGTGTCACAGAAAGAAATTTCAAGTCGGTTGAAAATTCAAATTATGTTATATCAGTGTATTTATTAATGAATAGCTTTAGACAATGAACACGCAATTTGGGTGCAGTTGATTAGTATTTCTGTTTTAGCACTATTGTTCTTTTGATCTTTTTAGCTTCCGTTTGGGATTGAATATGGTTTTTAATCCTCTTTTACTGTAAAGTGGGTGATTGGCAAAACAAGATCATAAGTGAGCCCTTACTTGGCCATTCTTCTTTCCACTCACAGTTCTGATAAATTCCATCCAGTTAAAACAAGATCATAAATTCTGTAAAATTTCAAGAACCCTAATCTAACTACTTAAAGAGAGTGAAATTGATATTACCTGAGTCTTGAATTACCTATCCCTGACAAAAAAGAAAAAATGAAGAATGAGCCTCACTTTTAAACGAAGCTCTGCAGCCCTAGACCCTATCACAAATCGAAAAACAGCTTAAAAATTATTAATTAGGCCTTTACCCCTTACCTTTAAGTTTATACTTTAGGTCAAGTGATAAGTCGACAATAACAAAATTAATTTGTGGCAAATCAGAGTTCCAGTCATCATTATTTTAGAGAAAACAGTAGCAAAAGCTCTAGTCCACGAACAGCTAGACAATTCCCAGCGGGATAGAACGGAGGTAGCATGCTGCTGCATAGCAGGCATTTTGCAATCTTTGGAAAACACAAAACATGGTATCAGTTTGGGTATTATCCAAAAAATACAAAAGTCAAGGTCACTAGCCCTGCATACTGCACGAAATTTATTCCAAAACACAAGAAGCGAACACAAAATGTGGAAATGATCGGTGCATCTGCTACATGGAGTTACCACAAGCCCTAGTGCTTTCAAGCTCCATAAGTAACTCAACGAGGAAAGGATCACTCAAAGTGACCAATGCATCTCCAGGGTGGCATCTTCATAGTCCCTGGGGTGCTCAAGATCCATGTACAGCCTTGTACTAGGTCGAGATAATTCGAGCTGACCAGAAAAATTACTGTCAACAGGCTCTGAAGAAGGACCTAAACCCAGTTGAGGGAGCAATTGGTGTGAACTGGTACTGGCTTCATTGCCCTTGAAACACCATGATATGTTCGGATATTGGTTACCATGAGACGATACTGGTTGAGCTACAGATTTGCTTTCTACTTGCATCAGGTCGCCCACCCCGAGTCCTGATGCTCGGGTTCTGGAGCCCCATGGTTCATTTGACAGAAGAGAGAGAGCACAGCTTGAGTCTGCTACTCCTGTGAAGCATTCTCCAGATGGAATGCCAGGACCACATAAACCAGTCCCACCAGTTGGACACTGTAAGTAAAAGTCAGGTGGAGGATTCTCAGAGTGGTGGTGCCATGGTGGATGTGGAAGAGGCC
>CP135545.1:7195884-7252396 GCA_032402905.1 Khaya senegalensis | reverse complement strand
CAGTTTGATTTGCTGTTGGTAATCAATCTCTCAACTGCTTTTTTAATGTTATAGTTGATGACTACAATAAAATATTGAGAAAAAAAAACTGATAAATTCTGCTTTGAGAGTAATAGTGGAACCTCCTTTGCAATAATAAAATTTTTGATTGGCCAAATCTGATCTGTTAATTTAAAACTTTATCCATAATTTCTGTCGGGTCAACGAAATATAAGATGATTTTTGAGGATGTTTTTTAGAGGAGTTGTCGTGTAATGATAGAAGTTGAAAATGGCAATGAATGACGACATTATTTCCACATTTCAGTACTTTTATCCTGACAAATTATAATCAATAATTGGCAAACAAGACAAGGAAAGATTTATTTCTTTATTCTTTAATTAATATGCTACTTGCATAGCTTAATGTTCCCCATTGTATTGTAGACACCCACCAGCTGATTTTACAGTGATATATATATATATATATATATCCTTATAATCTTACATGTGTTTTAATTTTTTTTTCTTATCATTTGCATGATTAATTAATTTTAAAATAAATATATACATAACAAGAATTTATTAAATAAAAATATAAATAACATGATATATATATATATATGTATCTATTGAAGACATTCTCTCAAGTAGCCAAATGAATCATGTGGTGACTAGTTAAATATAAAAAATATAAAGTATCAAATAAGAATAATGTTAGATTGTATAAATTCTTTGTATAAATTACTGTATATAAGATGACACGATATAAATAATATTGATTAAATAAAAATACAAACAAAACTAATAAAATTAATGATTTATTAATATTATATTTTTATTCCACTAATATCATTAAGATGACATTAATTTATACAGAAAGTTTGTATTTTTAGTATTATTGATAAAATAAATTTAGAGATTTTTCTTTTTCTTCAACAAAGTAACAGATTTGTGATTTTTGATTGATTTGCAGGAACTATAATTTTTGTTAGGATTAAATTAACCCATGTTTTCTTGTACATGAAAGATGTCAAATGATTTGTGCTTCAATTAATGAAGTTAATTTATCTTGTTCTTGGATGGGGAAGTGGGCAAATGGGTATTTTCTGAATTTTCTCAAATCTAAAATTTTAAAATCTGCAAGACAAAAAGTTGGATCTTCTGGTGAATTTTTTTCCAAGTTTTGAGTCTTCATTGAGTTGCTCTTATAATTTGTTTTCTGTTGTTGATCAAATAACATCTTCAGCTTCCTCACTTGCCCTTCAATTCTCAATTGTAAAGGTCTTTTGAATCTGATTAGGAAAAAGAAAATGCAATCAAATTGAGTTTGTAAAGTTCAACGAATGCCAATGAGTCGCATACGAATAAAATACAGACGAAAAACAAGGAAACGTATTAAAATAATTTAAAATACAAAATGAAAAATTTTAAAATTATTAATATAAAAATTATAAAATTTAAATATAAAATATATTGAGATAATTCCGTGGTTTATACTACAAGAGGAAATTTTTTTGTTCTTCTTGGGATTTGAGTACCTGGAATAGTTTTCTTCTGATATGATACGGGAATCTCATTAGTATCCGGATGCTCCCCACGCGTCTCCCTCTGCTTTGCTCGTAGTTTGGTAATCAGAATCTTGTGAGTTGTGAGGCTAACTGTGATTAATATGTAAGCTAACAAGAATCCTTAATTAGCTTCTTATATATGTTTGTTTCCATTCGCAAACACAGCATACTCCATTTCAACAGTTCTTGGAACCTCAAACGGGTGGCAGGAGCAGCCGGCTAGATTATGGTTTATAGAGTAAAAACGTTGTATCATAGTCGGCTATTCCAAGAAAAATTGGAGAACTTACGAGTATGGTAGTATTAAGTTCTTCTCACGTGTAACATTTGAAGAAATATTGAAACGCATTGCCTTTCGATCAAAATTGACTCTGATACAATGTAAAATTACTGCTTCATTTAAATATATAGATAGATAGATATAGATAATTGCTTACATAGCATGATTTGATTGGATGATTACTAAATGACCATTACTTTCCTCCAGGTAAAATGGCAAAGAGTTCTTGGAATCATCCGAAAATTATTGAGGAAAAAAATACAGTAATCTCATCTAATAACACAAAATTTTGAATCAGACAACCATGCCAAGCAGGAAAAATCAAAACTCTGACAATTTGTCACAAATGATGTAGAGCTTGAAATATATTGTTCAGTCAACATATCTTCTGTAATCTTTCTATACAAACCATGTCAAATTGTTTTCTTCTTCGGGTTGTAGATGCAAAAAGTAAGGTACTTTCACTCAGTAAGCAGCTATGTTCTTGATTCATTTCCAGGGACTGTAATTCCTTTTTCTGCAAAACTTTTGAAATGATTCGTGCTTCAATGGGCTAACTTATCTTGGATAGGAAATGGGTATTTCCTGAATTTTCTGCAATAGAAACTTCAACATCTTCAAGACTAAATGGCGGATCATCTTCTGGTACAATATCCAAGTTTTGATTCTTCGAATGGTTCTTATTTGTTCTGTTGTTGCTCAAACAGCATTTTTAGTTGCTTACTTTGTGCCTCAATTCTCATCTGTAAATTTCTCTGAATCTGTCCAGGACAAAGATTTGCAATCAAATTCAGATTATGCAGCTATCTCAAATAAAATTTCGCAAGCATACCTCTAATTGTTCGTGGAGACGCCGTTGGACATCTAGTTGAAGCTGCAATGCCTCTTTGATTTGCAGAGTGCTGCCAGAGACACAATTTCGTTGCGTTAAGTGAATAGAGTAAGTGGAAGACACTCATTTCAGGAAAATTCAAAGAGTATGGTTTAAAGAAAATCTACGCTTTGACATCAAGCTGAGGTAAATCATTCATGTTAGTCCTCTTCCCTGATTTTCCTGCAATAGAAAACATAACTTAATTATATCAGAATTTGCGAGGCACTGGCTTGATCAATTCATTCAAATTCTGGAGTTCGAATCTCGTTCACACTAGAATTGAAAAGGAAAATAGTTATCCAAATCTACCTTCGGCAAATTCCGGGATGTACTTTGCCATTCGATATTTCTGCAAATGGCTTTTCACATGAAAGATTGTCAATCCATCCGAATCCATCAGCTTCAGGATTGTCTTTGGCGTCGCCTCTACGATTAATCACCCAAAAAAAACCAAGCAGATCATAATAAGTTTCTTGATCTTCATTGAATCTTGTGTTTCTTAAACTCTGCAAAATTAAGAATCCCAAACTTACTGTCAGCACCCCCGAGACGATTCACACACTCGACAAATTTTTCGTGCAGATCTTGAGTCCACCTGATTCTTGTTTTGCTTGTGATCAGTCTTCCCGCTGAAACAGAGCTACTAAAATGCACTGATAATCTAGGAGATTGTTCCTCTTGCTGAGAAGTGTAGTTCAGCTGAGAAACTGGAGTTGACCCATAAGAATCGTTGCAAACCTGAAAGAAAAAAACAATTCCCAGAATCAATATATATTACCTGTAATAAATTAAACAATAGGAAAAGTTTACGGAGTGTGAATATTTACTCTGTGATCCTGATTTTCATCAAATGGAGCTGCAAATTGTCTGCCAAGCATATTGGTGCTGCACGGACTGCTGAAGGAAGTTTCAGGGGATTTATAGAATTGCCATGGAATTTCTAAAGGCTCAGCTCGGTCTGCCGATACAATAGAATGATTTTCCACTGGAGATTGATATGACTGAAACTGTTGTGAGTCAGAAATCCTGGAAATTTCTGAAGAACAAGAAGGGTTACCAGCTTGACATTCATACTGAGAAAATCCCATGTATCTTTCAGTTGCATAAAAAGCTGAAGCTGGAGATTCAAAACGGCCCAGAATCGTGTTGGATGATCGCAGAGGATCGACATTCTGCTCCTCCTCCTCCATGGCTGGCGGCGGCTGCAGACGCATTCTCACGTTGCACGGTTGCTGATGATAAATTCCAAAATATTGGGACCCCGGATTGCCAAATTTAACATATTTTTTATCAAATCTTTCCTGCAGATTCATCTTTTGAGTGTTCATCTATTACTGAAGTGAAGAGCAGCAAGTACTCAGAATTTCTTGCTAGCGTCAAAATTATTTCTGCAAGAATTGCTCACTAAAAGTGAGAAAACCACGCAGCAGACCCGCAAAATCTGAAAAGGGAAGAAGATGTTGAATTCAAAATGTAAGGGATAAAGTTCTATCATCTATTCCATAAGACTTCTGGGGTAAGAAATGAATAAAATATATTAAACAAGGCAAACGAACAATGATCCATTGGCAAAACCGAGGAAATATATATGGTTACAGGAGACGAGACTATTCCCAAAGTGACAGCCTTTTATCTTCATAAAAAAAAAGAGGAGGAGAATATTTGCTATTTGGCATATATGGTACAATAATTTAATAAGAGATGATACTGGCACAAATTCACAACAAACAGATCCACAATTATTCCAATCATGGATATGGATGAACTCAATTTACCCACCCTAAAATAAGAAATTGATTAAATATAATATTTAAATTGAAATATAAATTCTTCTCCTCCTCACAATATTGCATCTTGGAAAGTGGGTTCCCCAAAAGCTCTTAGAAAAAGTTCTTGTGGCATTTTTGTGTTATTATCGATCTAGTCCCTATAGTTTCCAAAATCAACAAATTAGTCTATAGATTTACCACTTCTCTTAAATTAGTTCATGCATCCAAATTTATGGTTTTGCTACAATACATCTCATATATCTTGATTCGATTTTTTCAACTCTTATATTAATCGATATAAGTTTTACGTTCATTTTTTTTAAATTTGCCTGTATATTTTAAATTTTATATTAGTTTTTTTTTTAATTTTTAATAATTTTTATATTGTTTATTTCAATTTTTATGTCTTATATTTAAATTTTACATTAAGCAATATAAGGTACATGAGATGTCCATATGTGTAAGCTTTTAACATTATAACCATACTTTAAGGTAACAAAAGTATTAAAAAGCAAATATGTCTATATATATAATATGATTTCAATTATAATTAAATAATTTTTCAATTTTAAGTGAATAAAAGTTGTGATAAATTCATAATAATTTCCTCGCACGGATTAATTTTGGATATCGGATTGTAATAACATAAACTAACTCAAGTAGTAAATGTAAGGACTAATTTGTTACATTAACAAATGAAAGGGACTACTTTGATAATAACCGCTCTTTTAAAAATCCTAAGGCACTGAACTTGCAACCAAAAGATTCTGAAACGTGTTCAAAACCTTTGTATGCAAATACGAAAATTAAAGCAAAATTAAGTCTCAATGAAATATGAAAATTGAATCAAGGATCAGTAATTTACAAGAATTTCCATTAACTAAGAATTATTGACTTAATTAAAAATCCAAATTCCAAAAGGCTTTATTCTATCTATGTGTGGTCAGCTATCAAAATTCTTTTAGATTCTATAGATAAATTTATATTATTATTCACTTCATTCATCAAATATAATTTTTTTTAATAATTTGTACTGTAATTTTGTTTTATTCTTCATATTTTCTCTTAATTTTTCTCAAGAAAATATTCAAAATTACATTAGTAATTACACAAAAAATTGAAAATGACCATATGCGTAACACCCCCAAAAGAACAGATTCCTCTGTCAATAAAATATATTTAATAATAATAATAATAATAATAATAATAATAATTTATAAAGGATGAAATTTAACTCAAAAATTGATAGCAAGAAACAAACAAATTTCAAACCAAATAAAAAAAATTAATTACCTGGCATTTGGATTTTGCATCATTGGAGTAATTAATTAATAATTTTTCCATTGGAATGTCAGGACTGCCCATCTCTCCTTTGTGGATTAGGATGACAAACCATTAAAATTATTGTATCTATTATAATTATTTTTTAGAGCATTCTTGTATTTTTCCTGTATGTCATATCAGGAAAAAAAAAAAAATAACTACTGGAATCAAATGCAATAAGAGCTGAAACATGAGATCTCAATGAATCTTTGGTAATTTTTAGAGTAAAGTTATAGAATACAATGGTTATAATTTTCTAAATCACTAAATTTTTTTGTCACAATTTTTTTTTATTAAAATTTTGGAATTTTTTATTATATTTATAATTTTTTTATGATTATAATGTTGTCATTGTTGTTCTATAGATTGATTCATAAATAATTTTAAAATTTTTAATGATAATAAATATATGATATTTTAAAATTATAATTAACTTTTATACGTACAATGTATCGTTACTTCATCTCTTTTCTTTTTAATATAGAATTGTATATTTTTTATTTTTTATTTTAAATTTTATATTATTTATTTAAAATTTTATATTAAAATTTTTAATTTTTATATAAAATATTTAAATTTTATGTTGTTAAAAACGTAGAATATAATATAGTTAGGTCCCTCAAAATTAGCCAAAAAAATACCCAAAATTTTGTCTCTTTTGCAAACTGCAGCACAAAATAAATTCACGAAATCCAACCCATAAGACCCTCCATAAATTTTTAACCAACAAACAAATAAAATTATTGAATTGAAAATGTAAAATGTTTGGATGACAGTTCACAATTAATTCATAATTTTTTTTCTTTCTTTGGTTTTTTTTTTTTTTTTTTTTTTTGGTGTTGGGATGGGAGTGTTGGTGGGTTTATTTTTCCTAGGATTAGAATTTGGAATTCATGGTTTGGTTTTGTATGTAGTGATTGATGGAGACAAAACTTAATGTAGAGGGGGAACAAAAGCAAGGTCAAGCCAATTGGGAGTCAAGAACCTTGTTCCATGTCCTAATCAAAAAATCAAATTGGAAATTAATTCATAGGTATAAATACTTTTGAAATTATAAAGCATTGCACTCTTTTGATTCATCTTTTTTCAAAAGTAAATTATGGACGATTTCAATAATTTATATATATTTAAGGATAATTTTTAAAACGATTAATATAAGAATTAAATAAATTTTATATTTAATTTATTGTAATCATATGGCCAATCTATTAAAGCCTTATAACCGTATCTAAAGTTACTAAAATACAAAAACTAATTAAATTAGATACGGGTATGAAATATTAAATATTACGAATTTAATAATACTTTATCTCTTAACTGTTTTTTAAATTATGTAGTGTCCATTGGAGAGACTGATTGGCCATTGAAGTTTGAGATAAAATGACTTCATGCATATGTCTTGTACGAAGGTGACAAATACTGTATAAATATTGTGGATTCCATGGTGTATGAAAGCTGACCAAAGATTGTTTATTAAATTCCAAGGCATGCACGGTATCGTATTCAGTTTCTTGTGTGGACTTTGATGTTTGTACTTGTGATTAGGCTTAGTGTTTAAACTTAATTATAAATATTAAATTTTAAACAAATTATTAAATACGACCTCAAATGATTTTATTGTATGATTATCACATGATTTATTTTTATCAATTATATTGACTTTTGTATTTTTTATCTAATTGATACTTTTATATCATAGTTAATTCTAATTTTGTAACATTAATTTTTAATATAATAGAGTTAATGACATACTTGATATTATAGTAACAATAACATTTAACATTATTGTTAATGTCACAACTTTTTACCTGACTTATTTGTGATACTTTAAACAAATGCTAATAAAATTATTTGCTAACTCGAAATTAATATCAATGAAGTAATATTTTAGTAGTGTAATAAGGTCTAATTAATAAGAACAATAAAACCAAATAAAACATAAAAAGGGGTTTAATATTTATCATTTTTCTTCATTATTCATATATAATTTGAGTAATAACCCGTTTCGTGAAGTAGAAAAAAAAAAATTACTTCCATTAAGAATAAAATTTTATACTTTATTAATTAATGTTACTCCATGTTTCAAGTATGTCAAAAGATTCCATTAAAAACTAAATACATTGAACGTTATTGATTTTTCAAGGACAAACATTTATATAAGAACTTTGTATATTATTTTTAAAAGTTTAACATTAAATTGAACGATTTAGTATTGAATTACTAATAATTATGTACAAATTTGTATTTGTAAATCTAAATTATAAAAAAAAAAAATACATTGCATGTATCAAACTCATGGGCTATCTATATTTTAAAGAAAATATAATGACTACAATTATACAAATAATACAACTAATTTTCAAATTTATATTTAATTTATACTTCTCAAGTCATACACTTATATATGTTTATCTTTCTTCTTTTTTTTTTTACATTTAATCTATATATTTGGAGATTTAGTGTATGTTTTTAAACTCAATATTCATTTGCGTATAAAGGAATATGGATTTCAATTAATAAATAAAACAATGACACTTATCACTTATATATGCTTAATTATATTTTTCAATTTTATGTTTGTATCAATTATATAAACTATGGATTATCCATCTATATATTCCTTTCTATCTTTATGGGACAATTCCATTGAAAATTTGACTTTCTTCAAGATGGATGCACATACTCTCATATCTCATTGTGAACCTATAAATTGAAAAATGAAAGATTAAATATTATAATAATATTGATGAAATTAATAATAAATTGAAAAGAAAATTATATTTATTTTTTTAAAATATAAATCTCTTAAGATAAAATTTACTTAATTTTTAAAGAATATTTGACACACATTTATTTTATTTTATTTTTTTGTATTGTTTTATTCATTAATTATGAATTTTTAGTGTTTGTTTACTCATACAAGAGACTCCATTTTATAGGCAAAAAATTGATAAATTTTTTTTAAAAAATATATTTGTCACTTTAAATATCTCAAAATTCCAATAAAATAAAAAAATGATAAATTTAATTGATCAATATATTTTTTTAAGAAAAAAAAAAACCATTCTATAGACCATTCCTATATAGAATATTGGACAAGGACCTCATAATGTGCCCACTAATGCAAGAATTTTCTTTGAAGAAATAATCTTGATAAAGATGAATAAGAATGATTTGTCTTAGCATTTCCATAGTTCATGGAGGAACAATTCCCCTAAAACGAGTATGCTAATTCCCTTTTTTTATTTATTATTTTATTTTTATTTAGAAAACAACTGAATGCTCTTTGGTGTTAGATAATTGATGAAAGAGCACCTAATAATGTACACATTCAAGCATGTGCTAATTATTTATGTGACAAAGGAATATGAGAAGTGCTATGTAATTGGAATTGTTTTGGACCCAATTGCATTAAAATTGGACCACCAAGGCCCTCTTTCTCCATAAGCAAACATAGTGCATTCTTAGTGCCGAGATACACATTGCATTATTTGTCACAATTCGTTCATCCAACACAAAAATAAATAGATAAAGTAAATGTTTGATTTTTGGTTTCTTTTGAAATTTTAGTATTGGGTTTTGATTTTTGGTTTCTTTGAGGCCCACTGTGTCTTAACCTTGGGTTTTGATTTTTGGTTTCTTTGAGGTTTACAATTTGAAAGGCTAAAAATTTAATTTTGGGCTCATTGGTCCATGGTGCAAACAACAATATTATCAGTCAAGTACAGGCTTGCTTGCTCCTGGTGTTTGCAAGCACTTTGTAGTTGGAAGTGTTTCCGAAATTGATTTTCTTTCAAATAAATTCTATGAAGAAAATGATATTCGTATGATATGATGATGCAAGTCGAATCGTTCAGCTTTATCTCTTATTACCAATTTAAGATGTTTTAATTTAAAATAAGACTGAAAATTTTAAATCGATTTAAATTTTAGATTAAAATTAATTCAAATTAAATTTACCCACTGCTGTACGTAATAATGTATATTTGTTTATTCTAATCACACATTCATTTGAGCAAAATCATCAAAATCAGTCGTTGAAAACCACGTGGGATTTGGATTTTATCATCAAAATTTTGTCCTCTAAAATCCCATGTGCAAATGATTGCTGGAAATGAATTCATCAAAGCTTTCAATGATTAAGAGAAAGTTGATATACAAAAGAGCTTGATATATACATGACACAATCTCCACGTAATATAGCAAAGAAAGAATAGCTTGCTTGATGTATCTTTACATATTATACAAAGAAAAAGGTGAGAGAATTGAGATCTTGTTTTGTTAGTAAGTCAATTTTACAACAAACCTCTTACGATGCGCACGTGTCTATTGTAAATGTTAAAATTTATCTTTAATATTAAAATTAGATTTTTTAAATTTTTATTTATAATAAATTAATTTGTAATCTTATTTTTATCTGAATTTTTTAAAATTGACCTACTATTGTATATATTAAAATGGTCTATTATTTAATTTATTTTTTTTAATTTTTAATTTTTTATATTATTTATTTTAAATTTTATGTTAATTATTTTAAAATTTTATTTTATATTTTAAATTTTATATTAAAAAATATAAACATATATAAAATATATTTAGTCAAGTATAAGTAAAAAGTTTTTCTTTTGCACTGGAGAAGAAGAAACCAAAATCATAAAAGAAAATTGAAATATTATGAATGAAACTGCTCGTCCTCATTCATTTTCAGAACACAGAAAGTTGAAATGCTGAATTACATGATACTTTCCATGACTGTGACAAGTGATGCTGAAGGAATATATTAAAGGAAAAGTGTACGTAATGATGCATACCAATCCTACAATGTCACTGAGTATCATATCCTTTTGTTATAAAATTAAAAGTTTGGTTTTAGGGTTTTTAATTTCTGACACTTTTCTCCTTATTTATTTATTTATTTATTCTCTCTCCTTTGATAATACCAACTAATGTCAGTACAAACACACTACAATCTTGCTTTGTACTTCTTTGCAATTGATCGGATCAAAGTGAAACATATTATGATTTAATTTAGAAATCATAGATATATTTATAATTTCAATTTTTAAGGTTTTCGAAATATAAAGCTATTAAAGTTGTGATAACTTGCTAGCAAAGGTCTGTCGAGGTTGTTCCACAAATATATTTTCACAATTTAACTTAAAAAATTTTAAATAATAATAATATATTTTTATTAACTTTAAACACGTAATTTTATTTTTGATAATGTTGTTGATATATAAAAGAGTTAAAAAAATTTAAATACAAAAAAAGAAGACGGATAAAAAAGTTAAAATTTTTTAAACATAAATAAGTGATGATTCACTTTAGAAAAAATTGGAGTGTAGAAACTATAATTATTTTATGGTTAGGTTTGGAAAAATGAGAGTGTGGAAATAATAATTTTTTATTTTAAATATTTATATTTTATAAATTATCAACTTGTGCAAAGTTAGAACTTGACTAATGTACATCTTATATATTTTATATCTTTGATGTAAAATTTGAAATATAAAATGAAAAATTAAAGTAGATAATATAAAAAATTTTAATTTATTAAATGTAAAAGTTGAAATTATTGACGAAAAATTTGAAATACATAGTGTTATAACAAGTAACATGGTTATTGAAAATAGAATTAAATTAAAAATATTTAAAAAATTAAAATAATATAATAATAACAATGTAAAGTCCATTGTAACTTGTCTTTAATTGTTATATGGTGTTTATTTGATAGAATTTAATATTATTATTTGTTCTTATCTATCAGTTTAAATTTTTGACTCAAGTAATAACTTAATTTAATATTAGAATTGGTCGATTAAGTGATCTTTTCTTGAAGTTTAATTTTCTATTCGAATTTCTTTTTTAATTCTATTTCTGTAAATGTACTCTATAAAGTGAGTGATGTTATTCACTTGGATATATATTGTAACGAAGGAAAGTAACATACCTAACAATTAAACTAAAGTTGCTTAAATTGCTTGGGAGTTTCCTCACCAATCTTTTTTTTTTTTTTAAAATGATTGTAGTTGTTGTATCTTTATCGGTCGTCAATGCTTATTAAGAGAAGTCCAGCATAAACTAATAATTTATTACTGTCTCTGGTTTTTGGTAGAATTTTTTCGGATAGGAGCTGAATCTGGTTGTCTGTTTCGTATTTTTATTTCATTTTTTCCACAGAGTTGGCATCGTTATCTTTTCTGAGTAGTGAGTGGTTTGTCTTGGTCAAGTAGTCAATTTCCCTTGTCAATTTCTGGACAAATATCAATGTCACTGATTTTCGGACAGCTTAATTACAGTTTGGTTCAAAAACTTGCAATCAACAAACGCAATTGTTTGGTTTGTGCCAATTAAATCTCTCCATGCAAGAACTTTAAAGTTATTAGGTAAGCATTTGAAAGATTCAAAGCTTTCTTGCAAGAAAATTACTATAAACTAATACAACTTCTTCGATTCACCTACTTGTTATTTATTTAATTGTAATTTCCATGCAAGACCAATTTCCAAAAATTATTTTATAAATATAATGACCGAAAGTGAAACTATCTCTATCAAATCTTTGATGCATAACGTGCATAGTTTATAAAATTAGATGGAATGAGATTTTAATTTTTATATCATTTTTCTCATCACTTAACCTAAAAGATTAAGAATTAAACTTAAAATTTGCATACGAGTAAAAATTACAGTCGTAAAGAGTGAAAATTCGAGGGATTAAAAAAAAAAAACAAGAGAACATAAGAGAAATACAGTGAGAAACATCATGCGAATCCATCAAAGAAAACAATTAACGTGGGTTTATAGATAAATCTTTCTTGGTTCGGCCGAAGTCTAGGCGAAGTTTCTAGTTATATTTTAAGCAAATAAAATAAGAACCACAGCTGCCAAAGAGATGAGATTTACGTCATACCAATTGAGAACTGACAAATACGCAGTGTATTTTTATGGTGCTCGAGCAGTTAAAGGGCTTGACTTTTAGGAGAATCTTAGTCTAATTACAACAGCGAAGTATAACTAATTTAATTAAGTTTTATTATTCACTGGGGTGGTAGTTTTTTTTGCGAAGAATCAGCCTGAATCGCCGTTCTCGAGTTGATTACTTGGTTTAGTTAATTAATTCATTGATTAATTAATTAACCATGCATAATTAATTAATTGCTGCCCAAGTAATTACCTCGATATGCACATAAAAACAACGGGAATATTACCACAATTTCAAACAATGTAAGGCGCTTTCTTTTTTACATTGAAACTCAAATTGCTTTCTCATTCCAAGTCCTTATCAATGGCAAGAAAAAGTTGATGGCACAGCTTTAAATAAGCTAAAATTGAGGGGGCACATTTGTAATGAAAATCCTTTATAAATCCATTGGAACAAGACCATAAACAATACCCCACAATCCCTCCAAAAAAAAAAAAAATTATGAGAAAAATGATCACTCTTCGTCCTCTTCAACCTTTGTCAATGAAATCATCATCTTCTTCTACCTTAGGCTATAGGAAGATCAAAACCCTAATTCGCACCTTCATTTTCTCACACGTGTGCCGCGTTATACGTGCAATCTCGAAAACAAAATCTGTTATCCTTGAGGTTCTTAAGGATAATCAACCTATTCACTTCATTTACCCTACGAAGAATAACAAGAACAAGAAGTACAAGACCAAGATTTTCTTTGGTTCTTTCAGGCTACACTACAACTGGTGTTCTTCGCATGTTATGCCGGTGCCGGCGCCGGTTCTAGACGGATGTTCAGCCACTCATTTGTACTATGATTCGACGTGGAATTCTATCATTTCCACAGGGCAATGCGAGGATGATCAAAATGGCCCGGAATCCGAGCTTTCTGGCTATCTTGATTGGCTGGAAGAAAAAGTTCGTGAAAATTCTACAACTGAGGGGAAAATCAATGCAAATGAAATTGATCGGTTGGCTGATATTTTCATTGCAAGTTGCCACGAAAAGTTCAGGCTCGAGAAGCAGGAATCTTACAGGAGATTTCAGGAAATGTTAGCCAGAAGCATGTGAGGAATTAATTTAATTTAACTGTGTGTTTTGTTAATTATAAATATAATTTTGTTCTAGTTAGCTCTCCCATTATGGTGGGGATGAGTAATTTTTTGTTTAAAAGTGATGGAATTTGGAGAATTGTACATCATGGGCATGTGGGTATTTGTGCAATTCTTATCTCTAAAATGTTATGGATATTGCAACTTGGTTTCAATCATATTAATATTAGTTGGGATTGTGGTTCTAAATTAAGTACTTGCTCAATTGTTTATGAATTTCCTTCCCTTTTTAACTTTCAAAATCCAAAATAACCAAAGGTTAATGGAGAACTCAATTTCTAGTTTGTGACTGTAAATTTGATGTAAAGGTCCTTGTGCAAAGTGATCAGCAAATTAAAATTAAATTTGGGGAAAAACAATCTCAACATAACCAAAGGGAGTTACTTTATAATGGGTCTTTTTATTTTTTATTTTTTAAATCGGGCAATCACCTAGCCAAAACAAAACCCATTCAAAAAATAAATATATGTTGCCAATTTGTTATCCATACACAGATTTTGCCAGGACCCTAATGACTTAAAATTTTAATTCAATCAATAAATTTTCTCCTACTATTAAAATTTGTCAAGAAAAAATAAACATGTCATTGGGTATGATGCCTAGAAGGTACATATTCATTCTTTTGCTTTGTGAAAACTAGGTCTTGAACAACTCTCTGTACAGGTACTAATTTTGTCAGATTTCAAGTATACTTTTCGTACACCCTATTTTTATGACTATATATAAAGCAAAATTTTGGTTATTGTGCTAATCATTGTATTCATGATTTGAACTCTCATGCTTTGGACCTTGTGTGATTGCATTGCCTTAATCCCCCAGCTTACCTGCCCCTATTTTTCTTCACCCAACTCGTAAGCAAATGTCACGGAAGTATTTCTTTGCATTTTTTCTCTTTTTTAAAAAATTTAATGGTTAATACTAACACATTTATGCATACACAACAATCAATGATTTTATATAACTTAAAATTTACGAAATATAATACATGTGATAATAATATAATATTTATGAATAATTTAAAAATAAATCCGTCATAAATGCAGGATTGAAATCCTAAACACACAAATCACATGGTGTAGCATAAGAGCAATGAATACTATTGAATTCAAAACTAAGAAGTTTCAAAGCAAGAAAGAAAATGGGAAAAAGTTGTGTATTCTTACGCCAGACAATATTCCTTATGCCAACTGGTTTTACAGTCTATTATTTCCATAATCGTCATAGCATAACACAAAGAGCTAGCAAAGCTTTTCTTTTTCGAAACAATATCGGCATAGGTAAGACCTAAAGGGAAGGGTAAATTTTTGTAGGACCTACTCACAAATTCATATCAAAAGTAAATCTTGACGAATCTCGTGTGATCGCATAATGCACATGCATATGACATTAGCGTAGAGTTATTCATTACATAAGATAACATGAAGTCTAGCCATTTATAAAGTGACCATTTCATCACTCGAAACAAATAGTGAGGATTAGCTTACAGTACAACAGTTGTAATGATCTAATGATATACCCTCTGTACAATGGCAAAACCTTTTGGCAAGTCTCTAATTTAGTTAATTTTATTGTTAATTTAGCATGTATGCTAATGCTACTACATGTGTATTTATTCATTTACATCACTTAAGTTTATAATTCCCATTCATATCTATCACCAAAGAGCATTTTAGTCATTCATTAAAGATCAGAGATCTATTTGATATAAATGTATAAAGTATGTTTTTATTTACAAAATGAAAAAAAAAAACTCGAGACCCGAATATTATTATCCCCAAAGTTAAATACTACAAGTGAGTAGTAGAAGTAGAGAACCCAAAGACTAGTCAAGTCAAGCATGGCAAATATGCCTTTTGTACAGAGTTTCTACATACTGTAAAAGAAAGTGGGTAAGGCATCAAACACTAGCTTCTTTTATCTCATGTCATCTTCTTTATTCCGAAACTCTTTTCTTTCATATACTTTTTTGTATATGATAGAGTAAATTAGACAACTTTAGCAGAACTATATTGGGTTTTGGTTCCTTTGGTCTGCCCCTAAAACCATAGACCTCCCTTTACAAAAAAGTGAATGCATGGAACTTCTTGGGATTTTTATTCTTCTTATTTAGATAAAGATCATGGAAGAATAGTACTTGCAATATCTTCTTGCAACTTAACATATATTTTCATTCAAAAGTTTCTGTTGCTTTGGTTTTTCACTCTAGACATAAGTAAAAACTTATGAAGCAGTTATATTTTTATTTAATTTTATAAAATACAACAACTTAAGTATTTAATAAACAAATCAAAATTGTCTTCTAATTTAAATTTTTAATTATATCGTGTTAATTTTTTTTTAAATTTAAGTTTAAATCAAAATTTTTTTATTTTTTTATGAATATTTATTTTTACTTAATCATAAGTGTCAATTAAAAATGAGGGCACCTCAATTGTAAATATACACATAAAATTGAATTATAAAATAGGCAAAATTTGTCTCCAATACCAATAATCATTCCAATTTCTAAGAAGGCAATGGAATGTAAATTAATTTTATGTCTGGAATTGACTGACCTACTTTAGAAGCTTTTTTATTTGCTTTAAAGCACAATGTCTCAGACATTTTGTCCAAAAACTACCTGCAAAGAACTTGAGAAGAATAAAAGGTGTTGGTTTGAGGATAAAATTGTGTTTGAATTTTTGTTTGGCTTTGGAAGACATGCTATTAGAATAACACTGTGGAGCAAATGGTACCCACTACTTGTACTACTACTATTTGGGCATTGGAAAACATGCTGATGCTGTAACATTTGTAACAATAGTCCACTTGCAAGTGACAATATTCTTTGGTCTCTCAATTGAGCATTAGGATTATTCAATAATATTATTTGGGTGGGAATATTATTAAAGGAATTTTGTGATACTCTTGATGGGTATAGTAATAATAATAATGATAATTCAGAATGATAATCTTACTAATTTATATAATAATTGACAAGAGTTAGCATTCTTGTTCAAGGTTAGATCAAATTCTTTTCTTAATAAAAAAATTATATAAATTAAAAGATAAAATATTTGTCATAAGCTTTTTGAGGATTAGCTCAGCTTCTTTTTCCTATAAATTTATATTGGAGATGTAAATTTACACATACACACACATACTTACGTACATATATATGTATGTATATATATATGTGTGTGTGTGGATTAGGATCAAGAGCTCACCCCGCCCGCGCACGTGTGTGTGTCGATTAGGATCAATCATTTATATACTATTAAATTAATTTTATTAAAATAGTTAAATTTATATTTTATATGTATATTAATTATGATATATTAATTAAATATTTTAAATTTAATTTTAATTATTGAAAAGTATATTAATATAATAATTAAAAAATTAGTATAAAAAATTATATAAAATTAAGAATTTATATTATTCTTTCATGTATGTGTTTGATGGTCTCTGGGCCATGTTATGGTAAGCAGAATCCAAGCCTAATCTTATGGGCTGGCCTGATATTACTCATTATGGGCTTGGTTGGGTATATTCTGGTCATCGGGCTGGATCATGAAAATTAAGAGTATATATTCATTTGCTAAGCGGTGGTAAAATTTGAATCTAAAATTATATGGATTGGATTATGGTATGTACATATTCCCTTGCATTTATTGTTTCAAATCTTTTAAAAATTGATTTAAATTTTAAATATTATTTACTACATATTTTAAATTTTTTTAATATATTTTATATTTTATATTTTATATTACGTATTTCAAGTATTATTTATCACTTATTTTATATATATATATATATTTTTTATTGTAAATTTTACAAAAATTATTTCAAATTTTTAACATACAAAATTTTTTTGCTACAGAAATACATGCATGAATCATAATCAAGTACAAAGTTATATAATTTTAATAATTGTAAACAAGTATTTAAAGTTATACAATACTATTTACTGTTAAATATGATAAAAATTATATATATGCGCTTATGTATGTATGTATTAAAATATAAAAATTTAACTTTGCACATTCTAAACCTAGCTTAAAATTAATATCGTTATCATTTTCTTCTTTGTATTAAGTTAAGATTGTATCAAATTAAAAAATTAAATATCAAAGATTTTGAGTAACCGGTTAAATAGAACAAATTAAAACATAAAAATATTATTTTAATTTATTCACTCTCATTTGGTAATAAGAACCACTTTGATACATAATTTTAATCATTCCAAACTCTTTTTTTTTTATAATTTCATGCAACATATCTGTTAATAATAATAATAAAAAAATCAAATTCATTATGTTTATATACCAATAGAGAATCCTGAACCGGGTTTAAAATGTTGGGTTGGAAAGACAATCTAGTACCAAAAAGTTGCATAATTTAACAGGCAACAGCTTACAAGTTTGACAAACCCAACGTGCAAACCCTACTTTCCATTCTGTCTTTAGACTTGAATGTTGATTTTATATACTCATTTGCACATGAACACCAAAAGAATGTCACTTCCTTCTTTGCAGTATGAGACAAATACTTAAAGCCAAGAAATTCCATTAAATTAAACTCACAAGGGCAAGCTTTCCCATGTGATGCTCCAATTATCGGTCAGTTGTGTATGTTTGCTTGCCAAGAAACTGCCGAGAAAATTAAAGAATAAGTTAATGTAAATCGAAATCTTGAAACTGCCCATTTCATTACTTCTTAATCCAAAAGAACAAAATTGTACTGGCTGATCAATCTACCTTCATTTACACTTTCTTACATACAAAATTTAAACGTACAAATAATAAACTAACGAAAGAATAATTCTCCAGCTTTGTCTTGTTGAGATCGATCTCTGAAAAATCTTCCTAAGTTTTGACTTCATTCTGGATAGGATTCGCCAGGCTCGGCGGGGCCTTCCTCAGGCTATGCTCCACAGCTTTCTTGGGCTCTTTCACGGATCCTCCATTGATGAACTTTCTGAAACCTGAAGAAACTGAAGCCATGGTAGAATTAAAAAGCAGCAGCTTCCTTGAAACAATAACAATATCATTGCTGTTCTTCTCAGTACTAGTACTGATCTCATTGCTGCAGCAGAGAGAGATTATAAGAATGTGAATCAGGAGCAAAGAAATGAAAGCAGTGAAATTTTTGCAACAGATCTTCATCAGCTGGGTTTTTGTTTTGGTTTCAGTTTCAGTGAGGAAGAAAATGGAAGCAATGAAAACATCCGGAAGATGGAGTAGGTTTATATCATAGGAGACGGCGTGCATGCGTCTACACTGCTACTACACGTGGTTTTGTGATAAGCAAGACAATGATATAATAATTTTTCAAGATCGGCATGGATATTGGCTTTCTTATTACAAGTTTTTCACAAAGTTATAATGGATTAATTGTTAAAAAATGATTCAATTGTTGAGTTGTTTCTGTTGGCCTGTAAATAGCTGATTTATGAGTTAACCATTGATTGCATTATATAATAATTTATTTAATCTTTTAAATTGGATAATTAGATTATAAAAATTTAAAAATAATAGATCGAGGTTATGAAAATTTTAAATGAACTCTTAAATTCGAATATAATATTAAATAGAAAAATAAATAATAATATATAATTTTAAATTTTAATTAAATTTTATAAAATTTAATTATATGTGTTTACTGACTTTTAAGCTACCATTTAAGAGTAGTATAAGAGACAAATTATGTGTTAAAATATAAATTTAGTGTAAAGGATCAAACATGGTGAATATTTGCTAATCAATAAACAAAGTATAACATTAGTTCATCCTGTAAACCAAGTAGGATCATGTGATTTTGAATTGACTATTAATTGCTGCTTTTATGACTTGGTTAAATTATTAATTACTCATGTGATTACCCACGTGAATCCCATTCATATACTTGTACCATTATTTACTTGTTCTTCCTAACATTTTTATACTCACAACCACTGTCTTGTAGTTGTAATATTGGTAGCCCTTTGACATGACATTGGTGATTAATTGTGTTTACAAAATTTGATTTAAAAATATAATTTAAATTTAAAATTAATTATATATTATTATTATTTATTTTTCAATTCGATATCAAATTCAACAATAAATATATTTTTAATATTAAATTTAATAAAAATTATATTTTAAAAACTATTAGCTACTCTTGTAGACTAATTCACATTATTTAATCTCCCATTTGTCTGCAATAATTACCTGTATACACTTCAATAAATAAATTAAAGGGCAATTGCTTCCCTTTCGGTCATAAGCCCACAAATTTTTATAATATGAATATGGTGGAAACCCTATATTTGATTAGAAATCAAAGATCTGCAAATTGATTATTTGTTTAAATTAATTAGCATGTGATCATCCAAATTAGTTTTGACCCCAAGAGACCAAGATCTAGCTGGCTTGTCAGCTAAATTTATCTATTTATTTATTGTATAAAAACAGTTGGATCCCTGAGTTTTCATTTTCTACAAGTAAGGACATTTTATTCTATGTCCCAAGCCCTGCTCAAATTAAAGTTACATGCATGGTTGTATTATGATGCTCAAAACTCAATGCTGGGAGGTGATACAGTCATTTTATTAGTGGTCAGGGACCTATATGTTATAAATAGATAAACAATATTTTTATTATAAGAGTACAAAAATTAGGGATCTAAGTATTATTAGACCTTTTCATGGAATTAGTTAAGAAGATTTATCATGAGATCTCCACTTAACCAAATCAATCAGTCATACATAGAGCAGTTGAAACTGCATCCCTATTGTAAAATATAACAAAAAAAATATTTGGTAAACATGGAGAAATGAAATTATTCCATTGATTATAGTAATTAAAAATATTATTAAATAGTACATGCATCATATGCACACACTCAAAATTGAGTTTTCCAAAAAAAAAAAAAAATTCAATTACAAATTTAATCTTATTTAAAATTTTGTTATATTTAAAATCAAAAGTTTTATATTTAAATAAAATTATCTAAAACTTATGAGTTGATCAAAAGTATTCTCTTGATAAATTTTGTTGAAGAAGAATAGTATAAAAATAATTTTTCTTACTAAAATTTATCAAGAGATGGCAAATAATACGAGAGAGATTATTTTTATATTAAATTCCTTTAACAAAATTCATTGATGAAATACTATTTATCAACTAAAAAATTAGAGATAATTTCAACAAAAATTAAACTTTTAGTTTTAAATATAAGAAGTTTGGGATTCAAACCATAATTGTAAATGGATTTAAAAATTCAACTATTTTTATCAAAAATTCTAGGATATTCCATAAATTTCTCACAAGTTCAAACAATTATTGTGATAATCCTTTATATTATATTTTGTATATATTTATCTATAATAATTACTATTATGATCAATAGTTTTAAAATATATGTATGTATACAAATTTAATATTTTAATTATTCAAATGATATAATAGATATAAATATTTTAATTTTTTTATGTAAATACGATCAATCATAATTGTGTGCTTTTTTTTTTTAATTTACGTAATATATAATGTTACTCTTTTTATTAATTTATTGTAAGAGAATTTAAGGTAGAATAAATATATTACACCATGGTCAAATTTCATTGTATATGTATTTATTTTAAAATTAATCAATTACAACAGAGAATATGATAAAATGTGAGATTTTAAAATATAAAATTTAATATTATTAAACTATCTCGTTAACATTTCTAATAATATTTGCGTTTTCAAAAATTTTATATTTTCAAAATATAAGCATGGACATAATTTATTTATTTTATCAAATAAGCAATATCATATATATTAAAATTTAATTTTAAATAATAATGATATTCATCTAATAAATGATATATTTTTATAATTTTTAAAATTATTTATCATATTATTTTGTTATTCTCTTAACAAATACAAGGACATGAAACTCTCCAGTCAAGGGGTATTTAAGCTGTCAAATAGAATTGAGGATTTATTTGTAATAAATAAATATATTATGCTTTATTTCGTAGTATTTAAAAAAATAGGGACCCGGTTGTTATTATGACCTATCTACGAGTCTATTGAACCAAAAAAACCGCCATGGACCGGAGTCATGGAACCTTAAAGTCCGGTTTACCCGAAAAAAATGGAATAAATAAATAAAATAAGAAAATATATTTCAGTGCAAATCAAATCACTCCCTCTTCTTCTCCTTCTTCTTCCCCCTTCTCCCTCGCGAACAGATTTCAATCTAAGCACAAAACACTGTTTCAGTCTGCAATTAACTTAAAAGTATAACCTTTATTTCCCGAAAAGGTCAGAGAATTCAAGCCTTAACTTTCGCGTTACAAATGCGTTAAAATCTCCTTGATTTTCTCCTATTATAGTTATTGGCCCGCTTCTCTGCTTCAGCTCTTGCGAATTTTGGACGAAAGTTCCTCTCTTTGATTTCTGGGTATTTGTTTTGTGTTGTGTATTTGACAAAGAATAGATTTTTCGGGTGGTTCTTGTTATGGAATATGAAGTTTGCGATAGTAGCGGTGAGTTTTATGATTAATTCGTTGAATTTTTATCGTTTTTGTGTACTTTTTGGTATTTTTGTTTGAGTATTAGGGTTTTTTTAATGAAGAATTGTGTGCATTGTTGGGTTATTTAGAATGATTTGTTTCATTAGGGTTTTGGTTTAATTCGAATTTTCATTGATTCTGGAGGGACATGCTTTTGGGTAATTTTATATTAGGGTTAGAGTTTGTTCTGTGTTTGTGTAGCTTATTTTGTCTTGCTCCTGGAGTTTTTATTATTATGTTAGCTTCTTCATTCCTTGTGTGCTGTAATCCTTGAAAAATACTCAATGCAATTTGGGATTTCATTATGTCACCGTGATAGAGTATAGAATAGATTTCAAGGAAGTAAAATTAAACTTGTTTTGAACCAGTTTCAAGGTTTTTTAGTTTACAAGATTAAACATTTAGCTAGTATATGATGAGTGAATAGGCAATTTGTTGACTTCTATGCATTTGTTAAATTAAGTTAGCTTATGTTGGAACTGTTTTGGAAGATTTATGCAATTGTTTTGACGCCATTTGAATTGGGCCAGTTAGTTATTCTGCAAAGGTGTGTCGCCTGTGGTCAAAAGGTTAAAACTAATATCGTGGAAATTGCGTAGAAAACAACAATACTTCGTTGGAGTATACAGCACAAGGGTCAATTTAAATGGAGCAAGAGGACTGTTAGTGTGACAGCAGTGTCGAAGCTAATGAATCCATAATTAGAAACTTTAAGCCAATGAATCAGTAATTAGAAACTTGATAAAATCTAATTCTGTGATGAAACAGAGAGGTGTGAAAATCTATAATTAAAGTTGACATATTTCTTTCCAAGTTGCTTTATATTTTGTAGGTGATAGTTGATTTCATATTTCTATTTTAAAATTTATGCCTGAAAACTTTCCTAAATTATCCATGGAAAGATTGTTTTTGAATGTATTAGAACTTTTGGAATACATAAATAACCACACCTAACTTCATTATGCCATAATTTTCTAAAACCTTTTATATAAAAATTAGATTACTGTGCTATGTTGTTATATAGGCTTTAACTGAAATAATTCCAGGAACTGATGATGATCTCCCTCCACATCAAAATAGAGTTCCAATAGGTGGCCGTGTTGCTGTAAATGGAAGATCTGCTGTAGGTTCTGACTCTTTTTCTAGGATTCATTGTGACATGGAGGCCCAAATTCATCAACTCGAGCAAGAAGCTTACTGTGCTGTTTTGCGGGCTTTTAAAGCTCAGGCCGATGCCATTACTTGGGTATTCACTTTTGCTGTTTTGACATGTCTTTTTCTACTCAATAGATCATTATTTTTTTTTCTGCCTACCTAGTTTAATTATCTCATTCTATACCTCTTCTACAGGAAAAAGAAGGTTTGATAACGGAACTTAGGAAAGAGCTGAGAGTTTCAGATGATGAACACCGAGAACTTCTGACCAAGGTCAATTCTGATGATGTCATCAGAAGGATAAGGTTGGATGCTTCATGAGAGAGTTTCATTTTGTGAATTATTGTTGATTAATATGTAAAGGAATCCTTCTCTTCTGTCTTTTAATATGTTATCTGTTGCACTATTTTACTAGGGATTGGAGGCAGTCAGGAGGACACCAAGCTGCGAGGCTTGCCACATCTCAGCCTGTTCATGATCTTTTGCCCAGCCCTAGTGTTTCAGCATCCCGCAAGAGACAGAAGACATCCCAATCGGTATATTCTCTATCACCTAGTGTGCTACCGCTAGCTTTTTAACCTTCTTCCAGCCGCTCCATCCATGCAGTCATCACTTTCAGCTGCAAATTAGTAGCTGGTTTTGGATTAAGATGCAAAGGTTTATTTTATTGTGTTGAACTCTTGCAACAAAAAGGCAAAGGAAACTGTAGATTCACCTATGCTTGGTTTTATATTTTTCTCTTTAACAGGGTCAGTCGTTGCATGGTTTACCCGTGATGAGTTCCATGCAGTACGCTTCTGCAGGTCCTGCTGGAAATAGGTCTTTTATAAACCGCAGTTCCTCTGGTACTCTTTCCACAAATGAACCTGCTGAAGCAGCAACATTTGATCCTTTAATTGGAAGGAAAGTATGGACAAGATGGCCTGAAGACAATAACTTCTATGAGGCTGTCATTACTGATCATAACCCTATTGAGGTATGTTCAAAGCACAATTTTACCTATGTGTTTTTTTATGTTTTTATATATTAAGTAGATTTATTTTCTATCACTAGCCCCAATAAAAACCCTCTTAGCCCCTCACTTATTATGTTTCTTTCTCATTTTTCCTGTTGACAATTATGTAGTGTTAGCTCAAAATAAATAAATAACCAATTATATAGTGATAATACGAAAGGCATTGTGCCTTATGCTGTGTCCCAATTTGCAAAATGACATGCCTCTTAGAATTATTGATCTTGTTTGTAATTAAGTGCATTGTAGTGAATTTTGTATTACAGCTTGATTGTCCTGTTATGCTTACCAGATTTTATATTGTTACAGGGCCGGCATGCTCTAGTTTATGATATTAATACCGCAAATGAGACCTGGGAATGGGTTAACCTCAAAGAGGTAATACACAAATTTGATATATTGCACTGCAAAATAAATTGCACAAATGTTTTCAAGTATTCACTTTCACCTTTTAAGTTATAAGTTGCATCAGGCTTGGTTTTAGCTTTCCTGATAGTGATGAGGAATATAGTTTGTTGCATTGCATCAAAATTGAATTCATTGCATTTGACTAAGTTGACAGAGAGGGCATGAACAAATTCCATTCAAGTCTAGGGCTCTAGAGCTAAGAAATGAGATGGAAATCAATATTCTGCATTTATGTAGTGAATAAGTTCAAAGCAAAAAGTGAAAGACAATTAAACTTTTAATTATTAAAAATGTTTGTTTTCCAAGCAATAAAATTATTTTAAAATGGGATAATGTTTATGTCTAGTTGATTACAAATGTTGGTAATCCTATTGATTACAGATTCCTCATGAGGATATACGTTGGGAAGGCGAGGACCCAGGCATAACATATCGAGGAGGTTTTGGCGGGCAAGGTCGTGGAGCTAAGAGACCTTTGGGTCGTGGTGGTTCTATTCCAGGTTCTGGAAAAGGGAGAGGATCCTCAAAGGATATGGGTCAAATTAGAAAAGAATTTACACCGTCACAGAGAATTGAAAATATTTCGGACGATATTGAATTACTGAACACAGAGACATTAGTGAGAGAGGTAGGCAATGAACTCAAGCCAATTTATTGATCTATTATCATGTAAGTTTTTAACATTTAATCATCTAAACTCTTACAGGTAGAAAGACTATTCGATGCTAGTCATCCAGATCCTCTTGAGCTTCAGAAAGCGAAGAAAATGCTAAAAGTAAGAGATCGTTTTTCTATGCCTCAAATTTCTGATGATCTGTTCTTGTTTGTTGGCATCACAAGCTAAGCTTGGGCATTGTATTGTGTAATAATGCAGGAGCACGAGCAGGCCCTAATTGATGCAATTTCAAGGCTTGCAGATGCATCCGACGGTGAAAGTGGTAATAAATACATGTGTACATGATAACTTATTTTGCATTTGCCAATTCTTTTGTTATTTTGGATTTGAAAATTGCTCGATTAATTGTTATCAAACAAGCATACGTATACATAATTTCTGTTCTAGCACGATGTTATCTGTTCCCATAGTTTAACAAGCATTGTTATAGTTATATGATGGAACTCGAGAATACTAGTTGTATCCTTAACAGTCCAACCTTGTATCTTTCTTCACTGGGGACTAAGAAACATAGCTGTAAGGGACACCTTTGGTTGTCATGCAAACCAAATGTACATATAATATACACTAAAGTGTGAAAAATTCTCGGAACGGGGATCAACAAGTGGTTTTTTTTCTCTAAAGGTTTGGCTTAGGTCAAATTGGTAGGCACATTTATCAATCAAAAGTTGGATGTTTTTTGTACTTGATCTAATCAATCGAAATTTCAACTTTTTGATTCGTTTTCTTTTTCTCTTTTTAAATCAGATGGAGAGCAGCCAGTCTCACGTGGGCAGCTAATGGAACATGAATGATGTTCTGGTGCCGAAGCCATCAATATACCGGAGTCAATGGTCAAAGAAGGCAAACAGTTCCAAAGTTGAAAATTTGCATCAAAAGGGAACAAATTCTGTCAGATAATCAGCAATATTGAATTTGTTCTATGGACAGAAGGATGCCTAATTTAACAAAGGGAGTACCCTAACTTAGATGAAAATTCGCTGACATGTGCTCGTAATGCTGGCTTTTTAGGATGTTAGGTGTAGCTTGTGAACTGGGTTTATACTGTAAAAATTATGGAAAATATCTGACTCTGTAAAGATTGTTCTTTTTTTCAGTGTAATTCTCCCATTAGATGTTGTCATGGTAATTTTCCCGCACATTGATGCTTCTTTCAGAGATAAAGTCCCTTCTAGTAGTAAATTTTATGGCCGTGTAAAATCCTGCAAAATAGTAGGGCAAATGAATAAACCCAGTAAACTGAAAGGAAGTGGCAATCATGAAGAACATAAAAAATGACATAACAGTATGTATATAAGGCAAATTATACATTACATTTGTATAAGAATTCCTTAACAGAAACAATTGTTACCCAGAAGGTTTCATACCTGATAATGTGCTTGCGATATCAAAGTTGAAAGCTCACATTTGCCAGTCAACTTTTCAGTTGCCACAACATTTGAGTTGAACCCGTGATTAAATCTGCCAACTCAACATCACATGTAGATCCTTCCATCTGCAAAAGGCCAACGCCATTAATATGTGGCTTATGGCCAGATTCGTAGTTCATTTTGTCCAGTGAAGAAGTTTGATATGCAAGTCTCCTAAAAGGAGAAGGCAAGTGGGCCGAAGGGTACCCCAAACTCACATACCTGAAAATTCCATCAATCTGGAAAACTGCAGAGCAACAAAGCAAGAAATTATATCACATACACTCTAAATAAGGGACAAATAATTTGGTATGACGTTAAAATGACTGGCAAAAATACAAGTTTAGTTAAGAATCATGTTTAATTCCTTCTGCAATGCGTAGCTGATACACTGTTAGCTGTTATATATTGGATATTAGCAAAGGTCTAGAGATTATGAGGTTGAAACAGCTCAAGCCATAGTTCCCTAGTATTTGCTCAATAAAAAGTTATTTGAATGACAAAAAGAATTAACAGTGATGATTCAATTTCAAATTAGAACCAGCTGATCATTTTTCATTCACTAGAATACAAACCTTCAGGTCTCTCAACCAAACAGTGCTAAATTGCACAAAGAGGTTCAAATGAACTTCATTTGATTTCATTTGGTCACATCAGAAAGGCCTGCATTTACAAGCAAACTTCTAAGAGCTAACACTAGAGACTTAAATTTCACATACAACAGTAATATAAAGAAGTAAGGATAATGTTTTGGCCTTTGGCAAATTCAATACACAAAATTGTTGAAAGAATTTGATTCAAATGGCTAATTAACATCATCATCATCATCATCAAACTAGTAGCCCAAAAATCAAATAGGAGACTTTCGGATTTATATTCTTCTGTTGTTCAAACAAAGAAAGTTAACGGAACAAATTTCAAGAAAATCTCTGTTGCTCCTATCTGGAATTGACAACATAACAAAGATAGGACACTTTCCAACTTCTCATGACAGAGTCATTCTGTATCCAAACCAAACGGTTCTAGTCATGGGTTTTCCATGTAGGATCCAAGGGCACTAGTACCATGAAAACAAATCCAAAATCTTTGAATAATTTCAGTTATCATCATGGAGATGGTAATTAATGATGTATTATGGAGAAATTGTAACAGTTTGCTCTCCATTAGCAGAACCAGTTGTCTCCATTAGCAGAACAAGATGTCTCCATTAGCAGAACCAGTTGTCACAATATTTACACATATGTGAATGCTTTTAGCAGGGGTGATGGATGCAAGAGACACAAAATTTCAGAAAAAATCGAATATCACAGTCCAGCATGAAAACCAACTCCTAATATGATACTCTACCCCAATGTCCAAGAGCACAATTTTGTACATAGATCGTTGATTAACAGACTATCACCATAATGCAAAAACTCTCAGATGTAACCAATTGCAAATTATCTTGCTAAATAACAAAGTTCTTTCCACAGATAATTTAACCAACTACCATTCCTAGACCAAAAACTTCAAAAATCCAACTAAACCGGCACAGATGGTTCAGTAGCAAAGATGAGATCTGGTTCTTTAGAACTCCAGCAATAGCCTTGGATACAAAACAGGAAACACAAGGATGTGCATGAATTTATCCCCGATAAGAAATTCATTGTCATTAATTAGCTCCTAAGCTTCCAAAAAAGTTGTGATACAGTCATAGGAATTTCATAGCTTCAATCAACCATTTAAAAATAAATAAATAAAACAACAACAATAAATTGATCGATCCATATCAAGCAAAAGAAAACCAGTTAACAATTTATAACAAAACATAGCTTCGATTCAGCACACAAATGCACAATCATCAACCACCGCCAACATAAAAAATCAAATAAAAAAAAAACACCCAACTCAAAAACACTAAACCTATGTACAGTAATGTTTCTAAGAATCTAAAACCTCCAATCAAGCAAAGAAACCAATGATCATCCATCAAAAGAAAGCAAAAACCAAAAAAAAAAGAGAAGAGAACCAGAAATACAGCAAACAAAAACAAATAAACAAACACCTAGAGAAGTAATTTGAAGAAAAGGATCGATCTTTCTCATACCTACAAGGAACCAAGAATATTACTGCAAATTCCTTGAAGCGGAATCACGTCATTCTGGATTTTTGCTTTTGTGTTTGAGAGAGAAAGAGAGAGAACGGAATTGGTGGTTGAGACTGTCACGTTGCCAAGCAAGAAAATAAAAAGATTAAAAGAAATAGCTGGACTTTTTATTTCATTCTTTTGACCACAAAATAAGAAAATTAATAAATAAATAATATAATAAATCATTTTTTAATTTTCAAAATTGTAATTTAAATTAAACCCAACAGAAATTTACACCTACAAAATATCCTTAAAATTATGATAATCCAATTTCATAATCAGAGATTGTTTGATTACTTCCTTGAACGTTTCCTAATCCACTCCCCTTTGTTTCAACCCTCCGTTTACGGCGAAATCTCGGTGACGGTGCCGGAGTTCGCTGATGCCGCGGCTCTCGTCACCGGCCATTCCAGATTCCTATCGAGGGATTTCCATTCTCTTTTCCTCCTTTAACACCGAAACGTTTCCTTGTAATTTGATCTTTCTTCGAAAAAAATTAAAGTAAAAACTTCGAAAACACGTTTAACGCTGAAAATTTACTCGACGGAGAGATCGTGAAGTTGAAGTTCGCGTTCGAGTTCAGCGACGCGAAGTTTTTTCAACTCGTGGAGCCAGGGAATACCCTCGTTATCCGTCGAAGAAACCGCGTCGCGGTATTTCTGCTAACATGAACGAAGCGTGAAGAGCTGAAGCGAGTAGCTTCGTTTCTGAACCTCCATGGCGACGTAGTTCCAGTTCCTGGTGTTGTACCGGTGTACAGCGGTTGCCAGCAAGTGCTCCTCCCGATAATGTCTCCCATGCTGTTTGTTTCTCCGGAAAGTTGTGTCTCGGTATATCCATGAAATTGAAAAAATTATAAATTACAGTTCATATCAATCTCTTTTTCGGTGTGTTACCAACCTGCATGCCTAATTGTTGTGATCAAGTTCAGATTTCTAATTTCTTTTATAATTAAAAACAAATTTCACAGTTTCTAGCAAGCCCACAAAATCAATACATAAAAAAAGTAAAAAATAAAAAAAAAATCTACACCACGGTTGCATACGAAAACAAGCCATTTTCAACTAATTCAAGCTCCCTTCAGTGCCTTCTTCAACTCCTCATTCACATCACTCTCCATTGATTTCTTCTCCCCGTTTCGCCTCTCGACTCTATTACCCGACGCTTTGTTATTACCGCTTCCATTTCTCACCATTTCCCGGTACTTCCCGGAATTCAAATCTCCACCAAACGGCGTCGCTTTCCCGTTTAGAATCTCATGCCTCAGATCCTCCACGGCTTTTTTCAGCAACCCGTTCTCCGCTTGCAAAAACTCTAATTGTCTCTTTACGTTATAGCAAACCTCGGCCATGTCAACTTTCTCCGTATCCTGGCCTGCCACGTGCTTACTTGTGTTCCCTATTGAATCTGCCCCGTCCACGTATTCGATCCCGATCTTGTTCATCACCAGAAACGGTATCTTCTTAAAATTAATCCCCGCCGTTGATTCGCTGTTCATCTCCGCTGGAATCCTAACTCCCCACCGGAAATTCACCACCGCGCGTGACCTGACTGGAAACGCCGTCCTCGCCGCCACCTCCATCCCGGAGAATAGTCCGGCAAACTCCCCTGCAGCTCTAGATGGCAAGACGGCGATTTTCTTCGATATCGGCGGGTCGACAACCTCAATCGAAGCGTCATCCTCCAAAACGTGACCGTTTTGAGGCTTCAACAGGGGCTTATCCAAAACCGAAGACAGCGATTTCTTGATAGAAAAATCCCCAAACTGCGGCTTGCAATGAAGCATAAAGCTAGGGTTTCCCCGACCAAGCAAATTGAACTCGGCACTCATCAGCATCGAGCTACAGATCGGCGAACCGAACGGTCCGGTGCCGGTCTTCACGATCAAAGAAAACGGATTCCACGTGTCGTTCGGACGGTAAGCGATCTTAATTGACGGCCCGGATTCGAAGAAAGTGCAAAGATTAAGAGTGAGCTCCTTGGACTCGCCAGCGACAATCCCCGACTGAAAAGGTAAACCCAAAATTGATAAAGGAATCTTAGCTCTTAACAGCGGCTTTTGATCTTCGCGGAATTTCAACGAAGCTTTCATTTTTATTATTGTTTTTTTTTTTTCTGAATTTGAATTTGGGAGTGGAGAGTGAAATGGACTGAACTACGTTTATATGGGAAATTTGAGGGTTTTGAAAATGGGAAGTCGGATAAATGGAAGCAGAGATTCCGCCATTTTTTGGCTTGATTTGGGCGCTTTGGGGGTTTCTGTTTCAGTGTCTGTTGGACTATGTCGGTTTTGTCAGTCAGCTGAGTCCTTCAGTTTTTTGGCACATGACATTTGTCGTAATTACGGAGAAGAGGATTTGTTCTTGTTGTCATTCTGAGTTAAAGAAAGGATAAAGTTGGAAGAATGGATGAGTTGGCGACAGGTGGCCGAACAAGAACCGTTTGTTTGTTTTTTTTTTTGAATTTTGAAATTTAAAATTTTCGTAAATTAATTGAAGTTATAACATCTGGGTCCCTAAGGTTATTTTCACTTTTAACAAAAATATAGTTTATTCATTTATATCAAGTAGATCCATTTATCTCACAAAAACAATAATTAATATACTTTCCTTAAAGATACATATTTTTAAGTTATTATTTGTCTTTTTTTTCTCTATTTGAAATCTAAATATATAAAAATAAATATATTTGAATAATTTGTTCATCGCATATTTACAATATTTACATATAAATTTTTAAAAATTATTAATTTAACATATTATACTATTATTGATTAATTATAATCTTGTGTTTATAGATAAATATGACATTCGATATTTTTATTTTGACATTCAATATTAAGTTTTGATCATAATTTTTTATTACGAGGGCACATAATTTAGAAAATTAAAAAAGTAAATACTGATATTATTTAAATATAATTATTAAATTTTTAGTGTAAAATTTAAATACAAAAGAATTTGACTATCTCATATTCTGGGAAGTACAAAATTACACTGAAATAGTGGAAATTTCATACAAGAATAATTTTGTTAATGCTGTATAAGTTGCGGACCTATTTGATATAAGACGATAAAAGTATATAGGTATATAAATACATGAAAAGTTTGATGACCGAATGTTATTATCCGGAATTATACTGTTGACTGCTTGCCACTTAGGTCGGTTCTCGACTCAGGTTTTCTCGTGACTGTCGAGGATTTTCAACTGGGTACGAATTTAAGGTTATCTGTCCCGACGGCATTTGCCATTCAGAAATTAATCCGAATTGTTAAAAATAAAAAATATATATGTTTATTATATTTTTATAATAAATTTAAATTTTAATAATTATATAAATATCAGTTATTTAAAATATGTGCATATAAACTATCCTACAAAATCGAAAAGTTGATTTTAAAAGTTGGATTGATAACCAAAAAAAAAAATTTGTTGTTGTGTTTTTTTTTTAATTGTTTTAATTTGATTAAAAATTTCTTTTTATGTGTTGTGTCTTAATTAATTAAATAATTTTTTTATAAAATATAATTAAATAAATAACACTGATAAATTTGTTAGTATTAAATTCTAATAATTAAATTAATTATACAAATTTTTATTAATGAGAAGCTTATTGAGATAAGGATAAAAACACGATAGAGACAAAATGAAAAGAAATTAAAACATTTATTTTGACATGTATTACAATGTTAGTGCAACATAACATTTGCAGCATTTTAAAATCATGTTACATGTACTTTACATGTGATGCCAAGTATAAAGTAATCCATTTTTACTTTTTAATAATTTTTTTGTCATTTTATTCATTTCACGAAACTAAATTTTTGTCCTTAAAATGTAATTATAATTATAATTTTAGTAATTAAAAAGTATTTTTTATGAGATTATTATTTATTTATTTTTTAAGTTTAGACTTATAAACATTTATCTGTGAGTTTAAGTCTATTGCAAACTTTAATTGTGAATTTAGTCTTATTTTTAAAAGTTTATATAGAATAAAAATAATTATAAAATAAAATATATAATTAAATAAATTAATAAATTATAAATAAATATTTTTTTATAAAATAAAGTCTTGGAGAATTAAAGATCGACGACTTTAGACTTTAAGGAAGCTTTCCTCTTATATTTTAAATTTGTTTCGTTAACAATACAGAACATAATCATAAGGATTATAAAATAATTAATTATATTTTTTAAAATTTATAATATAATAATTATAACTTAATTATTATATTTATATTATATTATTTTTTATATTAAATTTTGTTAACTTATGTCTTATATTTTAATTTTGTAAAATATTAAAAAATATAATGTAAATTAAAATAAATTTAAGAACAAATATTTGATTAATTTTCGTATTTAATTAATTTATTAATTGCAAAGAAGGTCAATTACAGAAACCCATTTTCCAAACTAAAAAAAAAGCGGCAATAAAAAGAAAATATATAATTCTGTTCCGGAGCGCAAGTCCTTGCAGAAGCGCAAATACACACGACGTTCAAGAAAAAATCGGACCCGTCAAATCTTACGGAATCAATCACAACCCTTAGATCAAGTTGTATCCAGAGCCACTCGGTTGAAAAAACATAGAGCGACGGGACCCAAACAGAAAACTTTTGCTCACTTCGTTTTCCGGATCTGAGCGTTTTTGCTCGCCGGACTCTTACGGTTCATTTTTTTTTCTTTAAACCCGACTGAAAACCCTAAAACCTCTGCCGGAAAACGGACTTGCGCTTTGTCTTCCGTTGTGTATTAATGAATAAAATAAAATAATATAATATTTTTAAAATATTGTTTTATTTTGTTTGTTCGCATTTTACGTAGACGATCGGGCGGAGCACGGAGGATTAGAAAGTGGAAACGCGAGATCATGTTCGTTCAGGTTGGTTTTCGGATTTTCTTGTTTCGTTTTGGTCTGCGAGAAAACGCGAGAAAATGAGTGGAAGTTGCTTGTTGTATCACTCTTGTTGGAATGAAATGCAAAAGTGTTCATTTTTTTTTGGCAGCTGGTTTAGTTAATGAGGTTTTAGTTTGTTTTCGTTTCGTCTTTTCCTATGTGTTTTGGATTCTGATAACAAGGGCCAGGTTGCTAGAATAGAGTAATTGCTGATTTTTTATAAGAGAACTTAATATCCTACTGAAGGAAATTAGTTCGGTTTGCTGTTTATTTATTATCTTAAGTTTTCAGAGCTGAAATTTGAGCAATTTCTACTTTCAATGGCAAGGAAAGTGCCTTCAGCATGCAAGCAAAAATTACTTCATTTTTTTATTTTTTTTTTAGTAGCAAATCAAAAGAGCGGTTCAGTTCACCCATGTGCAAGTTTTGTACTTTATGCTTGAAAACGTTGAATTTGGGTCTGACATAGCTCCATAATGTGCCAATATGTAGAATGTGGTATACTGTGTATGATGTTGATTGAATTCTCTTGATTTTTTCTTTTTTGCTTCGAGCTTGTTGGCATCCATTTTGTAGTATTTATCTTGATAGTTGCATGTTCTGATTAATTTATGTTTCTTATTATTTTGCTTCCACAGCTCTTCTGCATTTTACATGTATAAACAAGTAGATTTTTATGCTTTTGGAATTACAACTACTAGTGTTGTTGTGAAGTGAACTTAGTAAAGATAAAGTAGATTTGTTGAGGAAAGATAATGTTTCTCCTTCATCTGCAACAACTTTAGGGTTATCTCGAATGTTAAATGTATGGCCAATAGACTGCAGACTATAGAATAGGTTGTTTGAAGACATACTTGATATATGCTCTAAAGAAATTTGTTCTTGGAGTATGATGATTATGGGTGAAGCATTGGTTATTACTTGATTTTAGGGGTAAAGTGAACTGATACATAAAGGAAATTCATAGTTCGATAAATAAAACTGCCACTCTGTCGTAGCAATGTTTGAAATCTTGGCTGGAAACCATCTCATGTTTGAAACATATTTATGGTTGGTTTTGTATACCTTATACTAAATATAAGTTGGGTGCTGGGTTAGGTGAAGTGCTCAAGAAGGTCTACCAATGGTTTTAGGCAGGTGACCTTGGGCTTTAGCTAGAGAAGTAAAGGTTAGGGCAGGATAAATTTAGCTATCATGTTCATTTACTATCAAATTCAGGCTGCTTGATCCAGGTGAGGTAATGCCAGCTAGTTGATTGCCTAGATTCTTTGGTTGAGGCATTGTGTGTTTTAAGGAAAGGTTCTTACTAATTGAAGGGCCATTTTTTTAGAAGGCAGAAGCCACAGAGAGAACCCTGCATCTTGGTTATCAGATGTCCCTTACCTTCATGTCTCAAAAAGATAGAGGGTATTTTCGATTCCTTCTTATCATTTGAACTTTAGGCTTGCAAAACTGAATTTGCTTGAACTATGAATATTAACTTGTGAGGGTAGATAGGCTGCATGAGTTAAAATTGTTTATTATTTTTATATTTGTTAGAATATATGGTAAACTTTTCTATATGCATTAGGTATTATTTCTTTTTGTTCATAGCATGTTATGTCTCAGGGAACTTTTTGTCTTGGGTAATTCTTTTCCTTGAATAAGTAGAGATGATTTTTTCTTCTCATTAATGAAAAACTGCATTCTGTGAAGTTATTGGAATTAAAATGTTTTTAGAGGTGCTTCTGTTTTGCTGTTTTTTACATGATTCCTTTGGCAAAGTTCTGCTGGACATGAATATTTCAAAATGAGTTCAATTTGTTATGCCAAACAAATTCCCAACTCCAATATCAGAGCTTTCTCTGAAACTGGAATACCCACACAGTGCCGATTCACACCGACCATACAGTCTTTGTTGAATTCATGCTTATGCATATCAGAATATCAGAATAGGTCTTCTGAAGGCACAATCACTTATGCATATATATTTGCTGTTGATTGCAAAAGATGCTTCAGTTTTAGAGGTTAATGAATGCAATTTGTGTTGCTGAATGAGTTTTAGTCTAGAACATTCAACTATGCATAAATTGAGATTTTTGGACAAACTGTTTTCTTAACTGCAGTTTCAGTCTTGATACAGAGCTCAACTTATTAGAATAGGTGACTTGATGATTGGTGAATCAACTCTTCTGCCGCTCTTTTGTTTTGCTTCTAATTAGAGTTTTGAAAGGTAGTGAGTATGCATTTGCTGTAAACTGGGGATATGGATATTAGAATAGGGGCATAAAACATAAAGATTTTTGTTTTTGTTGTGGGTACTAACAATATAAGATGACGTTGCAGTCTTTTTGGTTATTTCTTTTTGGCTTCCTCTGAGAGTTAACTGGAAACTTTTTGGGTTTTAGTTTAAATACATTAAGGTTCTCCAAAAATCCGAGTATAGTTTGATTAAACCTTTGGCTTCACTAATAGCTCAATGTTTTTCTCTCTTTTGTTGCTTGTTTGTTTCATTGAGAGAAATGAGAAATAGTGCTCCATTAATATGTAATGATTACTTTTTGTGGACTATTGGTTCACTCTCTTTTATCTTTCTTCTGAATATAGTTCCTTGCTTGCTATAAAAAAAATAAAAAAAATGTACTGATTACTCAGCTTCATGTTGTATGCAGATATTCTGCATTTCAATCATGATATAATCACAAGACATAATGGCATCAAAAGGTCCCAGGTCTAAGCTTGATCACGAGACAAGAGCTAGGCGCCAAAAGGTAAGTCTGTAAAAGTTTATGACTTCGTATCCCAGTGTGCTCTCCTTTGGTTATCATTGCATTGCATGGAGAAATTAGCATTTCTGCATTAGGTTAATTGATCCTAGTTACATTCTTACTATGTGCTCTGGGACTATATTTTATTTTTTTTTCATTATGAGTAATTCAGGTGAAAAATAATGGGTTTTGCATCATATTTTAGGGTGCATACATGCACAGTTCATAGGAGCTTTTCAAGCAGTCTATTGCATACAGGATAGATATTCCTCTCCTTTAATCATTTGGCATCAAATTTTTTGCATTACAGTATGAACTTTCGTCATGAAACCAGTCCACCAAAACAACTAAATATTTTTGTGATGCTATGCTATTTCTGAATAACAAGGGAGTTTCAGTTCTGTGACCCTATGTGATTGTAAAACCCTATAGATTTGAGAAATTTAATGGATCAGTTTGTAAAGTTTTTCCTACAAAAAATCATTGATTCTTTGATGGAAATTTGATCATAGGCACTTGAAGCGCCCAGGGAACCGCGTCGTCCTAAAACACACTGGGATCATGTTCTAGAAGAGATGGTCTGGTTGTCCAAGGTGACTAATTTGCACTTTAGAGATTGATCTTTTTTTGGAACGGAAGCTTTTGAATGTTGCTTTTTTATTGTGAGCTCCAAGTTGTCAATTTTTTACAATAGATCAAGCTGCAAAAAAGAAAGTAAAATGACGTGTAGCAGAGACTGTTGATAATCCTTCATTGCTAAAAGGAGATGTTTGTTTGCAGGACTTTGAGTCAGAGAGAAAATGGAAACTGGCTCAGGCAAAGAAGGTGGCTTTGAGAGCAAGCAGGGGTATGTTGGATCAGGCCACCAGGGGAGAAAAGAAATTAAAGGTTCTGCTTTCTGCTCCTTGAATTGGAAGTTCCTTTTCCACACATCACCATAGGAGGATATGAATCTTCCACATTGTAGGGAAATAGATGTTATGTGCCCACCAAACCTAGAAAACTAGTTCTTATATTAAAGTTATTTTCATTTTCTTATTCTTTTTGTTAAAATTAGCATTGCCTTATTATTAGGAAGAAGAGCTACGATTACGGAAAGTTGCAGCTAACATTTCTAAGGACGTGAAGAAATTCTGGATGAAGATAGAGAAGCTGGCAAGTCATCAATAACAAGTTGATTTTCAATTGAACTTCAAATATCTTTTTTTGTTCTTGATCTCCCTGAAACCTTATAACATGCATGATATTGTTATTCCAGGTGCTGTACAAGCATCAGATGGAGCTTGACGAGAGAAAGAAAAAAGCGCTTGATAAACAGCTTGAGTTTCTTTTAGGCCAAACCGAGAGGTAAAACGATTTCCTAGGGAAAGTTGACCAAATGCTTGTTTTGCACAGAAATCAAATAGGAAACTGTTTGGAACTAGTTAAAAAGTGCACTAACTTTTTGTGTTGATGCTTTTAGGTACTCAACAATGTTAGCTGAAAATTTAGTGGACTCACACAAACCAGTGCAACAGTCTCCCAAGCAGGAAAAACCTGGTACTCAATACAAAGAAGCAGATGGGAAAAGTGCTGAAGAAAACTCAGGATTTAATATTGGTAAGCAGAATGCTGTAATTAAATGTGTTAATTTGTTATCTTACAACATTGGCATGCTATATTAATTTTTCTACATTTGTTACAGAAACTCAGTTAGATGTTGCAGACATTGATGACAATTATGATGTTCATTCCGAAGATGAATTGGTTTGTTCTTTTCTTTATCTCTTTGGTGCTGGTTCAAATTTTCCCTAAACTTCAATGTTTTCTTGGTCTCATGTATTAAATGTAAGTGTAAAATATGCAAATGAGTAAAATTTGTGCCTTTTCCATAGATTTTACTTGTTGCTTTCTGGTAACCCATATATCTTATTTGCAAGTTTCATGTGAATCACCTAAGTGTAAATTACAGGGGTATATTGGTTCTATTAAGCATCCAATCGCAGCAGTCACCTGCAGCAATCTTGTCTTGTTCATGTTGTGTTGTTCTAGAAAACAATTAGACAAAACGGAAAGTTAGTTAAAATATCTATTGCCAAAGTGTGTGTGCTTTATATCCATTTTGTTTGTGAGATATGGGTTGATGATCTTCTGTTAGTATTTTTATTTTTCTTCTTCCTTTTTAACTTCCAGATAGATTTCATAATACAGTAAAGGAAATTACTTTTGGAAGGATCTTAACATGTTCTTATGATCTGCATATTTTATGAGACATCTGAAGAGTACATACTGTAACTTGTAAACATTTCCGTTTATCAATGAAAGATGATTAGATATGCTAGTTGTATGTATGACCAATAATGGACCTCAAGAAATGACATACAATCCGTTTTATGGATAGGTAGGCATCATAGTTCAAGCTGGAGATTCTTTTGGTCTGTGTATGAATCCTTGTTATCTAATTTTGTTTATGTTCCTTGTTCTTTTTCATAAGGCAAGATTGAAGCTAAACCCTTTAAACCTGAAACTGCTGTAAAGCATGAAACTACAATAACAATCTTTTATATTCTTTTTATGTAGCTTGAATGATTGCTGACTTATAAAATTTCTCATGCTTGATGCTGTTGTTTTAGGAAGATGATGAGCACACTATTGAGGTAGATGAGGCTCTTATAACTGAAGAAGAAAGGAAAGAAGAGTTGGAAGCCTTACGTAATGAAACAGATATTCCACTTGAGGAGTTGCTCAAACGTTATGCCGTGGATAAAGGTTAATTCTTATTACAATTGCCCTATTTTGTTCAGAATTACTCTTACACTACCCTTTCTGTTCTAATCATGCTATATTTTCATTGTATAAAAAAACAAATAAAAGATAGAAAATGTGACACTTATAGTTTACTGTTTGTAGAAAACAATCACTCTTTCTGCATCTGGGAAGCACTCCTTTAGCTATATCTTATAATTAATTTGATCATTATAAGTATTTTCAGTTAGCAGAGAAAGTAGTCCTGAGATTGGTGAAGATGAAGCTGAGCCAACCATGGTGGAAGAAGATCATGCCAAGGGTAAGAATTTGCTAAAGGATTACATTAGTTGTTTGAGTATGGGGAACTGTTCCTGAGATGGTCAAGGGTTCTCTTTTCTGCAGGCATTGGAAATGATATTGCTGCTGGAAATAAGATTGGCACTAGCAGCTCTCTTGTTCGTCGTTGTGTAAGTTGTATGTGTTTATGGTTGTTGTTGTTGGCTTGTGGAGCAAGTTCAGGACTCAAGATGATATTTCTAATCTGATTACAGGATGAAAGTAATGGTGCTTTGTCCATATCAGAAAGCCGTTTGTTAGATATTGAGGCATTGCAATTGAGAGACTCAGCTGATATCTCTGGGGCCTCAACTAAAAAGAATGCATTGTACGACTTTAGTGATGAACAGGTAAAACTGGTTCTTCATACATATTTACTTTTGCTTTCCTTTCTCGTCTCTTTGTAGATTGCTATGCTTTTTTTTCCATACAAAGGTTTCCTCGGATTTCATCACTTTGTTTTCTCTTTTCTTTTCATCATATTTTTAAAGCCAATTCCTGATTTATTTCATTGTTCATTTTCCTCTTTTCATTCTTTTCTTCGTCTTCATTATATCTGAACCTCATTGATTTACTTTTTATATTTTGTTCTTTTTTTTCTTTTCTAATACTGTTCTTATTTGTGTAAAATTTTATTTAGATACTTTTCTGACTTGTTTCAAATCATGTAGGAAGATGGTGATTTTGTTCTTGCTACTGGAGAAGACAAGGTGTGTAATTTGGTATTATGTTGATTTCCTTATGGCCAATAATGTGCTCTTTTCAGTTTATTATGTTGTCAAGAAGGCAGTTTCTTGGAACTGCTAGGGTATCTGGGTAATATTGTGAAGCTGTATTCTTGTTACCTGCTAATTTTACAGTAAAGAGTAATAAATTGCTGGTGTGTGTATCATCATGTACCTGGCAAGTTAATTCTGAACTGAGCCAATTTCAAAACTAAAATTAGTTTTGGCTACATGAATTTCCATCTGCCATTAAGCTCTATACTAGGAAATGATTTATTTCCCTGTGATTTAGGTAATTATAAATGCTGGCTGTATTTAGGTTTTACTTAAATGAATAATCCAGTTTCCTTTCTATGCTAGTGAGAGTTGTAGGGTAAGATTGTTGGGAGGGTTTCTTTTACAGAATGAAGCAGAAAGAATATTTTAACAGCAGTGTGATTTACTGAGCTCTTGCATGGACATCTAGTGGTTGATCATGTGAACCTCCCAATTTCGGGCATATATTTTGAGAGCTATTTCAAAGTTAGTTATTGCTTTTATGTTGCTTTTTTCAAGTTTCTTTGGAAACTTATTCCTTCTGTGCAGGATAGCAGCTACAATTTGCCATGGTGGAATACAGGAACTTAGTTGCAGCTGACATTTATAATTAAAATTTTAGTACAATCTTCTGTCAGACTATGAAATCACCATCTTCTTTCTCATTCCAGCAATAGGCTGGAAAATGAATAACTGAATTGGTGTATTATCTTTGATTGTTATATGTGATTGCTAGTGGCTATGCTTATTCCCTCTTTGGCTTAAATGTTCAGGATGACGAAACGACCTTGTCAGAAGAGGAGGAATTGGCAAAAGCTGATTCAAACAATCACATAGATGAGGTAAGGTATTGTTACTTTTCCGTCAAGCAAATTAGGCTCTCTGTGTGTATACACTTGTAAATTTTTTCCCCTACCTTGGCCTTTACTTGTAGTATAATTCCTCTAATTGTGAGGCGGCTATTTTTCAGATTGCATTACTGCAAAAGGAAAGTGAAATTCCGGTGGAAGAATTGCTAGCAAGGTATAGAAAGGTAGGTTGCAGGATTGATTCTGCTTATAGTTTGGGTGATTTATGTCAAATATTGATTATCATTTTATTATTTACTTCTTTCAATTAGGACTTGAACAATGATGAGATTTCAGAGGATGAATCTGATTATGCCTCCGCTTTATCAGAGGACCTCTCTGATTCTCCAGCACATGAAGACACTGAATTGAAGCATCAGGATAACTCTACAGATGAAAATGTTGATCCTGGTGAAAGCCAACTGGTTATGCATCCCCTTACTGAAGAAGAAGCAGGATCTGAGAAGAAGTTGGAAGAAAGTAGAGAGAATGAGAATAGAATTGCCGATGCTGCTGCGGCAGCAAGATCTGCTCAACCAACAGGAATTACATTCTCAACAACTAAAGTGCGTACAAAGTTTCCTTTTCTTCTCAAGTTTCCCCTTCGGGAGTATCAGCATATTGGCCTGGATTGGCTTGTTACAATGTATGAGAAAAGATTGAATGGGATTCTGGCTGATGAAATGGGATTAGGGAAGACTATCATGACAATTGCTTTGCTTGCACACCTGGCATGCGAAAAGGGAATATGGGGCCCCCATCTTATTGTGGTTCCAACTAGTGTCATGCTTAATTGGGAAACTGAATTTCTCAAATGGTGTCCTGCCTTTAAAATACTGACTTACTTTGGCAGTGCAAAAGAGCGCAAATTTAAGAGGCAAGGTTGGCTGAAACCTAACTCCTTTCATGTATGCATCACAACTTACAGGCTTGTTATTCAAGATTCTAAAGTCTTCAAGCGAAAGAAGTGGAAATACTTGATTTTGGATGAAGCTCATTTGATTAAAAACTGGAAGTCTCAAAGATGGCAAACTCTTTTAAACTTCAATTCTAAACGGCGTATTTTGTTAACTGGTACCCCGTTGCAAAATGATCTCATGGAGCTCTGGTCATTAATGCATTTCTTGATGCCCCACATCTTTCAGTCTCATCAGGAATTCAAGGATTGGTTCTGTAATCCAATATCTGGAATGGTAGATGGACAAGAGAAAGTGAATAAGGAAGTTGTTGATCGCTTGCACAATGTCCTTCGTCCATTCATACTTCGTCGATTGAAAAGGGATGTTGAGAAGCAACTGCCTATGAAGCATGAACATGTTATATATTGTAGACTCTCAAAAAGACAGCGTAATTTATATGAAGATTTCATTGCCAGCTCTGAAACACAAGCTACTCTTGCAAGTGCTAATTTCTTTGGGATGATTAGTGTTATAATGCAACTTCGAAAAGTCTGCAATCATCCTGATTTATTTGAGGGCCGTCCAATTGTAAGTTCTTTTGATATGAGTGGCATGGATATCCAGTTGAGCACTTCCATTTGTTCAATGCTTTCGCCTGGTCCATTTTCTGAAGTAAACCTGAAGGGTCTGGGACTTCTATTTACTCATCTTGATTTTAGCATGAACTCGTGGGAGAGTGATGAAGTAAATGCTATTGCCACTCCAACAAGCTTAATTAAAGAGCGTGCTGACCTGAATTTTCCAGAACAAATTGGACCATTTTCGACTCATAGGAAGAAGTTAAATGGGACTAACATTTTTGAAGAGATCCGAAAGGCAATATTAGAGGAGCGGCAGAGAGAAGCTAGGGACCAAGCAGCATCTATTGCTTGGTGGAATTCCTTGAGGTGCCGGAAAAAACCTGTATACTCAACTAGTCTACGGGAAGTTCTTACCGTAAAACATCCTGTTTGTGATATTCTACAGCAGAAAACTGATCATGTATCCTACTTTTATTCCTCCAAGCTTGCTGACATTGTTCTTTCACCAGTAGAAAGGTTCCAGAGGATGATTGATCTGGTTGAAAGTTTCATGTTTGCAATCCCAGCAGCTAGGGCTCCTGCACCTGTTTGTTGGTGCAGTAAAAGTGGAGCTTCTGTGTTTCTACACCCAACATATAAGGAAAAATGTTGTGAAGTTTTGTTGCCTTTTTTATCTCCTATTAGGCCTGCAATTGTTAGGAGGCAAGTATATTTCCCAGATAGGCGACTGATACAATTTGACTGTGGTAAGTTGCAGGAGCTTGCAATTTTGCTGCGGAAATTGAAATACGAAGGTCACAGAGCATTAATATTTACCCAGATGACAAAGATGCTTGATATTTTGGAGGCATTTATAAATTTGTATGGTTATACATACATGCGTTTAGATGGATCCACTCAACCAGAGGAGAGACAAACATTAATGCAGCGGTTTAACACAAATCCCAAAATCTTCCTTTTCATTTTGTCCACCCGCAGTGGTGGTGTTGGAATCAACCTTGTTGGGGCAGATACAGTTATCTTCTATGACAGTGACTGGAATCCGGCTATGGATCAGCAAGCGCAAGATCGTTGCCACCGGATAGGACAGACACGTGAAGTACATATCTATCGGTTGATTAGTGAGAGCACCATTGAAGAAAACATCCTGAAGAAAGCAAATCAGAAACGTGCTCTTGATGATCTAGTGATACAGAGTGGAGGCTACAACACTGAATTTTTCAAGAAGCTTGACCCTATGGAATTGTTTTCTGATCATAGAACCCTTCCCGTTAAGAATATGCAGAAGGAGAAAACTAACTACGGTGGAAATGAGGTTTCCTTTTCTAATGCAGATGTGGAAGCTGCTTTAAAGCATGTGGAAGATGAAGCGGATTATATGGCACTAAAGAGAGTAGAAGAGGAAGAAGCTGTGGACAACCAAGAGTTTGCAGAAGAAGCCATTGGGAGACTGGAAGATGATGAGCTGGTAACCGAGGACACTGTAAAGACTGATGAGCCTGCTGATCAGGGTGGTTTGGTGACTACCACAAATAATGACAATGGGATGATGCTAACTGCCAGTGATCCAAATGAAGAGAGCTCTCTTGCTTTTGCTGGGAAAGAAGATGAAGTTAACATGCTGGCCAATGTCAAAGAGATGGCTGCTGCTGCTGCTGCTGCGGCAGCTGGAGAGGCCATCTCTTCCTTTGAGAATCAGCTACGTCCAATTGATCGATATGCTATACGTTTCCTGATGCTTTGGGATCCAATTATTGACAGGACAGCTGTGGAATCTGAAGTTAAATTTGAGGAGACAGATTGGGAACTAGATCGCATAGAGAAGTATAAGGAGGAAATGGAAGCTGAGATTGATGATGACGAGGAGCCTTTTGTATATGAAAGTAAGAGCTTTTTGTGTGTTTTAGAATTTTCATGTTACATCTATCACATCAGAGTTTTCATTTTTGCATCAATCATATTAGAATTTTCATGTTACATCTATCACATCAGAGTTTTCATTTTGCATCAATCATATTAGAATTTTCATGTAAATAACTTTAAGTTCTATGTATTCGACATTGAAAACCAGTTGATCGGAAATTTTATTTGGTTTTGGAGTGCCAGAAAGCTAAAGATAAAAGAAAAAAGTAAAGCAATTGAAATGCATAATTGCTTTTGTTTCAAATCTTCTCCACATAGCACTATCTAGAAGTATCTTAGAGAAATGGTTCACATCTTTTTTATCCTTGATAATACAGAAGAAACAATGCACAAGAATTTTTTGGTTATTAAAGACATGCCATTCGCTGGATGGTTCACTAAATTTAAACTTTGTGAGAATAGGTGATATTGTAGTGTGCATGGTTCTACTGCCGTATTTGACCCTAACTTTTTGAGTTTTCTATTGTCAGGGTGGGACACTGATTTTGCAACTGAGGCATACCGACAGCAAGTTGAAGCTTTAGCTCAACATCAAGTTAGTAACAATAAACTCTTATTTTATGTTTAAAAATGTGTCTTGATTCAGCCGGTTAATATTGTTGTGTTCTGTGTTTGTAGTTGATGGAAGAATTGGAATCTGAAGCTAGAGAGAAGGATGAAGCAGATGATAAAATTCTTGATTCTGTGAAGTAAGATATCTCTGTTGACTTTTATGCAGAAACTTTCAAGTTTGGGTCTTTTCTTTTTTTGTGCTTTCTCATAATAGATGGTTGTAAGATACTATGCTGAGGGCGGATCTGGTGGAGAATATAAAAATCAATTTTTTTTTTCCTCATCACATGGGCGCATCTTTTATACATACATACATATAGATTCATGTATGTTTGTAGTTGTGCATTCATACAAGTATATTTCCTCATTACATGGATTGTGACACCCGTGCTGGTCTTGACATAGATATGAACCAACTGACTTGACAGCCACTGAATAAAGTTAATTGCAGCTTGCAAGATGTAGTAAAAATGCTGAAGTGACTCTTTTTATACCAATTCTTAAGTTTGTGAAGGTCTTTTCCGTATATTATGTGATGATCTGAGGATGTCAGGATGAAACTGGTCATTGGTCTGATTTTTCCCAAGGAAATAGAAATGCTATTTAATTGAGACCCAAGGGCTTCTGTCTGATGTGGTTATCACAAGAAGGGCCAAAAATTGAAGTTTTTATGATTAAATTTGTGCTTAAATGTGCTCATTATTTAGAAATACATTCAAATTTTTTGTTACTAATTTATTTTTCTGTTTGCTAATATGAAAGTGCAAGTGATTCTAAACCGAAGACTAAGAAGAAGCCAAAGAAAGCCAAGTTCAAATCTCTCAAGAAAGGGGCACTAACTTCTGAATTAAAAGCTATGAAAGAAGAGTTTACTGTGGAACCTATGTCCATTGAAGATGACATGTATGATGAAGAGGCTACTTTTTCAGATGTGGTGTCACCACCTGCAACTTCGCAGAAAAAACGTAAGGCTGAATTAGCACTCTATGATGAAGAGAGGGAGAAGAGCTCAAAGAAGAAGTCAAAGAAACTGATTAAAGGTCCTGATTTTGATTGTAACCTATCACGTAAATGCCATGATGGTGCTGTAGAATTAAGACCATATGAGAGTATGGTTGCTGATTTTGACCAGAGACCAGCTAGCAGGAGCAAGATGGGGGGCAAAGTTTCCATTACTGCCATGCCAGTAAAGCGAGTTTTAATGATAAAACCGGAAAAATTGAAAAAGGGAAATGTTTGGTCAAGAGATTGCATTCCATCACCTGATATTTGGTTGCCACAGGAGGATGCCATATTGTGTGCTGTTGTACATGAATATGGCCCTCACTGGAGCTTAATTAGTGATACACTCTACGGAATGACTGCTGGTGGGTTTTATAGGGGGAGATATCGCCATCCAGTTCATTGTTGTGAGCGGTTTAGGGAACTAATCCAAAGATATATTCTGTCTGCACCGAACAACTCTTTTAATGAAAAGATCAGCAATGTGGGCTCGGGAAAGGCTCTACTCAAAGTAACAGAGGTATGCTTGGTCTGGTAGCTAATTTCTTTACGCCATACAAGTAAATAAGAAATTAATAAAAAAAAGTAAAAAGATGTGACAGAATATGAAATGATTGGTGGAAAAGGTGATTTACTTGTGTGAATGGATACACTGAAATTGTATATTAAATTTCCCTATGTTGGGAAGGCCCTCTTGATATCTTAATCATACTGGATACTGATGCTAGTTTCATGTTATAGGTAAAACACATTAAAATCTATTTGTTTATTTAGTTTATATTATATTTTTTGTGTACTTGCATTCTTGTTCCCTGCTTAACACTCGTTCGTTTTAGTTAATGACAGAGATGTTAGTTTCAAGAGGTAATATCATTTTGCTGGCTATTTCATGGATGTGATTCTTGTGGATTTTATGCTTTGCATATATGCCCACAGCTGTGATAACCTCAGTACATCTAGCTTCTTTGTAATGAACATCATATAATGTTAAGCTGTGATATGATGCCTGGCAAGCAAAATTTTAGGTCTGTATACTATTTGATAAAAGAAATAGAAAAGCTTGGTCATCAATTTTCTTTTGTGACAGGATAATATTAGAACGCTGTTAAATGTTGCTGCTGAGCAGGAAGATAATGAGTTACTCCTTCAAAAGCACTTTACCGCACTTCTTTCATCTGTGTGGAGAGCAAAGTCTATTACTGGTCGCCGGCAAAATGTATTGTCATTGCATAATGGTCTTTATTTAGGTGGAAGGGTTTTTAGTTCTTTTGTCAACCAGACTTCTTGCAATTCCATGAAGGAACCAGCACAAAGGATGAAATTCACTAATTTAGGACAGAGTAGCAAGTTAGTATTAGCTGCTCTTAATGATGGCAATAATAGACATCAGAATGATGGAGTTTCTGTTTCTGACCAGAGGGAGGACAGTCCAGTCATCACAGAACAGTTGGACATTACGCTAGAATTCCAGAGGGAGTTGGTTGACTCCGAGATTTCTTTCCCCCCTCTTATAAATTTATCCATATATGGCTCAGAGCCTCAGACATCTGTACACAAATCTACAGGGGAAGATTGCTATCTTAAACATTCACAAAATGTTGCAGAAAACCGATTCAGGTATTATATTGCAGACGTGAACTTCAGTGATTTTGTGGCTTATGTTTGATTTTAGGCTGTCATTTGCCTGTTTCATATATTAGCAGCACAATTGGTGAAATGCCTTTTAGGTCTGATTGCACTCTTAACTGCGAGGTCCTCAAGCTTTTGGAATAGGATCCAACAATTCACTCACCTGTATGACTGAACTGTTTGAATCCCCTCCCATGCGAAAGACCATATGGACACACTTTAAGGGCACTGTCTTGCACTATGACACTCTTCATGTCAACAATGCACAGAAAGGGTCTTTGGGGCACATGCTAATATATTTTGGTCCTGTATTGAAAACATTATCTACATGTAATGACATTTTTGTATTATTATGTGAAGAGACCAATTAACTTCAATATATGAAGTTAGTTGCCAAGAAATGGATGAGTCAGAAAGAGAAATGATAAATACTATATTTAGGAGAATTTTTTATCACTATGGCATGAAGTACATTTGTGAATGATATTTTCTGGATTGCTGATTGAGCACCGTCTCTTTTGTCAGGGATGCTGCAAGAGCTTGCAGTGAAGATATCATGGGTTGGGCTTCATCCGTTTTCCCAGCAAATGATGCCAGGTTACGTTCAGTCTTGAAATCCCAGACCCTGGGAAAGCATAAGCTCTCTGTCTCTGACTCAGCAAAGCCTCCTAAGTCAAAGCTCAAAAAGACCTCAATGGAGCAAGGTGAGATACAACACTCATCTCCTGAGCTAGTATTCCAACCAATACCGGCAGTTGCTGTGAAAGATCCCAATTTAAGGTTTGATTTGACACCGCCAATCATTCAGGATAGTTGGTTAGATGATATGGATAGTAGTCCTCTTTCCCATATAGACGAGCAGCTTTCATCAGAAACAGAGTTTTCCGATATGTTTCATCATAATTATTATCTTCCTGGCCTAATTGCGGGCCTGGAAGACTGTTCATTATTGCCGGAATATACTGACATCGGATAGGTTTAACTGAAAGACCTGAATATTGTAATTATCATGGTTTAAAAGAAGTTTTCAGTGACTGCAGTAGGTTGGATTTCTCTCAGCGACGAAGTTGGTCCAGAATTACCTGGCTCGAGCATTTTAACCGTGCTCTCCGGGTACAAAAATGAATTCGGCCAGGGATTAAGAGGGGCATTATTTTTTGCCGATATGCCTGTTTACACAAGCTGGGAGTTAAAAGAGGACCTCAAGTGAAGTTGCAGGAGGATGTGTGGGGGGAATAGGGAATAGAAATACAAAAAATTTTGTAATTAATTATTCATTATTGGGAGGGAAAATTGTGCCAAGTTTTGTTAGGTAGTCAGCTGAATATATGGAGATTTGGCACAATTCCCTCAATAGAAAAAAGAAATTAGTGATTGATGTTTGATGATCTTCCCAATTGCATCTCTTTCCTTGTTTCACTTTCATTCTTGCATGTCCCCAAATGAAGAAGAAAGAGAACACAAATGAATATCTTATCCTACATCTCTGATTTATCAAAGACACAGCAAAATTCAATAAAATCTACGCATTGATTTATTAAATAAGAATGGGTTTTTAACCAAAAATTTGTAATTAATTATAGTCTAATTTTTTAAAAAAAATTATAATTTTAACGAAAATGTAATTTTTGATAAAAAAGCTTGTTATTTTTTATTTTTTTTAAATATAAAATTAAGTATAACTTGCAAAACAAATTAACTTAACAAATTTAAATTAAAATTTTGTAGTGATTTTATTGATTTATATTTATATAATGTATGTAAAAAGGTTAGAAATTAATTTAAGTCAGTGTGCATGCACCAATTTTGTGGTTTGAATGTGATTGAATATATGAAGAAGAAGATGAACATTCAAGAATAAAAAAAATAATAATAAAAAAGAGAATATAAGTAGCTTGACAAAATTGGTCCAAAATAGGTAATTTTGGCCAAAATTATAAAAGAAAAAAATAATTAAGTTCAACTACAACCATGGCTGGGCCTTAAATTGGGCCATGATTAAAATAAAACTATAAAATTCAAGAACTTTTGTTATAAGAGGTAAAATTTATGTCTTAATTATTTATGGTCTATTGGGGTTGAAATGCAAATAAATAAATATTATGCCTTTAATTAAGATATATTCAAAATAAAGGGACTTATTTGTTAATATTCTAAATTATTTAGTCATGGCCAAGTGAAAGGCAAAACAAGAAATCAATTTCTGCCGCGAACACAAAGCGTCGCACAAGCACAGTAGAGTTTCTCCGTGTGAGAGAGGGAAAATTTCCTCTTTAAAATCTCACACTAGGGTTTTTCAATTTCAATTCCCAATTCCTTCGAAAAATTCTAATGAAACCCGTTATTATTTCCCAATTTCATCAATAAAACCTTCTCATCAACCAATTGCCTCTAAGTTCTTCGCTTTTTTTTGCCTGGAAAAGTTGTAAGAATAAGAGAAAGTCATGGTCAGAAACATTAAACGTGAATTGGGTAGCAGTAGTTGTAGTAAGAGTGGAAAATTTACAGAAGAAGCCGAGAGTAATGATGAGTACAATCAAGACATGGCTGACCGTAGAATCATTCGTTCCTGCTATCGCTCTGTAAAATCAATCATTGCTGGTAATTCCTCTGTTTGAATTCAATCTCATGATTTTTATCTGTTTTTATTACGTCGTTTTGCTAAATTTGGGGGTTTTATGTGTTGGTTTTGCAGATGAGAGAGAGGAGATATCAAGAGCTGGTTCTGATAAATTTAGCATAATTATTAATCAATTGGAGAGCTTGCATCAGCAGGGTATATTTATCTCATTTTTGCTGTAAGATTAGTCTTTGAAATGTTAATAATAGTTGCTTGTAATTGACATGTTTTGTTCTTAATATAATGTCTCTTGTATGAAATTTAACTGGTTCCTAATGATTTTTACTTGATTTTGTTACGCTGGTAGCGAAATTTGTTTCATGCTTGAGCCTTCTTTTGATTCTATTACCTCATCTTCTATGTTGGTGCACATGTTGATAGATTTCCATATTTAAGAAAAGAAAATATTAGTAGCATGTTCAATTACAGTTTTTCCTAAACCCCTTTTTTTCCTTTGATTTTCAGTACACAGACCAAAGGAGCAAGTTGCTGATGCAGAGACTCTGTTTGACATTGCAGGTGCCTTGCTAACCGCCGTCCAGGCAGAAAACAAAGAAGGAATATCGGTTTCAGATTTTGTCTCCATTCTTGTTAGAGACTTTGGGCAAACAAGTGGACTGAGTAGTAGCAGGGAAGATTCCAGGACCTCAATAGCTTGGGCAGACATTGGCAATGCTGTTCCACATTTTTTCAGGAGCAACCTCGGATGCTCTACTATGTAATACCGACTGACTCTGTGGTATCTGTTTCAAATTGCTTGAAGGAATTATAATTCACTTTTGTTCTTCCTTCAGGATTGGACCCATGGATACAGAGTTAAAGCAGCGGAAGGTTACTGTTTCTAGAAAACACGTAAGACCAGCAGAAAATGCTCAACCTGTACAGGTAAGAATTCTTAATTCGAGCTTCAGTGTTAGTTTCAATGGAAGTATGGATGTTAATGATTTTGTATATTGCTTTAAGAGTTTCATTTGGATTATATATGCATCTAGTAATTTCTTCTCTGTTTTTCTCCCTCCCCATTTTGAGCAATAATCTAAATATGCTGCAACTTTTGTGCAGCTTGACAATACTATTACAGAAGAGAGAACAGATACCGATAAAAATATGTTAACCATGTTTAATATATTGAGGAAAAACAGAAGAGTCCGACTTGAGAATTTAGTATTGAACAGAAATTCTTTTTCACAGACAGTGGAAAATTTATTTACCCTATCATTTTTAGTTAAAGATGGACGAGCTGAAATCAAAGTGGATGAGAAAGGTTGTCATCTAGTTTGTAAGATCCTCCGCAAATGCCTTTCTTCTGTTTTTTTGTCTCAAGTTCTTTTCTTTTTCATTTTTGTTCAGAACTGATCTACAAAATTTTCCCATTTTCAAGCACCGAAGAATGCTCCCAGTGCCACCACAGTTGCCTCTGGAGTGGTTTCTTATCACCACTTTGTCTTCAGACTTGACTTCAAGGACTGGAAGGTACTTAAAATATATATCTACATTCATACATATACATATATCACCACATATTCTTAGATAATTTTCCAACCATTGGATTAATATACACGCAATGGTTGACATTAAATCTAATGGTTTCAAAATAGTGTTAGAAGAAGTGTACAAACTAGGGTTCTTAATTCTAATACTATGTACAAAATTGTGGAAAACAATTATACTTCTGAAATTCTGGATAACTTGGTTTCTAAGCCGTGTTATTTTGACATGTTCCATAATAATCTACTTAATTTCAGATATATGGATTGATTCTGTTATTAGTTTCTAAAGTTTTCCGTATTTTTCAGTTGATGACAACTTCTGTGAGTGTCGGGGAGGAGCTGATGCCACATAGGAATGAAGTAAACACATCAAGTAGTTGTGAACCAGATCAAGTGAACCATGAATCTCCGGAAATCGCACCTACAACGCCGATCAGGAAGCTGTGCAGGAACCGCGGCTTGGTTTCACCTGAAAATTTGGTACAGGAAGCTTCAACTTCACCCTCATCTTCACCTTCAACTGAAAATGACAATCCTGAAGCAAGAGCTGCTGCCATTCGTAAAGGGAAGCGGAAACTAAGATGACATTGCTTCAGATTTAGAGGTTCTTTTTGTTATCTTTTTAGCATTACAGCTTCTCAATACAGCGGAAATTTAGGGTTTGTTTGTAAATTACGGTGATTGATTTAGCACTGTATTTAGCTAGAATTTTACAGGTTCTTTGCTTCAGGCACATAGGTTGATATATTCCATTGTTTCTTCTATCAAAAGGAAAATAAGTATACGGGCTCTTACATATTCCTGCTGCTGTTCCTTTTTCCCTTCTATCCCTTCAATATTTATTTGTGACTTAAAAAAAAACTGAATCAAATGGGGTCCAATTTAATGTTATTACTAAGAAAATGAAGTCTCATCTACAATCATGTGTAGATTCATTCGTTGATCCCAACATATATGAAATGAGGATTTTGGCATGCAAAATAAGAAGGGTGAGTGAACAGCATTTATTTGACACTAAATTTGTCATCTCAATGACCAGCTCTGCTTATCTTTGGGAGTGTCAAGTTTCTCAAATGTCGGACTATCAACTCCAACTCCCATGGCATTTCGACCATCGTCGACATAGACAACAGTGCCGGTGATTGCTGAAGCCAAAGGCGATGCCAGGAAGGCTGCTGTATTTCCGACCTCCTTTGTTCTATTTCCGATTAAAAAGGTTATTGCAGAACACTTAAAATTAGAAATAGAGAGGTGATAAGAGTAATCTGATGACTCACCTGCTGACAGGTCTTTCTGTAAGGGGGCGTTTTCTAGTGAGTAATCAATCATCATATCGATGAAACCAATAGCTTTTGCAGCACGACTTCCCAAAGGACCTGAAAATTGTTTACAGGAGCACAAAAATTAAGAAAATCATATGCAGCAGTAACGAGTGTGGGCAGAGCAACATTCCCTACTGAGATTAAAGTAGTTGATGATTTTGAGCGATATGAAGAAAGTGATATACCTGCAGATATTGTGTTGACTCTGATTTGTGTTTTCTTCCAGCTTCAAAAGCCAGCACCTAACCGAGAAAATACAGTTGGAAAATTTCTTATAGTCATCGGAGAAACAGCACAAAAGCAAATAATTTCAAGAACTTATTACCTCTGGCCCATTTGCAAGTGAGTGCACAAGGATGTCAATGCTGCCAAAATCTTGTTTTACAGATTCGGCAACCTCCTGCAGAGAAACAATTACCAATAAGTCAACTATGGTCCAGTTTCTTAACCATTTACATGGGAATTTGGAAGAACAAGATATCTTATTCAAGTTATGGAACTGATTATGGAGACAAGGTTACCAAACTACAGAGTATTATGTTCCACCCTACAAAGAAGATAGATATAACGAATAACAATACCTGAACAGTACATTTCGAGGAACCTGAATAACGTTTATTAGTTGCTTTGCTTGACATAAAATTTCTCTGAGAGGCAGAAATGCAAGGCTTGATAGTGCTATTTGTGTGCCAGGAGATGCAGTCGCAGACATTTTCACCAACTTAAATCACCAAAAATCTTCAAATCCCGTAGAGGAAGCTCCTGGTTGACCAACTTGAGATCCAAAAAATCAATTGCTCAAAGCTGACTACAAGTAACACATCATTACACTTCAGTCTATAATAAGCAACAATAAATTGAAAAAGGGTCTGATAAACCATTGATCATTGTTGATTTTAACATGATTTAACATAGAAATTACTCAAATAATGCATTGAAATCAAATTAAATAGTGCCCACTTCTAATTAAATTTTTTTTAAAAATTATAAATTAAATGTATAATAATGACCCTAAAATTAATTTTACTTTTAATCTTGTTAATTTACTTGTAATATTAAATCAAAGAGTTCGTTCCAAAAGGGGGCCCAATCAAAAATGGGCTTTTCTCCAAAGCCCATTATCACCGTAACGTAACCGACCTCTCGGGAAAGGAAGCCGATGGATGACGTCATCAACACAGTGGGGAGCACGTGAGCGGCTGACCGCGCCGGAATCCAAGCCCAATTCACTCCAATTAAAACCCTAATTAGAAGAAAAACATAATTATTTAAAAATCATCCCATATTTATTACGTCATCATTAATAAATATAATCATTATTATTATTATTATTATTATTTATGCTTTTGCCTTGTCATTTCTATTTTCAATTACTCCTTCTGTTCTTCATCACCTCCATAAACCCTTAAGCTAGGGTTAGGGTTTTTGCTTTTTCCCGTCTCTCCTTTTTTAAATACTTCAAATTCCTAGGGTGCTAGTACAATTTCTTGATCTGGGTTTTTTTTTTTAGCGAAAAAAAGTTTTTTTTTTTTTTGTTGGATCCGGATCTAGTAATGGATACACGAAAGAGAATCAAGAATGAAGCTGGCGTCAACGCTAATGGCTCTTTCAAGAGATTTAAGCACGGTTGGTTTCTTTACTTACTTTCTCGTGTTATATTTTCGTTGTTTTTCTTAAAAGTTCACTCTGTTTGTGCTCTGTTTGGATTTCTATGAAGCAATTCGGAGAGAATCGGCAGTTCTTAGCTTAATTTGAGAAGCAGATTAATATTTTCTTGTAGAATGTAAATTTTGTTGGAAACTGTAATTTGTGAGTTGATGGATGTGGGATTTTTTAATCATTATTATAGGTTTTTCTTTTTAGGATGAAATTCAGAAATTTAACTTAATGCTGTTTGATTTGCTAGATCCAGTCTTGCTTCAATAGGGGATTAGGCAGAACTGATTTATACCAATAATAGATCTTCTAGATTAAGTTTAATTTTTTGTTTCTAATTGGTTTTAAGAATTTAATAATGAAGATGTTTTGATAATATTTATAAAAGTGTAGAAATTTTAACAAAGACTTAATTAATTAATGTTTTGCGACAGACAAGGACTCCTTATCAACTGGTGTAGGAAGCAAATCGAAGCCATGCACCAAGTTTTACAGGTTCAAATCTTTGCCCATCTAAATAAGTAATTGCAAATTGTACTTCTCAATGTTTGTAAACTCTTTTGATAATTAATTCAATTTGTGAGACAAAATTCTGTGAGTGAACTAATGAAGTGGGTATTCGTAGCTGTTATACAGGTACATATTGTGCTTTGGTCTGATCAGGTTAACAGATTGAATATAAAAGAGATATTGCTATATTTACCAAGTACAGAATGTCAATGATCATTTGGCGGAGTGTAATTGAGTGCTAAGGCTGTTTATATTGCTATTTTATCATTAGTTAAACTGATTTATGTTGCACTTTACTTGTTTTCCGATATCCAATATTTCACCCCAATGTATTAAGATTTTAGTAAATCTTAATTATTCATGCTTTTAATACATCATTACTGCTATTGAGCCAAACCTTTTATTGGTATGCATTATGGAGAAGATAATCTCCCAAAATATAAGGAAGATAGGGTATGTTAAATTTTTATATTGACTGAATTCTTTTGTCTTAATCCGGAGAGAAGACATAATTTCTCAACTTCAAATTATCTTCATCACTTTTATTAGTATTCATATTATTGTCTTGTTTTTAAGTTGTCAAATTGCTGTATATTTTGGCCCTCTTTGAGAGTGCTGGGATTCAGTTGTCTGTTGTTTTCCCTTTCCAAGTTTAGTCGGCAGGAGCTTTTTCTTATCCTGATGTTTGTTATTCTTGGGTTTGCAGCACTGCTGGCTGTCCATTTGGAGACAGCTGCCATTTCCTGCACTATGTTCCTGGTGGTTACAACGCTGTGGCCCAGATGATGAATCTACCACCAGCTGTACCTGGATCGTCTAGAAACATG
>CP135545.1:7088584-7195384 GCA_032402905.1 Khaya senegalensis | reverse complement strand
TCTATCTTTCAGTTCTTTTTCCCGACGAATCACGATCAAATGGAAGACTGAACGAAGCAAACTCGGCAATTCAAACGAGTTTCAATCGCAAAACTGTGAGAAACCCATTTTGAAAACAACCGAACCCCACCACGACTCGGTGGATGCCTTTTTGTTTGATTCTTAAAGAAAAGAAAAATGAATTAGAAATTTAAATCAGTGGCTATTATTAGGTGTATGTTTTTGTTTAGGAAGATTCGGTTTCTTAAAGTTTCTTTTGATTGTTTATTATCCTAGAAAGAGAGGAAAAGGAGAAATGCAGATTAAAATTTTGTGATTTTGCTGTTTTCTGCTGTTTTACCAATAGTTGCATGAAGGGTAATTTTTAGATTTCACTACTATGCATCCAAGATTTTAAGTTTTGTGTAAGACATTTCAAGTTTTTGGGTGAGAATTTTCAAGCTAAGAGTCTTAAGTCGAAATTTCAACTTTTATGTCATAGGTTTCCATTTTTGTTTAAGAGATTCCAAGTTTTTTGTTGTGGTTGTAGTGTAACCTTAGTCCTAAAGCATGATGTTTGTGATAGGTAGAAGCTTATAGACCAGATGATTCAGCATGCCACGGTAGATTTGGAATTACAGCAAGAACTGCCCCAGTTGTAAGTAACTATTATCGGATTTTATACCAATTTTGTACTTTTGCAATTGAATTGTAAGTTTCTGAATTTGAGCTCTTTCTGAATTTGAACTTCTTATCATGATTTAGTTGCAGTTGATGTAGATAAAGTGTTATGTTTTTCTTTTGTTGGGCGGTAGTTTGGACCGGGAGGGCATGCATATGTTTACCTATGCTATGGTCTGCATACGATGCTCAATGTTGTTGCTGACAGAGAAGGAGTTGGGGCTGGAGTACTAATACGATCTTGTGCTCCTGTCAGTGGTAATTTTAAGAAGCTATACATGTGTAGTTAATTTTCTTTAGTTACACAGAATGCAGTCTTTCATTTCATTTGGCAAGTAACGAGTTTCAGTCTACTATCCTATGATTTTTGTTCACTATCAGTATTTGTTCTATCATTCTACTTATCCACGAATTCTCCAAATTTGTATGAGAAACAGAGACATGTAAACTCTTTAAAGATAAGAGATATCAAAATGTCAAAACTTGGGGCAGGAATCAGAAAGTAAGGATACCAACAAATTGCAATTAGAGTTCATTCTATGTTGAGTATAAGATAGTATTGACAGTAAATTGTATTAGAAAACATACTTCTTTAAGGCATACTGATTTCTTTAATTATGGCGGAAAAAATTACAGGGCTGAAGACCATTCAGCAGCGTCGCAGACAGTTAACTGAGAAACCTGTGCTTCTCACTGGTCCGGGAAAGGTCAGTGTCAGTCTCTTTTACATTTTGATTTTGCACCATTTGTTTTCATGTCTTCTTGTTTTTACTAGTTTGTGCCATTAATTGCTAACAACGTCAGTTGCAAATTTATGATGACGCAATTAAAGGAATTGTTTAGTATTTATGTTTTACATGTAAAGCTCCATTACCATACTCATTACTTTGATTTTCCGTAATGCTGTTGGAAAACCTTTCTCGAAGATGGGATGTATGTGTTTCATCTTCTAATAATGCCGTCGGCTCGAAAAAGGGAAGTGGGATATTGCATTTCAAAGCATTTAACAAAATGAAGATGGGCAAATATAGAACCAATAGAAAAAGAACAAAACAGATTTGTGCTTCCGAATTTAGAATAGACTAGAACAAAGATTTGTTCGCTGCTCAGTTTGTCTGAAATTATAGTAATCGTTCCAGCATGTACAAAGTACAACCTACTTCCTATGATTTGGTTAAGAAGTTTCATGTTTTAAGCATTGATAATATTGTCATTTGGTAATGTGACGAAGGTTGTGGAGGTTTCTAATATGATTCATATACTTAAGGATTCAACTAGTATTATCATGGTTACTTGTGCATGTTTCTCAAATAGCAATTGTTTAGGACTGGCCCTCTGTTGTAAAGTCTCCAATCCATGTGATTTTGTCCCCTCAACTTTCTGGTGTCTATTTTTGTTATTGTTGACCTGCAATTTGTATTATTTTGTAAACTTACTGAAATATGAACTATTAGGAATTCTGTTCAGTTGATCAATTTTTGGGAATTTCCTCAGCTTCTGTGCTGTTATAATTTCTTTCTCAGGTTGGTCAAGCACTGGGACTTTCAACAGAATGGTCTAACCACCCTCTTTACATGCCTGGTAATTTCAACAATCACACCTACAATTATTCTCTAATTCTAATGCCTTGAACAACAATTATGCAGTTCTGATAGCTAGAAATGAATGTCGAACAGGTGGTTTAGAAATCTTAGATGGTCCAGAGCCTGAGAAGATTTTGATCGGACCACGAGTAGGCATTGAGTATGCTTTGCCCGAGCATGTCAATGCCTTATGGAGATTTGCCATTGCCGGTACACCCTGGATAAGTACTCCTAAAAACACTCTTACACCTCCATGATTTAAGATTCTTGGCAGCAAGGAAAATCCATATGGAAAGACTGAAGTAGAAACTTGGATGGTGAATGCATGAAATAGTCTAATGATCAAGTCCATGTATTTTTAATTTGCCAAATTAGCAATATTACGTTACTGTCCTTGAGATCATGAGGTTCAAAATCAATTACATTCTTTAAAAATGCTTTTCACTTTCTATCCAACTTTCCACAACCCCCTTGTCACTTTTCCAAGAAATTCAATGAAGAATATTGAAAATGCTTGAGTCCTCCTTTGACTTTCTGTTCTGGGTTCAAGCATATTGATAATGCTATTGTAGATATATGGATGATATCATAAGGTAATATGTTAGGTGGAAAACAAATAAACAAAGGAAAATATTAATAAAACAAGGGACATTAACGAATAGATCCCTGAGCTTTGCTGAAAGATAAATAATGATATATTTTAGTCGTTTATAACGGATAAGTCCCTAATGTTAGAGATCTATCTGTTATAAACTATCAAAGCATATTTTTATTCATTATTTTATTCAAATTTAGGAACTTACATATTAGCACATAATTATAATTATTAAAAATAATAATAATTAAAGCTAGTGAGCTTTCTTTGAATGTTGATAAGAAGAGGAATATTAATCAATTGCTAATCATAGAAATAAAAAAAAAATTATTAGATATTTTTGAAAATAATTTATGGTATAACTACCATTTTTAGAAAATTGGTAGCACATATTGAACCATTTTGTGTGCTATTAACACCACCCCTCAATATATTAATTCTATTATATGATGCATGACATTCAAGATTCCTTATCATCTAAATTATGTGAAATTTTATTTAAGAAAAAACATAAAATATGGACTAATTTGTTGCAAATATGGATAAAAATGCATAAAATTTTTAATAATAATAATAATGATAACAACGATGATGATGCCTATTTGATTTGTTTGGACATGTCCTTTTAACCAAAATCAATTCTTGTAGTTAAAAAAGGATGATGATGACAAATTAGTATTATTGATGCAATGTTATTATCCAAGTAATGAAATACTATTACTATTTTGGTTGCTATCTAGTAATTATTTATTTAGTGTTTAATTAAAAATAAAAAATATATAAATTATGAAAAAAATTAATTAAAAAATAAATAAAAGTAAAATAAATTTTATAATTTTTTTAAATTTTTATTTATTTTTTATTAATTTATATATATTTTTTAAATAAAATATGATAAAATTGTCTTACTTAAATTTTTTTAAATAATATTTTATACATAATTATGTTTTTTTCTCGTATTGAGATGGATAACGGTTTACTTTATATGTATTTTAATATTTTTAAAGTTAAAAATAAGAAAATAATATTAGAGTTTTGATATTTCATAAACAATGATATAATTTTTTTACTTATATCAAACAGATCCAAAACATCATACCAACCTCATCAATACGTCAACGTTTTGATCCGACGGTGGCTATGCCGATTGCAGGCTTTTATTAAACGCTCGAGTACGGAGAATCAGATCCACCACGCAAGCATTGGTCCGCCATTCTTGTATAAAGAAGACGGTCAGTGTTTTGATTTTATTACTTCGATAAAACATAAAAACAAAAACAGAAATAAGGAAAAAAAAAAACAAACACACGTTTGCGGAATATGCTAAGCTTGGGGACAACAAAACAAAGGCTATTATTTCATGGGATTGGTACAAACAAAGCCCAGTATTTCTCTTGTACTTCCATATCCTGGTAATAAGCGTAAGTTGCGGGTAAAGAATTGTTTTTGTTTTCTATTTCTATGTTTTTTTTTTTTTTTTTTCCATATCTGGGTTTGTTTCCAAATTTCGATGCTGGTTCTCGGCTTCTAAATTTTAAATACATGAGATGTGGGCAAACTATGCTTGGAAATTTTATCTGGGTATCTGTGATTTTGGTCTTTGTTTTGTTTTTTCGTATTTGTATTTTCTCTTAATTGGTAATGTTTGTGGTATTTATTGTTGGATGCTTGAAATGGGGTTTGTTTTCGTCTTGTTCTTGTGGATTTTAGGTTGTGAATTGAACTCGTTGGCTGGCTATTTTAATGGGAAAGTTAGTTTTTGGCTGACTTGTTTGACATAGCATTGACAAGAAAAAATTTTGATAATGGGTTTTGTTTTGTCGCTTACTGTGTTTGCTTTGATGAATCCGTCTCCAAAGGTAATTTTTTCAGGGAAACCTAGATTTATATTCGTTAAAAGGCTGATGCTTTCTTGAAATTTGGAAATGTGTTTTGTTTTGTTTACTGTTCTTGGCTTATATTTTAAGAGCTTTTGATGGTCGTTAAGCATAAATAAGGTTTTATCCTTGCATAATTTTTGCTTCATATCTGATTCTTATTTGTAAATTTGTTTGGAGAACTGAAACATGGCTTTTTTGTTCATTCAAAGTCAGTTTCTGCCAAAATCTGGTATCAATCTGCTCTTGGTTAAGTCAGTTGAATGAACTATGGATGATAAATTTGACAGAGTTTCTTGTTTTGGTCTGCCATGCCTGCGTTCTGTTTATTCTTTCATCTTATCTTTTGTTATTTACTGTCATTCTGTTTTTGGTGTAGACACTTTTTCTGTTTCTTCTTCTTCTTCTTCTTCTTCTTCTTCTTCTTCTGCCTTTTGAACATGGTTCAATGGCAACTTTAGGCCTTAGTTTGGAATTTAATTCCTTATTATATGCTACTGCACTCCTTTTTTTTTTCCTTTTCTTTTCTGTTTTGTATTAGAATCCATTCCTTTCTTGTAAAGTTGTCTTGTGTTGCTGCAAATGTCAAAACTCTTTGATTCCCCTCTCCCTTCACCATCTCTTGCAAGATCATATGGAATATTAAAGGGGAACAAAGAGAAAAAAGAGATTTTACCCACATGAGATGTGCAAAGTGAAGCTATTATATTCTTTGAAAAACAAATTGCTATAAGTTATAATAGCTAAACCTTTCAAACATTTATTTTGGTTTTGAGGATTCATACTGCACCCTGCTTGTTTGGAGGTCCAATTTGTTGATTAATCTGCTGTGTGATTTCGCTTCCAGAGCACAAGCATGATCGTAGATTGATGCATAGGGAGTGCCTTTGGGGAACTGAATTGCCCCTTTGGGTTTTACAGTCTTTAGATGTTAAAACAATAGGTTGTGTCAATTCCGCTACAAACTGCTAAAGCTTCTTCTAACTCTTTATTTGGTCAAAGTTCGTAGAAGCGACTTATTATCCTTTTTCCTGATAAACATGATTTTCAATATCATATTAATCTGTTGTACTTCCATTTCTTTCTTTTTTGTTTTGAAGCCAGGCTAAATATGAAAATGGAATCTGCAGTCACTGGTCAGTACCTATTGCTTATACTCACAAATCAATGTTTATTTCGTACTACAGGCCAAACAGAAGCGAAATTTTTGAGGATTAGAGGACATTAGTAATTAAATCAGAAATATTACTCGATCTGGTATATCAATGGCTCCTGGAGGCAGTGCCTGCAAAGAAGTTGTTGAATCCCATCCTATGGTTACAAACTCCGATATCCAGGCAGCGAGTAATAGTATGCACATGAAAACTGGTATTGGTGTGGCTGGAAAAAATGGAATTCATGCAAACAGTGGTGTTCATGAGCTCCTTGAGTGCCCTGTCTGCACAAATTTAATGTACCCTCCAATTCATCAGGTCTGGTTCTACTTTTCATGTGTCTCTATTTAAAGAATCGTGCCTCATTAAATTTTCACGATGATGTGGAAAGTTCATTTCTTCATCCTTTTCAACTTTTGAAGAGGTACTGTTGTGTATGTCGTTAATATTTCCTTCAATCTTTGTTAATTTTTGAAGGGATTTTCATTTTGTTTAAATTTTTTCAGTGGATATGGCCATGCTTTGTAATGCTTGAATGTATGAATGATATGGGTGCATGAGTGATTCTTCTTGCAGCTTATGCTTATGTCTTAAATCTTTGAATAAAATACATATCAGAAGAGTATTAATTTATGTATGTTATGAGCATATAATGCATATGCATGCCAGTGATTGGCATGGAGAAATAAACATCTATGACATGGGAAGTTGTTATTTTCATTTTAGCAGCTCAAATTGAACGAACTTTTGGTCCTCTCTCTCTCTCTCTCTCTCTGTGTGTGTTTTGTGCATGTAAAATGAACTTGTTTCTATATTCTGTAATCACCTGTATTAAGATCTTAATCACTGTCCTTTTTCTTTAATTTTTTGTTATAGTGCCCAAATGGACACACTTTATGTTCAAACTGCAAGAATAGAGTGCACAATTGTTGCCCAACATGCCGCTTTGACCTTGGAAATATCAGGTGTTTAGCTTTGGAGAAAATTGCAGAATCATTGGAACTACCCTGCAGGTATCAGAATTTAGGTTGTCATGACATTTTCCCTTACTATAGCAAGCTCAAGCATGAGCAACACTGTCGTTTTCGTCCATACAATTGCCCTTATGCTGGGTCTGAGTGCTCTGTCACTGGTGATATTCCAACCCTCGTGGCACATCTCAAGGATGATCACAAGGTTGATATGCATGATGGCTGTACATTCAACCACCGTTATGTCAAATCAGATCCAAATGAAGTTGAAAATGCCACATGGATGCTTACAGTAAGTTCGTTTAGAATGACACATGATGAAGTAATCAATTCACTATCTTTGTAAAATTCCCAACTACGTCTCAATTCTGCTACCTGTGCAGGTGTTTAACTGCTTTGGCCGGCAATTTTGCTTGCATTTTGAAGCATTCCAGCTTGGCATGGCACTGGTCTATATGGCCTTCCTACGTTTTATGGGTGATGATGATGAGGCAAAGAAATTCAGTTACAGTTTAGAAGTTGGTGCCAATGGACGAAGGCTTATATGGCAAGGAGTCCCAAGGAGCATCCGTGACAGCCATAGAAAAGTTCGCGACAGCCAGGATGGACTTATTATTCAGAGGAATCTGGCTCTCTACTTTTCCGGTGGGGATAGGCAAGAGCTGAAATTGAGGATTACTGGCCGCATATGGAAAGAAGAATGAGGTATAGATATTAAGGCGATTGTACAGTGCAAATTTTGTGCGAAACTCACCAGCATTGCTCCAAGTGCAAAAGATGAAGCTTTTATTGTTCTGCTGATTTATTGTTTATTTGGTGCATTCATGGCATAATTTGCCCTTGCACTTCTTTGTATACCCTTCTGTCAGCTTACCTCCACTGGGGCAAGATTCTGTTAGGAAGCGTAGGAACTGAAATTCATAGAGTTCAAATGTGCTGCTTGAAAGGCCATGCCTCCGCTGCAAAGCATTGTAGATCACTTGTGTACCCTACCATCCGCAGCTTTGTTGTATAATTCACATATGGCTAGGATTTGAGATGTGAAAAACAGCAGATCACTGCGATTTTTCATCGCATTTTTATTTTGTGTCAGCAACTTTTGTTGCACATCATTGTTATACCATTTTCAAATTGTGGGTTGAAATAAAAAAAGCAGGTGGGGATTTTTTTTCCCCAGGAAGTGCTTTACAAAAGCAGCTTTCTTAAGATAATCATGTCTCTGCGCAGTATTATTACTGAAAGGTGATCATTGTTTATCTTCTCAACCACCAAACCAATAAAATGAAAATCATGGCAAGATAATGCATTCCCCAGAATCTCATCATTAAAAATTGAACATGATTTTCTTAATCATTACACACACACATTGTTTGGGGTTTATGCAAGTAAATTGCCAACAAAGTTGGAAACCATGATTACACTCGTTGACACCAATGACCCAATAATAAGTGAAATCACCGGTTGTTGATTGAAATTAAAAGGGGGATAATAATAGCCGAATCCCTGTATTCTTATAATTCTTTAAATAAATACATAATTTATTTATTTATATCAAATAAATATTTATTTATTAAAATAATTAAAATAACCTTATAACATTATTTTCAATTTTTCAATCTTGTGAAAATTTCCAGGCATAAACTTCCACACTTCACAATATGAAGATTTGAAACATCATGTGGTTATATAAAGCTATACCACATCATTTTATTGGAAAACATTAAAGGATAATTTAGTCATCTTAACATGATTGAGGACCTATTTGATATAAATGGAAAAATTTATACTGATTCAAAAAATTATAATTATTTTAGGTATCCAGATGTTATTACTCAAAACTAGAAGGAACGATGAAACCATTCGATATCACGATCTGAGGTTGAGGCCGAAATCTGGACCGTTGAATGAAACATAACAAAAACACGACATAAATATAAAAATAAATAAATAGTTAGTGTTAGAACGTGGAGACGTGGGAGGGAGCACGCAGAATAGAAAGTTAGTTAAGTTAAGCGGTTAAACGGAGCAATTAACCGATTTTCCCGCGAAACAGAAACGGTCATTAGAGGAGATTCTACTTTCAGACAAAAAAAAAAAGGAAAAAACTCCCAACAAATATTCTTAAAATTTAATATTAAAATTAAAAAATTAATATCTTCTCCTTCTTCTTCCTCCCCGTTTTCTTTTTTTTCTTTGAATTATTTTATTTTCCCACATTTTCTTTGATTCTTCTTCTGAAGCTAGCCATTCATTTGTTCTCTCTATATATTTTTCTCTTACCACTTCAATCTTCTTGTCTGTGTTCTTCTTCGTTTCTCTTTTGATCACGGGCTTACAGGTTTGCGTTAATAATTTCTTTGATCATTGATTTGCCTTCAGATTTTCTTTTTCTTCTGTAGTTTTCTCGGAAACCAAACAGAACTTTTCCGTTTGTTAACGCAAATGTATTGGAAATGCAGAGAATTGTCTGGTTTTCAGAATTCTTGAGAGGATTATATATTTACATGTGATATTGATTGAAAACATTGATTTTCTCGCCAAAGTCGTGAATCATGTTGTGCTGCGGAGATTCAGAGGAGGAGCCTCATCACCCACCTGCTAACCAAAATAATACAGCCCCACCTAAAGGGAATACGTATGGCGGCGGTAATTCACGATCTTCTTCATTTCCTGACGAAATTGAGAATTCGTTCAAATGCATATTTTAAGATTTCTGACAGTTCTCTACAGAAGAATCCCATTTGTGTTTATGAATTTGTGATCCATCTAACCCTTTTATCTTTCGAAAAATTAGCATTTTGATCCTTTTATTTAGATTCCATTTCGATTTTGACCTATCTAATTTTACCGTTTTAACATTTTGGTACCCAACTGTCCAATCTGGCTCTTGACTGTTTGTGTCGTGTGTATTAACACAGGCAATGAGAGAGGAGAGCCAAGAGGTTCCAATATGGTCAGAAGTGGAGCCCCTCAGAAAGTTTTGCCAATTGAAATTCCAGCCATTCCATTGGATGAATTAAACAGATTAACAATCAATTTTGGTTCAAAAGCTTTGATTGGTGAAGGATCTTATGGCAGAGTTTTCTATGCAAAGTTAAGTGATGGTCAACCTGCAGCAATAAAAAAGCTCGACACTGGTTCATCACCAGAGCCAGAAACAGAATTTGCAGCGCAGGTTTGATTCCGAGAAGCTGGTTCTGATGAATTTGAAATGAATTTGAGGCTTGAATTTTGACGCAAATTGCTTCCATCTCGCAGTTATCGGTAGTTTCAAGACTTAAACATGAACATTTTGTTGAGTTGTTGGGGTACTGTTTGGAGGCAAATAACAGGATTTTGGTATATCAGTATGCAACAATGGGGTCCTTACATGATGTATTACACGGTAGGCTAAGTTAATTCGACGGACTGAGGTGCTGTAAAATGAAATTACTGATTGGAAATGGACCCTAAATTGATTTACATATGGGCATTTTTTTCTGGTGCAGGAAGGAAAGGTGTACAAGGGGCTGAACCAGGTCCAGTTCTAAGCTGGAACCAGAGAGTTAAAGTTGCATTTGGCGCGGCAAAAGGCCTAGAGTATCTACATGAAAAAGTTCAACCACCCATTGTTCATCGGGATGTCAGATCGAGCAATGTATTACTCTTCGATGACTTTAAGGCTAAAATCGCTGATTTTAACTTAACAAATCAGTCTTCTGACACAGCAGCTCGACTGCATTCCACTAGAGTGTTGGGAACATTCGGTTACCATGCTCCAGAGTAAGCCTGAACTGAACTTTCCTTGCATACCAACTTCTAGCATTGATAGTTAATGATTTAAAGAACTTATTTTGTTGCTTAATTCATGAACAGGTATGCCATGACAGGGCAGATAACACAGAAAAGTGATGTTTACAGTTTTGGTGTTGTTCTTCTAGAGCTGTTGACAGGAAGAAAGCCAGTAGATCATACAATGCCTAAAGGACAACAAAGTCTTGTTACTTGGGTATGTTTATAACTGCTGCCATTCTGCTTAATTTTGGTTTTGAATTTTTAAGTTGACAGTCACCACACCTTAATCCGAGACAACCATAATTTCTAGCTGAAAACAACTGCAGGCAACTCCAAGATTGAGTGAAGACAAAGTGAAGCAGTGTGTGGATCCAAAGCTAAACAATGAGTACCCACCAAAGGCAATTGCCAAGGTTAGTATTGTCCCTGATGTTTACATTGGTTTCATTCAATTTCTTTTCCAATGTGCAGACGAATACTTAATTGTCATCTTCTCTCTGTGTTTTCTGCAAATGTTTTTCCTTTCTTCAGCTTGCAGCAGTGGCAGCACTTTGTGTTCAATACGAAGCCGATTTTCGGCCAAATATGACCATTGTTGTCAAAGCTCTTCAACCACTTCTTAACTCAAAATCAGCAGGGCCAGAATCTCAAGCTCTAACATAAACACATATAATCTTGAAGTTTCCTGAAAACCAGCAGCCAAAAAACTCTGAATCATGGAATCCGTTAACCCATTTCTCTCAGTTTTTGTAATCTTTATTTTTATGCAGTAACTGATAACACCATTAATGTGCCAATCAGTTTTATATGATCGCCTGTTCTATCAAAAATTATATCTTCAAAGTTAATTTAGATGAGTTTTCTACCCATTATGTTTTATTTGAATTTTCCTATTATTAGACTCTTATGGGCATTAAACGTTTAATTTTGGTAAAATTATGAATATAAATTTAGCATATGATTTATAGGTGTTGACAACTATAATAAGTTATTTATTTACATTAAAAATCATGAATAATAAATTATATAAAAAAATTAATTTAATAGTATAAAATTTTACTGTTATCTATTCGTAAAATTTATCTAAAATATAAATAATTTCATTTTAAAAATAATTATAATGTCGATCATTAATTTAAGATCAACACCAAATTAAATAGTTAAAATTTTATTTTATATATTTATTAATTATATATATTAATTATTGAAAATATATTAATTTAATATTTAAAAAAATTAGTATAAAAAAAGTATAAAATTAAATAATTTTTTGTTCTATTTTAAAATAAAATAATATAATTTTTAAAAATATCGAGAGATTTTTATAGAAAACATGATTGGTGGTAATTTGATAATTTAACCACAATTTGAGCTCCCAATATTATAATGTGATTGAATATTAATTTCCATGTGGTTGATGAAGATCTCCTCTTTCAACAGAATGACAACACTACTTCCATTACCCCTACACACATATATGCATACATCATTGGATTTCATAATAAAATAAATAAATTAAATTAAATATCATTTGGATCCCTAATATTTTATCTTATTTTATAAATATGATGTTATTTATCAATTTACATAAAAAATTCCTTTTTTATTAAAATAACTAAATTATCCTTAATTAATTTTACCATTACAAAATCCAATATGAAAGGTCAATTAATAAGAGTTAAAATAATAATTATATCAAATTTTCACCAAACTCTATTTATTTTTGTTGAGCAAATTTTGGACTAATTTTTCTTATTTATTTATTTATTCAATCAACCAGTATTTATAAATAAAATTATAAAAATAATTTAATTATAACTAAATTTGATATAATAACTTATATGAGATTAATAAATAAGTCAAAACTCATGAGTCATAAAACCAATTATCATGCAATTTATAAAAAAATACGAATAATATAAAAGATGTTCGTATAAAATGAAATAATATAAAAATTTGTCATTGTATTGTATTTCGAAAAAATTAATTTAAAATATATATAATTTTTAATTTTATACATAATTTAAAATATTTAGTATTTAACTCGTAATTTTTATTATTACAAGATTTTGACCATGGCCATATAATGAACTGAACAGTTCCGGGATATTACAGTTATTTTAATAGATTTAGGGACCTATTTGTTGTAAATGGAAAAAGGTATCCTTATTTGTAAACATGTAAAACCAAAGGGACGCAGATGTTATTATCTCATTGTAGTTAGTTAAACACCACAAACTAGAAAACGACCAAAACGGCATGAACCGTGCGCACATCATGTACTCACCATTTCACATCACTTAATTTACCATTTTACCCTCAGACAAACAATATAATCACCTAAATATGACATGATAAATTAATTAACTATTTATCCGTGATAATTTAAGAGTATTAAAATATTAATTAATCACCTAAATATGTCACCTCAATTAAGATACATAAAAAAAATATAATTTTAATATTAATTTTAAAAAAATAATTAAAATATTAATTAAATACTTTAAATTAATAATATATAATATAATAATAGAATCAATAATTTTAAATATCAAAATAAAAATTATCTTTAATATTAAATAAAAATTATAATAATATTATACAACGTAAAATATAAAATATAAATAAAATTATTATTTAAATATAAATTAATTAATTAAATAATTATTTAATATTTAATTGTCTCTAATAATATTATGTTATAAATTACGAAAGCTATGGTATAATATTAATAATTTTTGAATTTTTTATTTAAAATTTTATAGTTATAAAAGGTTATAATTTATTTTTTAATTATTTATTTATTGCAAATGTAACAATTAACCTATTACAATTTACAAATTTACCATTCACCAATTTATTTTCTTTTTATTTGTTATTTCTTTCTTCCTCTACAAATACAAGCAAACGCAACACCAAATCTCATTGTCATGATGAGCCAAACAACGCAAAAACCCCTCACACACAACCCTTTCTCTCATCTGATAGCCTTTCCAATTATATTCAAATCTGAAAACCTAATCCATTTCGATCTTCAGATCATTCGATCTTAAATTTCTTTTTCCGAGATTCAATTCCGGGTTTTTTTTTTCGATTTTTTGTTGCCGCAATTTGATCCAATCAATCGGTTTTGATTGATTTTTCGATCAATTTGGAGTGTCGTGAATGGGGATACGAATTCCGGTGAATGAATTCATCAGTGTAGATTAAATTTTGGAATTGAAAATAAAGATATGCCGGGATTAGCGCAGAGAAATAATGAGCAATTTAGTAACAATGCCTACTCGGTTTCTACAGCCAATGGGTTCTGGTCGAAACATAGCGATGATGTTAGTTACAATCAGTTGCAGAAGGTACCGGAGTTTTTACTTTTTTTTGTTTTGTGTTTTTGATGTGATTCCTTTTATTTGGGGGATAGAAAATTTGATTGGATCATGTTTTGAAATTGAATTTGTAATGGATAGATTGAGCTTGGATTGGATCTTGTGGTGCAATTTATTTATTAGATCCATTTTATTTGTATATCTGTAGTTTATAGTATATATACATTTTTTGTTTTGGTATTACTTTGTTATACGTATAAACCGATGGAAATGACAAATTATTGAAAGTTTTATCTACTTATATGGTGTAGAAAATATTAAATTGGTATTTGGTTGGTCGATAGTGTTACATATTGTCTGTCATTGTCATGAATCTGGGTGTTAAATTTTTGCAGTTTTATGAAAATTTTGTGTTATTTTTTAGTCAACGCAAGGGGATTTTTTTGTGCTTTTGGTTTTGGTGAAACTCTAGGGAATGAGAACAGTTGGGATTTTTGATTATTTGAATTTATCCTTACTAACTTTCAATACGGCTGCAAGTTTCATTTGATTTAAATGGGTTGCCACATCGGTTGGGTTAGTAATATCAAGTGTTGGTCGTTAATTTTTAATTTGGTGCGCTTTTAGACTCTTATGAAAAGAAAGTCACTAACATAGTGATGTGTATTTGTGACATAGTTCTGGAGTGAGCTGTCATCACATAGACGGCAGGTGCTTCTTAGGATTGATAAGCAGACCCTCTTTGAGCAAGCTCGTAAGAACATGTACTGTTCTAGATGCAATGGACTACTGCTTGAAGGTTTTATGCAGATTGTTATGTATGGCAAGTCTTTGCAGCAGGATGGAGCAGTTGGTCACCTTCCTTGCAATAGATCTATGGCCTCAAAAAATCAAAATGACGGTGGATCCATTGTGGCAAATGGGTGTCAAGATGACATTCAAGATCCATCTGTTCATCCCTGGGGTGGTCTGACTACCACTCGTGATGGTTCGTTGACGCTTCTGGATTGCTATTTGTATTCAAAATCTCTGAAAGTGCTCCAAAATGTTAGTTATTTTAAATTTTATTATTCAATTCTTTGGTGTGGATATATCTGTGAATGCTGGAATTTTACATGTGTGCATGTGGTTTTATTTTTGTAGCTGATCTTTTGATCTAATCAGGTCTTCGACAGTGCACGTGCAAGGGAACGGGAGCGGGAATTACTTTATCCCGATGCCTGTGGTGGGGGAGGCCGGGGTTGGATAAGCCAAGGAGTGACGGGTTTTGGTAGAGGACATGGAACTAGGGAAACGTGTGCATTGCACACTGCCAGGCTTTCTTGTGACACATTAGTGGATTTCTGGTCTGCTCTTGGGGAAGAAACTCGGCAATCTCTTTTAAGGATGAAGGAAGAGGATTTTATTGAGAGACTCATGTACAGGTGTGTTTTTCAGTTGTTTAATCATAGTATGTACTATTCCCTTTGAAATTCATTGGCGAAACAGTATGAGAACTGATTGGTATCTGTTTTAGTTTGAGTTCTGGGATGAATACTGTCTAATGATATTCGAAATTCATTGGCGAAACAGTATGAGAACTGATTGGTATCTGTTTTAGTTTGAGTTCTGGGATGAATACTGTCTAATGATAGTTGAAGCAGTTATCCTGGTTTTGCTCTTGAAGAGGAGATAATAAACTTCTTCTGTTTTTTCATTAGCGTGCCTCAGAATAGTTTATTAATATGGCATGCTGTTTCTGTGAAATTACACTCATGGTTAGTAGGTTTCAACATCAATTTAGTTATTTGAGCGCCATCTGCTTGTAGATGCCAATATACAGCTGAACTGGAAGACTATTGGGAGTTTGTTTGATGGGCAACCCCTTTAAAGCAACATTATATGGTAGGCATGCAGCGATAAAGTAAATGACTTCATGCTGTGGATTGGACAAAAAGAATGCAGAGATATGTGCTATAAGTGACAATTTTTTGTTTGCTATGGTTGAATTATGAAACTATGCAAAAGCTGCATTAGTCTGGGATCCTAAATATCTGTTGGTGAATGTGAGCTTTGTTCTTATTTCATCTTGTCAGACTCTATATTTGATGACTTATTATGGCCTATATTTTGGCTTAGTCCTAAACCCCAGTGTTATGTTGATCACATTGGATCACCTGCAAGAGTTCCTTTGAGGCTGTGGAAGTTTATTGACCAGTAATTAAGTCATACAACTTTTTGAAAAGAAGTTAACCCTAGCTGGCTATTTATAAATAAATAAGAAAGCTGCAGGACCCTAAGGGCTAGTTCTCCTACAAGACAGTTGTTCGTCAAAGGATCATTTGTACTGAAGGTTTTTGAGGGAACAGGATATGGTAGAGAACAAGGGTGGACTGGAGATTTGTTGACCACTATTTTATTTGAAAGGATAGTGGTGTGACATAGAGATGCTTTCTATGGTGAATTAATTGGATATTACAGGTTTACTTCCCTGACATTGTCAACAGTTAGTGGGAATTGTGCCTCTTTATGTCTTTCAGTGACATATTTTTATGTTCCTTTCCTCCTAATGTGTAGCTACACTTGGAACAATTATTTAGGTTTATATTATACATTTTTCCAATGCATTTATTCTGTTATGTTAGGGAAAAGCAGTGAAGTTAGTTGCCTTTTTTCCTTTTCATGGTTGATAGTGAGTTTGTGAGGAGACACGGTGAAGAAAGTGAGACAACATTGTTCTGCAGTATGTATATCAAAAGTGAGAACCAATTGTTATAAAAAGGAATTCCTAATTTCTCATTACTACTCAAAGTAAGAGGAAGATGTCAATCAACTCTTGTGGTTAGAGAAGCTGAATGACTATCTGTTTCTGCTCGTCAGTTGAGTTATTTTTTATTGGCAGAAAACATAATAATTTTCAGTTGTTATAATTGCACTTGTGTTTTCTGTCATTTTCAATATGTTGATGGCCCATAATCTCACTGACCAAAAAATTTCCGTGTTATGATAGCAAGCATAATGAAGTATTGGATATTGAGTCAAGCATTGGAGAAATATGTGACTAGCACCATAGCTGATATCTGCAGCCAAACTAGTATGACTATAATTTTGTTTAAGAGATATACAGAAACATTGTTGAGGAGTGCATATGAGTAGAGGTTATAAAAGGGAGAAATGTGGGATCAAGATAGATTGAATCTTGAAATCCTGGCTTGTTATGATGACATTTAATTTGCTGTAGCTGTTGGAGAATTACGACCACCTTCTTTGTTCATTCGGCATTAGTTATTATCTAAAGAAATATTGCAGTACTATTAATAGCTTCGTTTTGTTTGGTGGAATTCTACGATAATTGGCGAGCAATGGACGTCTATCTAGCAAAGTTCAGGCCCTATATACTATTGTGGACCATTTGTTGCGGTTCCTTTTTCTTCTTTCTTTCTTCTTCTACTGTTAAATTCCCGTAGTTCTTATTCTAAATCAAGTAAATTTTTAATGCTTTTTTAGTTCCCAAACCTGGCATTGAGTCACTTAACTCTTTCTTGCATTTGATATGAAGTCATCTACTAGTTCTATGCCTCTTGAGATTTACTTGCAAGGAGTCCTGTTGCTTGGAAATTTCTCTGTGCAGCTGATCTCTCTCTCTCTTTTTTTTTTTTTTTCCTCTCTGTACCTGCATGTGTGCTTAAGGTATTTGCTGCATGCTGTTTTATAAGGTTGTCATATTTGATTACTCTGCTTTTGCTGAGAAGTTGATGTTCATGTTACAGGTTTGACAGCAAGAGATTTTGCAGAGACTGCAGAAGAAATGTTATTCGAGAATTCAAGGAACTAAAGGAGTTGAAGCGTATGCGAAGAGAACCTCGCTGTACTACTTGGTTTTGTGTTGCTGATACAGCCTTCCAATATGAGGTCTTTCACCCATTTCCTGGTCATTTCCCCTTGAACTCCATTTTAATGCTATGGTTTCTCGTAACTTCTGATATAATCATTTGAACAACAAATGGCCAATATTATGTTCTGATATGGAAAGTGATTGAGTTTTTCCTCATGGTTCATCTGAGACTCCTGTATTGATTTGACAAAAGATTCATCAAAACATTATGAGCTTCCTAAAAATCAAGTTGACAACATTGTTCTCAATTCAGATATGAGAGGGCTGTAAGAAGTTCTTTAGAGGGTTAAAATTGTCATTGCTATTTTATTAATAGGCTGCATTTGTTGTGCTGTTTTATGAATGCTATATACACACTTGACTAGCATGATTATATGATTATGTTTACTATTTCTCAGGTATCTGATGGCACTGTACAAGCTGACTGGTGCCAAACTTTTGCTGACACTGTTGGAACATACCATCACTTTGAATGGGCAGTTGGAACTGGAGAGGGAAAATCTGACATTCTAGAATTTGAAAATGTTGGCATGAATAAAAGTGCTGAAGTCAATGGTTTGAATCTTAGTAGTCTGAGTGCATGTTTTATTACCCTGAGGGCATGGAAATTAGACGGCCGCTGCACTGAGCTTTTTGTCAAAGCCCATGCATTAAAGGGTCAACAATGTGTGCATTGCAGGCTTGTAGTTGGGGATGGTTATGTTACAATTACTAGAGGTGAAAGTATCAGAAGATTTTTTGAGCACGCAGAAGAGGCTGAGGAAGAAGAGGTAGTTCATTTAAAAACTGTTTGTAGTTCACATATATGCGCTTATATAATGTGCATCTACTTAGGTAACATTTCTTATGATATAATTGGTATAATTCATATTGTCATTTTCAGGATGATGATTCCATTGACAAGGACGGAAATGAACTAGATGGAGAATGCGCCCGTCCTCAAAAGCATGCAAAGAGTCCTGAACTTGCTCGAGAGTTTCTTCTAGATGCTGCAACCATTATTTTTAAGGAGCAGGCATGTTCAATCTCCTGATCACCATTGTGCTTCATGGTTTTCCATATGCTTCTTTGTGTTTTCTACCTTGTACTTTGAAACGATAACTGATATACATTGTTCCGACTTTTTTTTTTTTTTTTATGAATCTCTTGTAAACATATGATAGAATCTACATTAGGGTATGCAGGTGGTAATGAAAAGGAAAATGTCAGTACCAAGTCCTCATTCTAACTTACCAAATCCTCATTCAAACTTGTGTAAATATGATGCTCTTTCATTGCTTTGCATGACCATCATTTCAACTGCAGTTTATATCCCAACTGTTTTGTTGTGTCACTTCTCATATGCAATTGTTTATAAGCACAATTTGCTTTATTGCACTTTCATTTCTTCATAGTCACAAACAATGGATTTTTTAGTTGGCTACGTTATTAGACTTACATCAAAACAATTCTATATGCTTAGCAGTGCGTTAATAAACAGGAATTGAGTTTTGTATTCAATGCTGCCAAAGAAAGTAAGTTAAATAAACCTGGAGTGTGCATCCTGGTTTCATAACAGCTTTATGGGTTGTATGCATCGCATTTGGGTAGAGCTAATAATTTAATTGCATTTATTACATGTTGGGGATTTTCTCTGTATTTGCATTTACAAATATGTTTGTTGTGTTTTTTAAGATATTATGATACATCTTTCAGGTTGAAAAGGCTTTTAGAGAAGGAACTGCACGGCAAAATACACACAGCATCTTTGTTTGTCTTGCACTAAAGCTGCTGGAAGAAAGTGTTCATGTTGCATGCAAGGAGATAATCACATTAGAAAAGCAGGTATCAGTGTTTGTCACATTTTATAAACACCATTTTGCTATGAGTACAGAAAATTTGCTTCTATATCCTATTTGTGAAAATTTTTATGATGCCTATTCATTTTTAATCATTCCTTTTGTTACAGTACAAACTTGTTGAAGAAGAAGAGAGGGAAAAGCGTGAAGAAGAAGAACGCAAAGAGCGAAGAAGAATCAAAGAAAGAGAGAAAAAACTTCGGAGAAAGGAAAGAATGAAAGGAAAAGAAAGGGATAAAGAAAAAAAATTTTCTTCCTCAGATCATAGCTCTTTTGTTCCTGATGTCTTAAACGAAGAATCATCAGCAAGCATTGATGAGGAGCCGAGCAACGCCATTAGCTGTCAGGACTCGTTGAGTGACACAGGTGATATTATTATGCCCAGGCCTGGATCTCCTCATATTCAAGATGAACAGTTATCAAGTGGGTGTATGACTTCGACAATGGAAAACTGCTGTTATGATTGTCCTGGTGGAGAAGTAACAAGTGTCAAAGATGAGTATGGTGCTTTCCAAATGGAACAACCAAAATTTTCTCGTCGGAGATCAAGATTGCAGAAAGAAGATCTACTTGATTCACCATTGAAGTGGTCTGACAGGCATCGATACGCAGTAGTTTCAGATCATGGTTCTATGGTCAATAGATCAGAGTCCAGATATCACAGTGATTATGAGACTCCTTCCAAGGGTATCAATGGATTGAGGCAATTATTGACAAACACTTCAAAACCCAGTGTCCGAAGTTGCCGGGGGAAGTTTAATGAGAAGATTCATTGTTCCAATAACAGGATGAGTGACAGATATGACTTCCATTCTTTCAGCTGTAATCCTCAAAATGAATACAGAGCAAAGGCTGAGCCACACATTTCTGCAACAAAAGTAGGACGAGAGCCCAAGTCTGTGAGTAAGTCAGAATCTGCACTGGAAATGTCCAAGCAATTCTATCGTGGTAACAAGTATAGTCACATGGATTACTTACGGGACAGTTCTGGAAGACCCAAAAGCAAAATCATCACAGGAAACAATCCTTGTAGCCGAGATTTGCCGTTTGCCAAGAAAGTTTGGGAGCCCATGGAATCAAAGAGGTACCCCCGCAGCAATTCAGATGTTGATGTTACCTTAAGGTCAACTACTTTTAAAGGTGAAGGAGTTGAACATGGTAATAATGCAGTTAAGTCAAGTGGTGAAATGTGTTCTGGTGGGGCAGGTGGAAATTCATGTGACATGGATCGTGAGGATAACAATACGAAGAAATCAAGAGACTCCAACCATTCAACTGATGAAACCTGCCAGATGGGATGTCTTGCAGAAGCAAAGGACTCGTTCTATTCAACAGAAGCTGATTGTCAAGAAACTGGATTATGTCATACTAGAAACTCAACTTTAAACGGGATTTCTGATCCCATCACAGGCAGTACATCCAATTCTGATAACTGCTCATCGTGTCTTAGTGATGGAGATAGTAATACAGTCTCGTCAAACCACAGTAATCTGGAATCATCGTCCACTTCAGATTCAGAAGATGCCAGTCAACAATCAGAAGGGAGAGATACCTCAGCATGCACTCAAAATGGCTTCTCTGACTGTCATGAAGTTGGGATGGATAAAAAAAAGAGTACAAGCAGAGGAGAGTTTTTGGGAGGCAGGGCTATGATTGGACATCCAATGGACAATATAGGAAGTAATATTCCAGGAAATCGGCTGACAAAAACTGCCCAAATTCCTGACAGTATGGGTTCTCAACAAGAAGGCATCTTTCCACCACTTCACAACCAGAATGTACAATTTCTGGCTTTTCAACGTCCTTCAACAATGGGTTACTACCATCAAAATCCAGTTTCTTGGCCAGCTGCTCCAGCAAATGGATTAATGCCATTCACCCATCCCAACCACTATCTGTATTCTGGTTCCCCCGGTTATGACTTAAATGGAAACTCACGCTTGTGCATGCAGTATGGTGCTCTGCCGCATGTTACTTCTCCCCTCTTTGATCCTAGCTCAGTACCAGTTTATCAGCCTGTTGCCAAATCTATTGGCAGAGGGGAGGGAACTCACATTGGGAAGCCAGGCGTAGCAGAAGAAGCAGCTTTTAAGGATAGTAATGCAGAGAGGACTGTTCTGGCCAGGTCACATCCATCTGATGCCCAGGCAAAAGATGAAGGAGGGCACTGTGATACATCTGCTGCTAAATTGCCTATGGATAACAATGGCTTTTCCTTGTTCCATTTTGGCGGGCCTGTAGCCCTTTCAACGGGATGTAAATTAAATACAATGGCTTCAAAAGATGAGATTGTCGGTAATTTTTCATCACAATTTTCAGCAGATCATACAGAGAATGATCGTGCTGCTAGCAATAAGAAAGAGGCCACAATCGAAGAATACAACTTGTTTGCTGCGAGTAACGGCTTAAGGTTTTCACTCCTTTAAATATATATTATACTAGTGAGAAGGTGTGTGGTGGCTGTTTGGGGTGTTATCAGTCCCAATCTTCTTGTTTTGTGGTCTAAAAGTTTGAGATGCTTCTAGTAGTTGAGAATACAATAATCTTCTTCCCATATATATTTTTTTCCAATTGTTTGGCTTCAAGTTTTCTTTCGATGATTGTTTATCCAATTTGTCTGATCATTTTATTTGATTCAGAGAAAGCAAAGGTTGGGAGATTGCGGTAATGTTTACAACTTTCCTGTTTGAGGTTAGTATTTTCAATTGAACGTTTCCGTGATAGGATTTTTAACACACTACAACATTTCTTTGTGATTCTTATGTTTGCCATATCACTCTGGATTTTCAACTTATTTTTCATCAATGATCTAACTGCAATCTAAGTTCAATTGTGTGTGCCGGTTTGCCTCAAGAAAAGCTTGCAGAGAAGGAAATTCGCTAGGGGAGAGGCATGTAAAAAGATTGGATTTTCATGTATTCACAAATAATCCTGAACATGAATTTGTTCCAAACCCATGAGATATTCACAATTCTTGAACACAAATTTGATTTATTCAACTCTTCCATATGATACAAAACAAATTCCACAACACAAGGTCAAGTTTGGGAGTGAGTATAAATCTTATCTCAGTTTTTTGCCTTCCAAAACTTCAAAACAACCAGAAAAAATCCAGGCTCATCTACAAATTTAGCTATCTCAAAAGAATGATTCGCCGCAACTTTCTGTAAAGTCATTTGATCAGGCAAGTCGGAAACTATAACATCAGGGAACTGTTTTCGTTGCTCCTGTAAAACTTTTTTCCCTTGGGGGTGACTTATAACCACTCTTGCACCTGTAAAAGTAAAATACAGTACTCAAACTTCGAAAACCAATAAAATTGACATTAACAGCGCATACAAATCTGATCCAAAAAAAGTACCTGGCAAACAACGATTAGCAAGTGTCTCCAGGACCTGATCAAGCGTGAAGGGCAAAGCAGGCAGAAAATAGAGAAACACAACATCTAAGGGTGCCCATTTTTCTGGCACATATATGATTTCACCTTGCCAACACTTAACCTTGTCGTATTTCTCTTTAATACCAGCTAACACGAAAAGTGAGTCATGGATAACAAGCAAAAGACTGCAAGACGATGAATCAACAACTCGATCCACAAAACCTTCTGAACCAGTTGAAACCAAAACCCTAGAAGTTTCATCAATCTCTCCAGCGGAAATGATTTTGTCCATCTTTTGAATCTGCTCTTCAGAGTTTAACTCATCTGAGTCCAGAAAAGACCAATCTTTTTCAAAGAAATCCTCAAAGTCGATGACAGATACTGCTCCTTTGTTCGACTGGACAGTAGCACCAACAGCTCTGTGATGAGGGCTTAATGGAAAATGCAAACTGGGTGGAGGTGAGCGAGAAAGAGTGGAGAGGTTATGACCATAATGATTGTGATGAAGAGTGCAAATAAACTTAGATTTTGAATGAAGAGAAGAAGAAGACTTGCAGGATGCTGATGAGAGAACCAGATAGGAAGGCAGAAAGAGAGAATTCATGGAATAAAAACAATGTATTTCCTTATGGGGATAACTTATGTTTTAAGATGAGCTAATTTCAGCAGCTTGTCGGTAGAAAATTATATGAAATGAATCAGATATTTGAACTGTTTCAGTATACAAGAATGACACAGCTTTGCAGACTAATTGTATCCTTTATCCTATGACACTGTCCAAAAGAAGAAACTGATGTCAACACTTAACAAGTCTAAAATGAAGAAATGACTGAAGTAAGAAAAAGGTTCAATAACATTAGAATGACCAGCAATGTTTCCATCAAACATCTAGCTACTGTAACTTGACCTAACACAGTTATCATTTAGTTACAAAATTTACAATATTACACAAATTCGAAATTTATATAATGTTAAACGAAATACAATATTACACTTATTCAAAATATATGGGTTGTGTTCATAAGCATTAGCCCAGAAAATAAAGAGATAATAATGAAGGAAAGGAAAAGAAAATGAGGGAAATGAAGTGAATGAAAAATAAAGGAAAGGAAAAGAAAATGGGGAAATGAAGTGAACGGTTCTTAAAAATCTTTTAGCTAAGATTGACAATACTGGCAAAATTCCAAGCAATCAACCCATTGCAATGGCAGAAAACTTGTTAATTCAGCATACATTTGCCATAAACTGAATCCCACATAACCTACAAAACTAACTACTGAATTTACAAAAGAAAAAGGAAAGAGAACCCATTTAAATTTACTATCATTTACATGTATTTTCAGGGTAGAACTATCAGAAATGGACAGTAGCACAATTCAAGAAAAGACCAGCATAAACACCATAAAACCCTAAACCCATGTTAATTTGCTTATTCTGTAATCATACAAGACATAAGAAATGAAACCCAAAACTTAATTTAGTTGAGCAGTAGAGCTTTTCATATTCATAGAATCGGAGAGAATTATTAACCATGTAGGAAAACAAATACAACTTTCTCCTCCTTCAATCCATTTTCTAAGAAATTAAACAAGCAAGAACGCAAAAAAAAAAAAAAAAAAAAAAACCAAACGAATTCATACACAGGAAAACGAGCAGAAAAAAGTGAAGAACACAGAAAGATAAAAGCTAACCTGCCTAGCTCAAGTCACTGAACGCTGCAGATTGCAGACTAGTAAAATTTTTGCGAGCAACACGGGAGACTAGACAAGACTCATCTACTTACTGGCGAAACTGTGTTTTGGGCTTTGGCATAATTTACTACAAAAAACTGACCGCTGAGGGAAATGAACCAACGCCCGTTCGGACCAGAGCCTAAATATTGCTGCTTAGACCACTCGGTCCAACTGTCTCAAGTGATTGTATTCTCAGAAATATAAATAATATTAATTATTATATTTAATTTTTTTTAATTTTATTTATTTATACTTGTAATTTTTTTTTAATTTTCAATTACAACGTGTTTGAAACACTAATTTTTTTTTAAAATTAAAGACATATTTCAAGGTTTAAAATAAATTAGTTGTACATTAAAGAGAAGTAAGTATGATTTTTTATAAAATCTTTTATGAAAAATAACATGAATTGCTTTTGCTTCTACTTAAGATGTCATATCTGACAAACAATTTAGTTCCTCTTATATTATGTCTCATAACTTGAAAGGGAGAAGATTTCTTCACACCCAATAAGGATTACATGACAACAGTATTTGACATGGGAAGTTTTTCATTGTTAATGGTTACTTGGGAGGGTGATGAGTACAGAGTGTTCTGGCTTGTGATCACACTCAAAATCAAGATGAACGAAAGCTCGCTCAACTTCAGGGAGTTCTTCAATCTTATTCTGCAATGATTCGCCAATTGAATGAGCTTCTTTCAATGGCAAATCTTCCGGCAGCTCAATATCAACCTGAAGTTTTGAGAGAAGATTGGAATGTGCTTTTCAGTAATGTAGAATAAAGCAAACCGGAAAACAAGCAGACTACAGAATGTTGAGAGAAGGTTGCGGTATCAGACTAGTAGTCTTTCAAGTTAATAACATTGATGAGACATATAAGATGATATAATAAACTAACCTCCACGAAATAAAGAACTCCAAAGGTGTAGGCACGAACAGTGTCAACTCGTTTGATTTGAGGGTTGTGCCGTAAGACAAGGTAAGTGAGTTTCTGCAAGACTTCAGGAGGAGCTGTTTGTCCAACCAAGGAAACTACATGAAGAAAGGATCAGTTAGATAAACTGAAAACACTTCACAAAGGGTTGGGTACGAGAAAGCATTTAGAGTGCTTTTGTAGAAAATATTTTTGCTTATTAGTGCTTTCTATAAAAGCACATGGCAATCAGATGCTTCTCTAAAAGCATTTGAAGTATTCATCTAGCCCCCAAAAACATTTATGTACACTCCAGCCAAACAATTACAGAATGACACAGGACAAAACTCTCACTAGTATCCATAATTTTTTTTCCCCCTTTTTTGTGGCTCAAAAAGAAACTTATAAGATCTATAGTGAATAATGGAAAATCTGGCCAACTTATTGCGTACTCAATAACGAGTTATATGATCTAACAATGACATCTATTAGGCTAAAATACTCTGGTGCAGTGAATTTTTATATCATAACTGGATGTGAAACAGAAAAATCTAAGTTTACTTGTGTGTCTCTGTGCATGCACAAGTGTTAAGCATAGGAGACGAACCTGCATTTTCCAGTACAGTTCCCGACCAGTTTGTGATAGTATAGATTGCGAGGATGATGGCGCCAACTGGGTCAATCCACCAATAGAATTCATCACCAAGGACAGCAGCAACCAAACCGACCACATTAGTTACCACATCAAAATAATGATCCTAGCAATCATCATTGTAGAAAATGGTGAACTATAAGAATTCATACAAGTGAATATAGAAAACATGGAATTCAATTATTAGAAGGTCTAAAACATAAGCAGCACTAAACCTTGGCATAGGCATGGACAATTTTGTTTCCTGAGCTTCGACAGTACAACCACAAGACAAGTTTCACTCCAGTAGCTGTCAGCATTATTGCATACAACCAAACCAGTTGCAAGTTAGTCATCTTTTCGGAAGGTTCATTTTTTATCAGTTCTCCTACAGCCTGGACCAGCACTTGGAAACCTGTATGGTCAAATATAAATTTCCCTTTCAACAGAATTTTGTCCATTTGATATACACTTGGAGAACTTTAGTGCACGAAAGCATACCAAGAGTGGCCATGACAGCAGCGAAGATGATAATGCCTACTGGTTGCATCCTCAATTTTCCAATAGGATATTTGTATGTGTTGGTGTTTTTCATACACAAGTGTGTGAACCAAAGTATGCCACCAGCCATTAGATCTAGCAGAGAATCTAGGGTCGATGCAGCAATAGCTAAGGATCCGCTCTTTATTGTAGCATAAGTCTGTAATGCATAACAATTAGATACATTAAAAACAATGTAACAGTGTCTGCTACCTAAAATGTTGCAGCAAAGACCACTGAATGCTTGCAAATGAGGAAATTAACCTGAATTCCATAATATTGAACTTGAATGAATATGTTCATGCTATTAAATCTGTCACCAAAATTATTAATAACAATCTTAAATGACAGCTAAGGTATCAGAATATTTCCCAAATCATGCAGTTTTTACATAATCCATGAAAAGGATAAGTACTAGAATACCTTAAAGGCAAGCAAAAGAATATTCGCGCAGTTAGAAATGTTCATTGCTCTCTCATGTTGGACTCGTTCTTGAAGATATTGCTCTTCATCAGTGACAGTCTGTGATTCTATGGAGTCAACTTCCTCGAAAGACCTAAGCATTGCAACTTGTTTCTCATAGTATTCCTTCTCCTCTAATGCCAAAACATCACGAATGTATCATCAAAATGACATGTAATGCCCAAAAAAAGAAGGGATATTGTGATATCTGATATAAATGAGATATTAATAAAGGTTTAACCAAATCAATCAGATCATTTGGTCATTGAGCAGTCAATCAAATACCATCTTTAATGTAGATTAGTACTAATGTCGAGAGAAACCACCGGGATCACTTCATTAATCAAAGTTTGATATTGCTTACACAATCTTCTACACATAAGTTAACAAGAGAAAAAAAAGAAAAAAAAAAGCAACTAATAGGATCATCTTACTTTTGTAAGATGCAAGAGGATGACAATAGTGACAAAACATATCAACTAGTTAACAGCGCAGTTGTTAGAGGATACAGACCCCATTCATGAACTAACCACGGAAATCAATAACTTATTTAAGAAAATATCTCACAGAATAATTGGATCAAATTTGCAATTTGAATACCTGTCCAAATAAATTGATATAAAATGGCCAGCAGGTAAGGCTTATAAGAAGTACCACTTTATATAAGCCAATATTGAGAAATTTATCTACTTTAAAACTAACATATGCTTAGATTCCATATTCCTAACATGTTCCCCTCCACTCATTAAAACAATAAATACATGTACTTCAATTTTCGTTCAGATTAGTTTATTACCAAAACACAAGAGTTGAAGATTTTCTATGCCATACAATCCATGGCAGCAACTAATGTTCTTCTTGTCACCGGTCTCACCACTTGGATACTGTTCTAATTATTTATTACGCCATGGATCAATCAAGATCTTGCCACAGAACCAAATACCAAATCCTTGTTCTGATGACAGATCTCATTGTTCAATAAGCTTTCCAAACAAACTATTCATTGCATTGCAAATATTGAAGCTGATCCACTTTTCAATATAAACCATCTAACTAATTGCCTACATTGTAAAAATAACTTCTCACTCAAAGAAAATTCCAATTATGTTCTTCATCTCCAATTCTGAAAAATGAAACTAAGTCCTAATAGAAATCTAATGAGCCCAAGAGCCTTGTGATATGCTCATCATAGATAGGAATCACAGAAATATAATGGAATTATTTGAATATGATTTTCTGCTACAACTAAACAATAAATAGGAAAAGAATAAACAATCTAAGATAACGCAGAGATTCTAAGGTACCTCCAATCAATCCAGTAGTTTTAGAAAGATCAAGATGAAAAGGGGTTTCAGGATCAAGTCCAGAACGAACTTTTTCAGGCAATTTGGAGAAGAAATCACATTTCAGCGAAGCAACTGATTTCCCACAACTTACATGCCCTTTCTGGTTAGCCTTTTCAGTTGCACTCAACAATGGAGCTTTCACATTATCCATGCCGCCACAAATCCAAAACAATTTTTGTTATAAACAACCCAAAAGGGAAAACAATTCACAGAACACCTTCAATGCACTGAAATTGCAAACACAAAATGCACTTCCTTGACACCCCTTCGGACCACACTAGAGCATGATGCTACGCTTTTTCTAATGCATTGAATCTGTGTTTTAGGTAGACCACAAAACTATTACCATGATGATCATACTGACTTCTGTTTGTTTTATTACGATCATCAATTTTTCTTTTAATCTTTCTATTTTTGGATTTAAAAATTTGGAGTGTGTTTTGCGGAGAATACGCAACAGGTTGGTCGTAATTAGACCCCGTGTTTGAAGATTAATATATTAAATTTCAGATAGGTCCCTATCCTTTCACAAAATATCTCTTTACCAAACCGGTTTAGTTTGTTAGTTATATAGGTCCCTGGTATTCAGATGTGGCGCCTGGCCTGCCCACGAAAATAGGACCCCTTGTCTTTAGGCACAAACTTAGCTAGGTGTCCTGTTTTACATTAAATAATATATGAATTAATTTTTAAATTTATAAAAAAAAAAAGCAACACCACTTAAAAAATTAATTTTTTAAATTAATAATAAATACTTAACTCGTTATAAATAATATTAAAATAAATTTAAATTCTCATTTGTTTGTAAAACTTTAAATATTTATACCTTATTTTTTGATAAGAAATCATCGTACGATATCTGAGTTTTTTAAAAATTATAAAAATAGACATTACAAATTAAGTAGGTTTATAAATGATAAATTTAATCACGATGGAAACATCAGGTAATTAGGTGTGTAAAAATATTGCATCCTACATCAAATAGCATATAAATTAATTTTCTATTTATAAAAAATAATAATACCATCTAAAAAATTAACTTTTTAAATTGATGGCAAGCGTTTGACTTGTGATATTAAATTACTCTTTTGTTATATTTATTAATATTTATAAAAATGATTAAAAAAATATTTGTGTTTGTATAATAGAAATACATTTTTTTTTAATTAACCTTGAGGGATGCACTTGTAACTTTTTTGTACAGTGATTTTTGAAAATTTCAAGAGAGGGATTGATAATATCCTTCATTTTTTGAAATATAAGAAGGGGTGCTTTGCTACATAGATTGGTAGGTGTTGAGATGGAAAATGAAATGTCCCAAATTTGAAAATAGGACAAAGACAAAAATATATATCTCCTTCCCCATTTTTAAAGCAGGATGGAAATGTGGATGGGATAATTTTGCCCCCTTTTATGTTTTTATATTATAATTTATTTAAAATTAAGAATAAAATTAATAAACATATTATTAAATTTATTTTCTTAATAATTAAAAATTTATTAAAATAAAAATATAATAATTAGTCGATATTAAATTAAATAATTAATTATAATCATTAAATTAAATTTTAAAATATTAATACAAAATTAACAAAATAAAAAATTATTCCAAGATTTATTTATTTATATATATTTTTTATTATTTAATATTAATAAATAAAGACAAAAATTAAAAAAAAAAAAAAGTTAAAACAAGGACGGGCTGAAAGTAAGAATACCACTTTCAAATCGGGGACAGAGACTGGAATGACATCCCCGCCCATTCGCGGTCGTTGCCGTCCTTAAATACGAGGGACTTATGTGTTTAACATGTCAAATTAATTGGGCGAATGACGCTTTTTCAACAATTAAGGACTTAATTGAAATTAGCCCTTCCGAAATTTAACTCTCTTCAGGACAGAATCTTTTAGCGTGTTAGAACACGTGGCATGATTGAATGTTAAGTGTACGGCTCTGATAACGTTGGTACGTAACTGTCAGCTTTCTTTCTTGCGTAGAGTCATTACTCGTGTTAGGACCTTGGAGGAAGTTGGAAACGTGTATGAAACATTGCATGTGTTTTGGACATAACATTCATTCAATGTCTTTCTTTTTTATATTAATTATTTTAATTTTTATATTAATTATATTTAAAATTTTACATTAAATAATATTTAATTATGCATCCCAATTTTTGGTATTATTTAATGTTGTATGGACCATGCCAAGGTGAATGCTTAACTTTCCTACTTTGTTAGTGCAATTGGGTTCTTCTTGTTGCCTCATAATTTTCAAACTAATGACATTACTTAAATAATAATTAATTATTATTTATAGGATTATTTAATACGAATATTTGACCAAGCCCGTTAGGGCTTAGACGTACATCCGACCCGGTCCACATGACGGTTTAGATTCGCACGTAAAATGATTCGGACTTGTCGGAATAGTAGTTATCAAGCCCATTGAAAAATCAGCCCGACCCGGCTGTTTTGACATCTCGTAAATGGAATAGCAATATTCGAATCCCTAAGTTCGTAGATTTTTGTAGATAAGGAGATATTTTATTCATAATATCAAATACATCCCTGAACATTGAACAATAGGGTTGGCTACTGGTCCGGAATTGCCATCCCCGTCCCATCTCCACTTTGATTGGGTCGTTCCTGTCTCTTACCGGTTTTTGAATACATAATTAGATGCATGTTTATCGAATATATAAATAATTGTGGATCTAGATGTTATTAGCCCGTTCCGAAATATATTAAACCAAATGAAGGAATACGAATATCCCTGCTACCAAACAGGTACATATTTGACTAAGAATCTTGCTTTCGCTTTCTTCAACGGTGAAAATCTCCTTAAAAAAGTCGGAGACGGAGGCAGATTAAATTTCGTGTGCGCGTGAAGATTGAGAAGCAATGGCCGGAGCCCAATTCTTCTCATCGTCACAATACTCTGACAGCCTTACCGTCGTCGGAATCTCCTTCTGCACAGCTATTATTTGCGAGTCAATCTCATGGCTTTTAATTTACCGTACAAATTCTTACAAATCCCTCAAATCATCCATCGACAAAGCTTCCAAGAAGCTCGAAACAATGAAAACGGAAAACCCAGTTAAAATCTCAAACAAAAAGTCCAAAACCAAGAAGATCGACCGCGTCGAGACCAGTCTTAAGGAGTCCAGCCGCGATTTGTCCTTGTTCAAGTTCAAATCCGGTGCCGTTGTGGCTTTGGTTCTGTTCGTCGTTTTCGGGCTGTTGAATTCTTTGTTTGAAGGGAAAGTAGTTGCTAAATTGCCGTTTAAGCCTGTGGGGATCGTGATGAAGATGAGTCATAGAGGGTTACAAGGAGATGACGCGACTGATTGTTCGATGGCGTTTTTGTACTTCTTGTGTTCGATTAGTATTCGTACTAATTTGCAGAAGTTTCTAGGGTTTTCGCCGCCTCGCGGAGCTGCTGCCGCCGGCGGCTTGTTCCCAATGCCCGATCCCAAGACTAGCTGATAAGGTTCTTTTTCGAGACTGAGCCTCTGCTTAAGGTCAAATTTGGCTGGAAATTTTAAATAAGGTGTATGATTTTGACTGTTTTGGTTGGTAGTTTTGTATGAAACAATGTTTTTGTGAATTGTATGGTTTTCTTTTAATTGTTCTAATCAATCGGCCTACAATTGTAAATTTTGGTTTGCTCTTGTTTATTTAAATTTGAATGGTTTTCCAAGCAAGTAGATTCCATTTGATTTGATACTGGTACGAGGATTTGATATTATGATATCTGGATTCTGGAGCTGGGGTGGATCTATGTTAGCTAATTGGATAGTGTTAAAGATTATTTTGATTTGATATTGGTATGAGGATTTGATATGATGATATGATCTGATTATCTGTTATTGCCAGAAGCCATTGTTTGTGAACCTTGGAAATGTTTCTTAGCAACTGGAATTTTTATATTTTATTTTTATTATTTTTAATCTTTTAGGTCACGAGGGGTAGTTCTGTAGCACGGATTCGGATGAATATGGTTTGGATTGCAAAAAGGGCACCGTGATTGATCTCTTGGACCGGGATGGGCAATCGCATCACAGAGAATCAAAATATAAGGGGTTTTTATATTGGTATTTTTATTATTTTTAATCTTTTAGGTCATGAGGGGTAGTTCTGTAGCACGGATTCGGATGAATATGGTTTGGATTGCAAAAAGGGTACCGTGATTGATCTCTTGGACCGGGATGGGTAATCACAATTCAGAGAATCAAAATATAAGGTGTTTTTGCACAAATGCCTAATTTCTCTGGTATGAGCAGAGATTTGCTGGTTTCTGTTTTAGCAATTTTGTTCAGTATTTTGAGATTAGTATGGGACAGTCTCAAGATAGACTGAAGATAAAATGTTTATCTTGTTTTGATTGTTAATGATGTTTTCCTTACTCTTCTTCCTTTTAATCTCCCATGCGCTTTGTTTAACCTGATCATGAATGAGATATAGGCCTTCAAAAGTTTATCATCTTGTAATAATTCATACCTCTTCTAAGAATCCAAGGTTGTGTTACTGCTTTAAGGAAGCTAGACCTTTTGGTTTGTAAAGAGTCGCATAAATTTTCAGGGATCAAAGTTCTTATCTATTGTCTTGCACCATATCACTACCAACATGTATGATTTTTGAGGAAGCTAGTCATGCATGCTTTCAGGAGAAGCTTAAAATTGAATTGTTGATTGTTGAAACAATATATATACCTTTCTCGGGGATATGTATAAACATTTTCTTCTCAAACACTGGTGTTTCTTTTTGGGTGGTGAAGATATTCTATGCCATTCAACAACTGCAGACATCCTTATTAGAACTCTGGCAAACTTATGGCCATAGATTCATGGAATGACTGCATAATCTCTTAGTGGCGTAAAATGATTTCCACTAAGAGCTCTCTTTAACCCTACTAAGCTTGCATAATGCATTTTGTAGATAATACTTTTGTGTGTTCATTAAGAAATTTAATTCCTTCTGTTTTGATGGCATTCTACTATCTACATAACTTAAAACATTTAACATGGTGTTAGGATTGATTTAGGCTTCTGGGCATTATAGTCCATGGGTACAGAGATATTTGTGCCCGCTTAGTGGCACGTATTTAATTGTATTATTTTAAATGAATTGAATTGAATTGAAATGAATTAAACGAACACATATAACTATAAGTGTTTGATACAATGGTATTTGAGATTATATTAATATTTATATTTTTAAAATTATATTATTATTATTTTAATATATAATATAATATTTTATTATTATATTATATTGTAACCAAATAAGTAAAAAATAATACAATCTAGGCTTGATCTATGGGGAGAAGCAGGTCAAGTCTAGACACCCTTATACATATTATACCATTTTAATTATACAGTTCAATATAATTTTATGCAATTGTTTGTATAATTTTTTTAATAGGTACTAATTTCCTAATACAGTGAACTAAGCATACCCTTTGGTGTTAATTTTGATTTAACCCTGTATTAATTTTTATTTATTTAATATTTGATATTAATTTTTATTTGAGAGTACTTAATTTTTTTTATTTATATTTAATATTTAATAATTTTATTTCACATCAACAATTTTTCAAGTAGACATATATTTACTCTGATGTTTACTTTCCTTCAGCCCCAACCCCAGCCCCTGGACTGAAATGGTATGTACTGTCCGCGGTCAATTAAAGCCCGGGCCTAGAAGGCCTAAATTATAGAGAAGTAATATTTTGGGCTTTGGGTTAATTTCATTTTAGCCCCTATACTGAATGGGCAATTATCTTTGAGAATTACGTGAAGGCCCCTTGAGTAACAATCTTTGACATAAGTCCCTTGGAAATTTTCGTTGTAGCTCCTATACTATAGAGATATTTGGTTTATGATTAATTATATTATAATTATTCAAAAAAATCAAATAATATTATCAATATTTTCATGGGTACAATTTTTTTTTAAATACAAATTACTTGTATAATTTATTTATTTATTTCTTGTTTATTCCTTAAAATTATAAGACTTGTTGCCATGATATAACATTCTTACATCAATTTACATGTCTCTCTTTGTGTTCATGTTAGTTGATGTTTAGAGTTATCCAGCCTCTATGGTAATCATCTGCTTCGGTGAATGAAGAACAAAACTAAGCATCCCATTTGGCCGACGAACTTTTTCAGAAAGCAGAAGCATTAGGCAATTCAATTAGCTTTCAAGTTCGAAACTGCTTTTGGGATTTTGTATTTAAGTTTTGAAACAATTCCCATAAATGCTTGTGCTAATATTATCTCTATCTAGTCTAATGCTTCTTGTCTGGTTGCCAATACTGGAATCCTTTCTCACTAGAAGAAGAAGAAGAAGAAAAAAAGTGCTTCTAGCAAAAGTCCATTTTGTGAAGAAGTATCGGTCGAATAAGAAGTGCTTTTTTGAGTCACATGTCTTATAATAAGGGTAATGTGGATTGCATGCATTGACTTCATAATATATAATTAGGATTCAGATTTTTCCTGCATTTAATAATTAAGAAATTAAATTAATGTGAAGTTAATTTTATATTAATTTATAATTTTAAATATTAAATTTGAATAAAAATATGTGTCAATTAAGGACAATGATTTAAACACCTTCTTACATGAACCTATTTTACAAGCTGAAACACATGTTCTAATATTAACTAGTTATCATCAATTATACATGGCTTTTGGACAAAAGAATTAATGAGAAATTTAAATGTAAAATACATAAAATAATACAAAACTACATGATAGCAATCACATGCTAAAATTCAGTACACTGGAAGTAATTTCTTAACTAGGGTTTAGAACTATGCATCAATATGTTACATTTATGACCTAAATAACCAGATGTTTCTAACCCTAGTTAATAATTTATATATAATTACTCTCTCTTTCTTACTCATCAAACCCCAGGTGTCTGTTTTCCTCTTCTTTATCTGCATGCAGTTTTGGACTCCTCTCTTTTCTCCCATGTTTTCATTTCAAACTATCTTTTTCAATTATAATCTAATTTGGAAAAAAAAAAATTGTAATTTATTTTTTATTTTTTTTGAGATAATAACATTCAGAAATAAGTACTTTAAAAGTATTTGATAATTAAAATTGAATTATGTGGTAAAAAAATAAATAAATAAATAGATAAGATATTAATATTGTGATGATTAAAATTTAATATGAGAAAACTTTTATTGTAATATAAGAACGAAAAAAATTAGGGGGCTGAATGATATTATCCCGCGTCTCTATAAATATTGTCCCCCCTTATTGAGTTCTCGTCTTTCAAGCTTCAACTCTTTTTCATTCGTTTACCCTTTTTCCATTTGGATATCATGTATACGATCAATCTATTAGGCAGGGATAATTCTGCTGATCAGAAGTCAGCCATGGCGAAAAAGGGTCGCCTGTTCAACGTCCGCCGTAATCCTTTCATCTGTTCTCGCTGCTCAAAAGCTTTTCGCACCAAGCAGGCTTTAGGAGGGCATCAAAACGCTCACCGGAGGGAGCGGGACGAGGAACGGTAGACAAGCATGAAGGAACGCCAGAAGAAAGCGAGAGATAATCCAATTCCGTGCCCTAGGCCTCCCGGCGACGGCCAACTCATTGATTTTTGGGCCAAACAGTTGGCTAAACCAGCAGATCAGTCTAGCCATGGTCCCGTGTCTTAAGAAACTGCCGGTTTTTGTGACAATCAGAAATTCATGGCTAATTGGGAAATGGATAGGCATGAAGAAAGAGATTTCATGGGTACGACCACTGGGCACAGAGGTAACAGCAGGCTCGAGGAGATTCCGGGGGCAATTTCCAGCCACTTTGATGGAGCTCGCGAGCTTACTTCCACAGGAGAGCTAGACTTAACTTTGAGGCTCTAATGATAGAGTCTTCTCCCTTCCATACATGCATATGTAAAGAAGCAAGGAATTCGAGAGCACAATAAATAAATAAATGAAAAGATAAACATGCAAACAGTTCAACAAGAAGTAAAGTGTTAATTAAGAAACTAATTAGGTTTTGGATAATCCAACTTGTATTTTCTTTTCTTCTTCTTCACCATGTTCTCTTCTGTTTAGTCAGACCACCCAGAGTTTCCTTGACGTTTTGGAGTTTTAGACGCATTCTTTTAATTGTAATCTTCTATTAAGTTTAATATTAAACTGAAAAAGGAGTCAAACCGTAGAACCCAATCAGCTATCTGTGTCGTCTATCTCCAAACCCACTTCTGTGACCTTGTTGTGTGACCTAGATCCAGGGTTTCATGCAACCTTATGCTCTCTTTCCTTTGGCGGTGCCCAAATATGTAATTGTAATTTTATATGTATCATGGAATATAAGAGCTAGTAGTTTTGCTTACATAACTTTGCCTTTTCTTTTTAATGGTAGTTTTATATAACCTTCGACTAGGAAATACAAGAGCTACATGAAATTTACCACAAAGATGAGTTTGAGAGAAGAAATATGAGGGCACATACAGATCACCTCTTGTTAATCAATATCTCAGTTGGCTTGACAAGAGAAGGATGCCATACTTGGAAGTCCCAAATAATGATTACTTAGTGATTAAATCATTAAACACCTTCAGTCACACCTCGCAATTAAATTAATTGAAGCCCTGAATCTCTTACTCTTTCGTTACTGTCCAAAGCTCTCTATCATGGAGTTTTATTTATCTTTTATCCAATGAAAGGATGCCCATAAAATAATAACCATAAATGGTTAGTGATTAAATTATAATTATTTTTTTTTATTTTTTTTCTTTCATTGTAAAAATTATTATTATAATTAATTAATTTTAAAATAAATACATTTTTATCAAAATAATAATAATTAATAATAATAATTAATGTCGAGGTATTAGGGTTTATTAAAATTTTATTATACATAAATTTTAATTAATTATAAATAAAATTAAAATATATATAAATATAACAAAAAAAAATTATAATAAAAAGATAAAATTTAAGATTGTTATTCCTATATCGCAAAATTTTATTAAATAAGTTTATAAATAATGTAATATATTTATCTTATTTAAAATTTACTAATATATTTATTATTATTCTATCAAATTTTGTTGTAAATAACAAGTAAAAATGGGTCAACTAAGGAAAGCATAGCTGTCAGCATTTACTTAAAACATCTAAATTCAATACAATTTAACCAATTTTCATGTCCAAACCACTCTTTGAATACCAGTCACTTGGATTCCTTCTGACCATCACAATTCCTATCTCTGAAAACATTTCCTTGTTTTCATCGTGAATTCTCTTAGCTTACAGTTCTCCATTTTTCTGTTCGTGAATTTCCCATTCCTAACTCTTCCTCACTATGCAAGGAGAATCAAGCCCTGATGGAAGCAAAGTTGCAGCTACTTCTGGCCCTGGAAGTTTCAAATGCGCAAATTGTTCCAGGTTATTCAAATCCAGACATGCTCGAGATGGGCATCAGATTGCTCACCCCAAAGCAAGGGAAATGAGGGGAAAAGCGTACGGATCAGTGCTAGCTGCAGTCCCAGTCCACCACGTTCGTTTGGATGATGAAGAAGAAGATGAACGAGCAGAAGCTGAGGCTAATCGGGAAGCAACTGGGTCCAGTCAGAATCCGCCAAAGGTGGTTCAGACCGGGAACAAAGCAAAGGGAAATGAATCTGTGACAAATAAGACAAAACCTAAGGCTGCTGTTAAATCTGCCAAACCAAAGGCGGCCAAAACTGGAACTTCTCAGCGTCGTCCTAACAAGAAGCCGGTTCGCGTTCAGAACTCTGATCAGCATCCGCAGCAGCCGGAACCGCGTCCGCAGCAGCAGCAGCTTTGCACAAAAGATTTTCTTGGAGAATGGAATCCTATTAGCAATGTTACAGATGGGGCTGAAACTTCAAACAATTCCTCTCAGAGAAACCCATTGAAGCCTGCAGCTAGGGTTTTCTGGGAAACGGGTGATGATGAACTGAACTTGGAGTTGCAACTTTGTTCTAGGAACGTTGAGAAGCTGGACTGTGAATTGAAACTAGGGTTTTGATCTAAAACTTGGGGAAAACTGAGAAGATTTCTCCATTGCCGTCTAGTAGTTTTAGTTTTGGGTCTCAACTTAATTTCCTTTTGTCGAACATTATCAAAAAGCTTGTCTTCCCCTAGAAAAATCTATGTCTAGTGTCTAGAATTAAACCTGTAAGAAGTTGGATTTGGATGGAGCAAGCTTGGGAATAAGATCTTAAAAGTTTTCTAGGGTTGAGTAGTAGTTGTCTTAATTAGTGAAGAATCTTAGTTCTATGGTATCTTATAAGCTTCTTAATTTAATTATCAGTCGACAAAGAGATGTTTTCTCCTATTTGAAGTAAGGAAAAAAAAAAAAACATGTAATTGAAGCTATATTTGTTCCCTTGGTTGCAAATTACTGTCAATATTATTAGCAGTCCTCAAATTCATTAATCTTCCAAGATAATATGCAGGCAGTGATTCAATATTTCTTGCTATCACATATATACATGTGTGTGTGTACACACACACACTCAACAAGCAGATTGTGAGAAGGAAATGAATGAGCTCTCAATTTCTTGCCATGGATGATTGATTATATGTTATTACTTCATGCACAATAAACAATACTGTTAATAAATTCTAAACATTCAAGTAGCCGATGGGGTGAAGTGGTTTGGGGAAACTGTATCAAGGATTAAGGACTGTGAAGGAGAATCTAGAGCTCAGTTTTAGCAGAATATGAAGAATTTGTTGTGTTATTTCATTGGCAATTACTTTGAACATAATTAGATTGGTAGTTGTTGTCATGCTCCTTATGATTTGACAGTCTTTTCAACATGCATGGCAGTGAGAGTGAAAGATTAAGAGACTTCAATAACCAACTTCTTCCCCTTTGAATTGCTCCTTAATTTCCTAAAGAGAAAGAAGAAAGTTGCAGTTTATCGTATTGGATGATTTTATGTTTTGTATAGTATTCGATAATGTCAAGCTACAATTTTGTTGTGTTTTTAATGACAAATATGTGTTTGTATGTGTACATTTATATGGCTTTAAATTTTGTTTAGATAATTAAAAATATCTTAATCTTAAATACAAGAAATGAATTAATTATATACACGATTATAATTAACAAATTATTTAGATTTTATGAAATATTCAATAGTCAATGATATTTTTGTGATTTGTAGATCAACGTATATAATTACAACGTACGAAAAAAATTCATATAAATAATTAAATATATTATTTCATGACAAATGAATTAATTATGCAAAATTTTAAAACCAACAAATTATTTAAATTTTATAAAATATTCAACAACATACGACAAAATTCGTATAGATAATTGAATATATTGTACCCGAGAAATAAATCAATTATGCATGCATCGATAAACTAACAAATTATTTAGGTTTTGTGAAATATCTAATAATCAATTATATTTTTGTGATTTGTAGATCAACTACATATACTTAAAACATACGTCAAAGTTCATGCGTAAGCACGTGCATGTAATGGATACGTGCCTGTAATGGATACATCATCCAAACTTAAAAATATGTACTTGTTATAATTGAATCTTGTTAAACTATAAAATTTTGTCGCATTCTTAACAATTAATTAAAAAAATACACTTTTGTAATTAAATATATTAAAAAACTTGATAAATCCACCAATAATTTCACATTATTGATGTTTTGATTATTGTTTTCAAATTTAAAAGAGATCTATGTTATCCTTGATCTCTAAATAAGAAAACTAAATCTTTGAGGACTTTAAAATGATTTTTTTTCTTTCTTTTTTTTCATTCTTTAATTAATTATATGCTAAATTAATTGAGCACATTTATGGGTGATACATATTGCTTATTATAAATTGACATAACTACATATTTAACACCTTCCACATGGGTTTTAGAAAGACAGTGACAATAGGCAATGAGAGATTTAGCAACCCATTGTCCTAATAATGACCAAAAAGCCTAAACTGAGCTATTCAATTAAAAAGAAATTAATATACATTTATGGGCTTGATAATTTCTTTGTGAATTTGTTTGACTTCGGGAAGAACACCTCTTTTGTTCTCGATGAAGAAACATGAAATCAAAGCATCTATGATTTCAACTATTATTTATTCAATTCCGGAAATCGAATAAGATTACTCTCTCCTCTCTCTCTGGTGGGAGCTGCATTTTTCTTCTTCATCATATTCAGTGCAAATACAACAGAAATACAACACAGCAATTAGCAGCACACCCTGCATAGCTAGGCTTGTTGCATGTGTCATGAAGGGGCAGTTGGGTTATTAGGTGGTGAGTTTTTTTTTTAATTATTATTATTATTATTATTATTATTATTATCATTATTAAATGGAGAAAAGAGACTTGGGTATTCTTCAATCAAAAGTTAATCAAGTTTTGCAGAGACTTCAGTTAGGTTTTGTCTTACTGTAGCTTTAAAGCCATGGTTTTCGCAGTTGCTTCTAGGATTTGAGCCTAATTAACAAGAAAGATAAACCATGCAGTTTGCCCACTGTTTTAATCTGAAGTTGGAAATGAGAAAAAAAAAAAAAAAGGATAATGTCAAAAGACAATAAATACTCATTTATAACTGTTCAGCTTAATTTTTAATCAATTTTATTTAAAATAAAAAAAAATTGACATATTTCTCATTATATTTGATAGTTAATAATTATAATTTACAGTAATTAATCAGTTTAAATTAAAACTCATAATATTTTAATTTAAAGTGGACTCTTATTCTCTTTATATTAAATTTGGAGAGTTAAATCCCTAATCCCTGTTAAAAGCAGGATAATGTTAAATTGCATATTTATAATATAAGGAGTTAGGGACCTTTTTGATACAATGAATTATTATACTTTTAATTGTAAAAATGCAAAAATTTCGTGGCCTGGATGATAATCTTCCTATTAACTTTTGACATTTACCAAGTCTTTCGGTCCATTTTAGAGTGATAAAAAGGAAATTATAATAATTAAATTAATTTTTAAATAAATATAAAAAATTTAAACTTTAAATTTTTAAATAAATCTTTTAATTAGATTAATTTTAATTCTAATAATAAATATAATTTAATAAAAAAATTAAGCTTTTAATAATATTTTAAATTTAAACATAAATTAACAATTAACTCCATAATGCCTCCCTTAAAAAGTCAAGAGAAATATTGAAACGAAAATCACCGACTAATACAATTTCTGGAAAGATTATTCTCCTTGCATAATGTTTATGATTGATAGTTTATTAACTGAAATATAATTAAGAAACTGATCTAAACTATCTAATACTTTAATAATGTAATCCAGAAGAGAATCTAAGTTTATTGAAAGAAGAAAAAAAAAATTACCTACTTGTTGCTAATGCTCATGCACATGCACATGCTAACATTGCCTTCTGAATAACGCACGGCTCTACAGATATATCAACAAGAATAGAAGAAAACAGAAAACTGAGAAAACCCAGTTTGTACAAGATTTCTCAAGAATCAAGAAGGAAAAAAAGACCGGAAAAAAGAGCTGTCTTTTGGAATACACAACCACCCCACTTCCAATGCACTCCACAAATTTCTACAGATTAACTCTCAAACCAATCCCAGGACAATCATATTTCATTGCTGGATCATTCAAACACATTAAGGTAACCGTTGAGACCGTTTAAATCCCGAAACCATCTACTTGCGGAGTTTCTCTAGTTGATTCAGAAACATCAGTATCGGCGCCATGCCACTTCTTCAACTTTGCTACAAGAACCCACATGTTAGCCAGTTCATTTTCCAGATAGGCTTCCCTCGTCTTGGATTCCTCAACCTTTCGTTGCAGATCAGCCTCTCGTTGATCCTTTTCCACAAGAGCAGCTTCGTATGAAAGCTCTCTCTCCCGGCTTTGAGCCAATTCTCTCTTGAGATCCGAGGGTGAACCCTCTTGGTTGTGTCTCTTGATCTGCTGAACGTCTCTGCGTCCATTTCGTACTGCACTTGTTCTGCGCTGGGTTGGGGAACTCTTTGCAGTTGCCAGCTCAGCAGCTAGTCTCTCGTTATGATTCATGAGTTTAGCAACTTCTTCTGACAGTGCCTTGAGTTCAACAGCGGCAGCTGAGGCTAGTCCTTTTGCATATGAACTTTCCTCTGCCAACTTCTGGTTTTGAAGTTCTAGCCGTTCTTTTGAATCTGTTAGTTCACCAACTTTCTTCTTCAGTTCTTCAATCTCAGCTTCCTGATTGAGGAAAAAAAAAGAATTTAGCCACAATGTTGACTGCCATGCAAATTTTTAAAACTTTGAATGCCATACATTGATGAAATTCAGGCTAATGAATAGTCAGACATAACTCCCAAAATCTAAACCTATTATTCATCCAAGGGTGAGACAATAAATCAAATTTACACAAAAGTGATAGAAGCAGATGTCATGAAGACAAGATTTCTACACACACACACACATATATATATATTATAACAGTAATAACAGTATATTTAACACGAAACCATAGCCATTATCCCAAGCTATCTCCCTGGAGCCTCTTAAGAAGTTTGACAAATCTATGTGGTTGGGTAGGTGTGCAATTGTTGAGTGTTACGAAACATCAACTCCTCAAGGTTTCATTTGATCTGCCACAACATGCAGACCTCGATGCAGACTTTGTAGATGCTCAGGTGGAATTATTTGATAAATTGAAACCATGATTTTGGCCTCCTTCCATTATTTCAATCTTCTTCATTTGTCTTTCTAATTATTTTGTATTTTTGGAAGACGGAACAATGGAGATGTGCAAATATGTGGCCACATGACGGTGGTTCAAGAACTAACCATAAATCACAAAAGTGCTGAAAGGATATAAATACCTGTGCTTGTAAATGCGGGTCTTCATCTGTATCATTCAACACTGCAATTTCTTTGTCAATTTGACATTCCCCTTGGGGGCTTTTTGCTTCGGACAATCTTTGTGAATAACTAGCTACAGGACTCAAATTTCTCAACTCTAGTGCATCATTGAGCTGCTGCTTGAGGGAGGCAATCATTTCCTGCAAATCTTCACATTGGCAAATCTGATAGAATGGATGTCTAGTTAGAACTGGCCAGTAACTTTATTGCCAAAAGAAATTAATATCTATACGTTTGATTGATAGGTAAGATTTGTACCTTTTGATTGAGCTGCTCTTGAATTATACGGTTATCAGCAGCTTTAACCTGGAAAGAGATAATCTTCAGCGGTCAGATAAAGTTAGAAAAAACAGGTGAAAAAACAATCAGTGAAGTCTGAAGAAAGAAAGTTTGAAACCATCCTTTTCATCTTCTAATCAAATGTTTGTAGTTTCAATTTGTATAATTTTGCAAACAATATTCTTGTGGCAAGATATACAGAAGATTGATCACCTCAAGTTCGAAGGACTTCTCACTTAATTGCGCCACCAGTTCAGCAATAGACTGCAGTGTGAAACAACAAAGAGAATAAAGACAGACTTCAATGAGATACAATTACCACAGCAACGAAAAAAGGTAGATAAATTTACTTGAGACACTTCAAAGCTATCCATCTTGTTGTGCGAAGCCATGATAGAATCAGCAATTTGCTTTTCAAGCAAAGCAATTTGTTCATTCTTACCCTTGATTTCATCTCTCAACCTTTTTATCTCCACCTTAAATGAAAATAACCAAGAGATTAAGTACTGGGCTCACCAAAAGTAGCAAGCAATCAAGATGATAAATGATCAATATATTACCTGAAGTTGTTCCTTCTGGGGGTCTCTTGCAGCCTCCTCGGACAACCGCTTTAAGGCACTTGAGTGGAGTGCCACTTCTCCGGACAAAATCTTCTGTTGCTCCCTTAGAAGATCAATCTCATCAATTGTTTTAATGCTTGTCTGCAACAAACAAGGTGAGGAACTTTAGACTTGTTGACCATGCATAATGCATTCTTTATAAACAATAAATTAATAAATAAAACAAAAACTTGAACCCAAAACATAAACTCAAGAGTCTTTAGGTATGAAAATCAGATGGTCCACTATGAACCTTACCAGACCCATTTTTGGACAAAGATAGGGAAAGATGCAGAATAGACGGGTGGTGGGGGAAAATGAGGAAATTGTCACTGCCTATTTTGCAACTAATTTCCTATTAACAAAAATTAATAAAGACAACACACGGCGCCATATAATTCCAACCACGCATTGAGAACACACAGACATTAATGCTTCAAGGATGGATGAGTAGCAATGGAAAGCATTTCATGTATTCTGCTTGTTCGATGAAAACATACTTCACCATAAGCTTTCCCTCCCTCAGACAGGAGGCAGGATACTTGTAAGTATAAGTATTTTGTAGAGAGCTTTGCAGGAGAGATTATAATATCTGAGACACATGAAGGGATAAATTTTCAAGTACTGCAAGGAAAAAAAGTTCTGCATACCAAAGGTGTCTCTTGTCCAAGGAAACTGTCCTCAGGAACATCTCCATCATGTCTAGCCTCATAGAGAAGATCTGCGGATGGAGATGTCTCTGTAAGCAGAGATTGAGAAAGTCCAGATTCCACACGAAAATTATTGCTTCCCGATTGAGGGGTTGAAGGTGTACTATTAGATTTAATTCCGCCCGATTTATCGCAGGTGCTTGTCAAGGGCCCCAAGCCACTATCTCGTTTCTAATCAAAGAACAGTTAAATTTCTTCAACTAAAACTAGCTAAAGGAACATGTTAAGAATAAAGCATAAAGCAAAATTTAAAATTTCCTGGAAAATATATCACATAAAAAGTGCCCCAGGTATATTCAACCATAATTACTAATAATCATACTGAGGGCGAATAATTTAAGCTAATAGATAATAACAAAGTTCAACTTAATAGAACATAGATAATTTATATACAAAAAATAAAGCAGGCTTAAAGTTCTTATTGGCAACAAATGAAATAAATAGAAAGTAGTTATGTAATTTTAATCATACTTAAAGGCACATAATAAAGTCTCTGGGGACCCTTACGAAATAGAACCAAAATCATGAATTTATGGCAATAAAGTAAGCTTTCATCCTTCTTCCTTCCATTTTTTTTTTCCCCTCTTTTGGAGAAAATGCTAAATAATAGCCCATTCAGTGTTTCCATGTTTCCCCTTTCTTACGAATTCTATTGTAGTTTGAGCTGCATTAACTGCCATGAAAGTTCCACTCCAACTGTAACCCTTCACAAGTGGAAGAGAATCGACTCATATATTTTTCATTTTTACTGCCTCCTCAACTACATTTCTATGGTATGCGCATGCAGTTCAATGATGAAAAATGTGCATCGCTGAACACAAATAACATCATCAGTATTATTAAAAGAAATTCATTAAAACAAATAAATTATACTTTTCATGGACATCTTCAAAAGTTTCAAATCAGTTCATTATATTTACAGCAGCTAGTCAAGAGCCAAGCTGCTGGAACACTTGATATAGTGCTGGATATTATATTAAGAAATGATGATGAAAATAAAGATCTCTCTGTTCATCAGGTTGGATGGATTAAGTGGAGAGGGTCCAGTAAGTTGATGACTGCCACAGGATATAAACTGATAAGATTAATATTTAGAACATCAATATAGATTATCAAAATAGCAATTCATGATATACATACTCGTGGCTTTAACCAGTTCAGCAGTCCATGCTTTCGGCTCTTTTTCTCCTCCTTAATTGTGTCATCTGCAGTTTCAGAATTCCCTTCCAGAGAAACATGCAAGTCAATATTTTCGTCATCCAAGTTTAAGTCCCGCCTTCTGTGTGGTAGGTATGCAAGCTGCAAAGTTTTGTATTAGATAACTACAACTAGATTAAACAAGTTGAGAGAAGATTTTTTCAAGATAAGCACTCTGGTCATCCAGCCAAAATGAAATTAATAGAAGTATAAATAAATTAATATTCTAATATGAAAAGGTACGAACAAAATACACAAAAAATTTGGGTAAAATCAATCATTGCACCTCTTCTTCCCCAAAAGAATGTCTCCTCCTTGGACCAAGGCGTGTAGGGAATCTTGGCGATTGTGAAGCCTTTGAAGAGACCAAAATTAATTTTGTCAATCGCTGTATTCTGCTCAATAAAGCAGCTTTAGCTTCTTCTTCTTCTTCCAATCTTGATTGCAGCTTGACTTGACCATCTTCTAGCTTTACGCATCATGGTACACAAAAGGAATAATAGAAGTCAATACACCATTTCTTTCTTTTTCAGACATAAATGTGTCAATTACTGGTGACAATCGTCTCATAAGATTTTGAAGAGAATATAAGTAGAAAGAAAATATTAATATCTTAAAAGTATGTCAACTGAATGCGAAGGAAAATACTACAAAATATCAACTCAACAGTCCTCTTGTAATTGCAAGACATAATTCCATGGGCCAAATTCCCAGTCTGAGAAAAAGACTGTCTTGCATGGCATGCAATTGCAGCTCCACACTACTTGGATATGCCATACATTCTCTAGTGTTCGCAAAGTATCCTTGAGTTTTCCTCGAGTGCTAATCAACATTATCCAAGTTTAAAATAAGGGGAGAAAATTGGCCTTTTATTTCCAAGGGTCCATGCAAATACCTGACAGATGCAAAAGTTTCTACCAGGGCTATAAATTAGAACTTATCCTACTGTAAAAACTTAAATGTCTTCACTAATCTCAACCTTCTTGCTTTTTATTCAAAACCATAAGTAGTGTCTGTCTCTTCATAAAAAATCTAAAAATGTCAAAACAATGAAAAAAGGAGAACATGATTTATGCAAGAAATTTCTTAAATAGGGATAGGCAAGATTTGCAGTCAAAATAAACAATAAGTTAGCAAGTTAATTTTTCAAGCATGGCAAAAGCTACAAGCTCATCTCGTGATATGCTTACCCTTTGCTTTAAGAGAACAATATCCTCTTCTGCAATATCCTTCAGTTGAGGAACTGTCACAATACCCCTCTTCAATTGTTCTAACTCTTCCTTTAAAGAGCATATCTCATTTTGGTATTTCTTTATAAGTGACTTCTCGTCAATAATCTGCAGTTCATTTTAGTTAGTCATAAAAACTGCTGAGAATTAATATTTCAGAGATCCATACGGTTAGAAAACATACCTTGTTCTGAGCTGCTTGAATTTCAATGTGTTTTGCACGGTGTGCAAATTTCAATGTATTATGTGTTTCCTCGGAACTGCTTGATGAAGGGGTAACAGTGCAAATGAGCTGGAATTTCAGACAACAAAGATCAATGAACAGAGGATCTCATGGGCAAGTAACAACTTTCCAAAAGAATAGGTTGACAAGTGTAAATATTCTGGCATTCACTCAGAATATATGCCATGTGTTTTCTGAAAAATAAATAAAATTAATGGTGCTTACAGATACACGGCCATGACCACTTAATGAAGATTGTAGGAGTCGGGTTAATTTAGAGTCCCTATAGGGTATATGAGTGGCCTTTCCATCTGTTAACTTTGAAATAACCTACAAGAATCACAAGTTATACATTCCAAGATAAGTTTATTTTTTATAGTAAATATTAAAACTCCGAGCAAAATTCACACAAGACCATATGTGCATTGTCTATTCATAAGAAGCAACATAAAATGTTACAATTCAATAGATTCAATGTTACAAACAAAACAGAAGGGCATATTGACATCTAAAACCTCATTTTAGTGTTAGTTACATAGCACAATATAGTATCAGTGCATAAATTCCATGAATTAGTAAGCGTACCTCAAAAGCATTCTTAAGTCATGAAAACATAGAACTATGTATCGTTCAACCAAGGCTCGGCTCACTTAACGTACACTTGACTATTTGTTTCCAAGGCCAAGTACTTTATGTGACAAAATTATAAGGTTGCCCAAATGAGGAACAGTAACAGTATCATAATCACACGAACATTTATATACACAATGTACTCATGCAAATGTAAAATACACACATCAATGCATACGGGCTAGCGTCAATGGCCATAATTTTTTACACAGATTGTGGCACAACTTATGGACCATTGAATCGATTTACTATGAATGAGATTATTTCTAGTATGTCATTCCATAGTGCATTAATCATGAACTTTAGATAACCTAAACCACTGAAAGCATTAATCCAACTATCCAACAATGCTGTAAAAGGTGTTGTGTTGTTATCTTCCTGTGTATATGCACAAACATTTGTTATGCACCAATGACACTCAAACTACTTTCATTGCTTGCATAAGACAGTATGAGAGGCCTCACAGTTCCAAGAGTTAGTAGGCTTTTATTAATATAAGCTCCCTCTTTCCTCCTCACACCAGTAGTTTCAGCCTTTGAGCTCTCGGAACCTGCCAGATCGATGAGGTGCTGCAGGTATAAGTAAAATTTGGAAAAGTTAAAAAGAAATCATTGACATTGAAATATATGGTAAACAATAAAGGAAAACAAACAAGAGGTTGTGATTTAAAATTTGAGAGTAGATTGAAACTGGAAACCTTAACAGGTAGCCAACAATTAACCAAAGTCTTGGGAGTAAGGCCTAAGAAATTACCAGTTGAGATAGATTTACAGCTTCCCCTGGACTATTTTCACGACAAGGACTGCTCTCTACTGTCTGTATGGAATGAGGTCAGAAAGAAATTAGTTGATATGAGGACGAGAATAAATAAATCAATATGCATACCTTTAAGTGGTGATGATGAGTGGATGAAGTGTATTATCTTATCCCCAAACATCATAGCAGGAACATAATAAAGGCAAACAAACTGTGAAATATCATATCTTGAAACAATTAAAATCCTAAAACAAAGTGAGATGATTTCCCACATAATGTAGAAATTGAATAAAAATACATAAATATACATTTTTCTAACAAAGGGTCCAATAAGCGACCCGGAGTTCCGAAATCAGACCAAGAAAGAGCTAAATCATTTCAACGTATGTAAGTTTGAAGAGACAGAAGAATGATTAGACACCAAAGGATTAGGTTGTGGAATTTAGCAAAGGAAATGAATGCAGAGCCATCTAAACCAGCTGGCTGGTATACAATGATTTTTTAACAGCAGTTATTGTAGTGAAGGTCCTTACAAGGTAAACTGAAACTGTTGGAATGTAGAATTGGAAAGACACAGAAAGCAAAAACAGAAAAATTAAGAACAGCAATTGAGCTAACTTTTAGTCAAAGGATGAGCAGAATCATATTTACTCAGGAAGTGAGGGCCACAGTATGTTGCTCAGCAGGATAAGTGAAAGCAACTAAGAAACCAAGTTCCTGTTGCCATAAAGGGAAGGTTCTAAGAGTTTTATCAAAGATGTACAGGGACAAGGAAAGGTGCAATTCGCTTCAATAAATAATTTAATTCAAACAAAAGAAACTATAAATGATACTTTTTCCTATCCATTAGTACACATGATTCGATATAAATGACCTATTATGTACAATGTATGTTCCACACCACTTTCTTTGTCCAAGAGCATCTATCATGAAGGAAGACAAGTGGTTGGGTGGGTGAACGAGCACTTGCATGAACAAGTGTCTGAGTCTAAACTGTCACTTGAAGCAAACAGTCTCATCTAGAAAGTATGAGTAGAGTAAGAACAAACTACAGAAAAAAGCAAAAATAAATCGAAATGCAGAAATCAAAGAAAAACAATAAATTTACAATCTGCTTCCAGCATTATAGCACAAGTACCAGGGTAAATATTGTATGGCTCCGACTGCTCAGTAAATTGAAATTTGTAGACCCAACGTGTCTGTGCTCTGTCGTCAAAAATCAACATCTAATCACAAAGTCTGAAGCAAATTTCAGAAAATAGTATTATAGAAAAAAAAAAAAAAAAAAAAAAAAGAAGAGAGAGAGAGAGAGAGATTAACTGGAATGCCATATATGACAAGTTAACAAGACAAATTAGCCAGATTCTCAAACAACTCTAGATCATATGACAATAAGATATACAGACCACTTTTTTTGGATTAAATTACTTAAAACACACTAAACATAATCATTCAGCTCCACTGTGTTCAAATATTTCATCTTTTCTCTTTCTTTCTGTTTCCCCTTTCCTTGACATAACAAAGTAAGACAGTAAATTTACCTTCTCCAGCTGCAATAAGGGAAAGGGCATGAGCAGGGGATAACACAACTTCTTCCTTCACACCTTCAACAAAGGTTCCCTACAATCATCAATTAACTAAAATGAATAACACACTTCCAAACATCTATGCAACCAGGTTTGGATAAAGTAATGTCACAGAAATATAAATTAAATAAAAGAAACTCAGTAACATGGATGTTTTTCTTCACAGGCTTCATCACAGAGGAATAGGGGACAAAAGCAGCCCAGCTTAAGTGCCCAGGAAAAATTTTGAATGACAACAGAGTAGAGTACCTGAGCAGACCTGTAATCTGGTTTATAGTGGTGACCAACTTAAGTACAGTCAAAACAAGCCTAAACATAAATGCCCTAACTAGATATTAAGGCATATGATATTTGCACACTAAATTAGTATTGAGATACTAGAGTCTTATAAGTTGAACCTTATCAAACCTAAACTAAAATTTAAAGGTCCTCTAAGCTGAAAACTTTTGCCCAGTCCAATAACTAACCCAACTTTGTAAAGTTTCATACTTCCCACCCCTTCAAACCAAAGGGCAACTACACAAAGAATGATCCTCAAACCAAAAGCCAAGCACTTGAAATCAAAATCTATAAATAGATTATGTGAGCTTAAGACACTAAATCAGATAATCATCTGGAAAGCAATACTTCCTAACCCCAAATGCCACAAATTCATCCAAACCATATCTTTGCTGAGAAATGCAATCTAGGAACCAATTAAACCAGCACAAGAAAACCAACCTATCCTGCAATAACCTAACCAATCAAAATTACGCTTCGCATGCAAAGTCTCTGCACATTCCTTAAGCTTTGTGACTCATAGCGTCATTTTAAAGCAATCTTAAGGGATCTCCCAGGTCAAGGTAAGCAATGTAAGCTTCCTTCACGCTGCCTTCATAAAGCAACTCTTATAAATTGCATGTCGTCAGTTTCCAATATCATAAGTCTCCCAGAACAGTTTTCTAAGTTGGGAAATATAAGAGAACAGAACCATTGAGGACCCTAACTATGAGTTACAAAGAAAATGAGTAACATTTCCACCGCTTAACTAACTCTGGAGTATCAGGTGGCCATAAACTTTCCTAGGCCTCAAGTTCGAAATCCAATTGATATTAGTGCCTAAAACCCAATATGAATATCCAAATGATAAAGTTTCCATCTTCAATTCGCTATAGTTGAAGAAAACTTCATAACGAAGCATCACATCTTAATATCGAAGCAAAAACTAGAGGTAATGAAAAATAGCAGTCTTCAAAGAGTGCAGTTATAAGGTCAAAGTATAGAATAAACATGGATTGGATACTCATAAACGAATACCTGAGAATCCTCTCTAATCCTTAAATTCTGTCCTGCTGGATTCAACAAGTCGTTAACAACCTGAAAATGAAGGAAACCTTAAAGGATAGTAATGAATCGTGGGGGCTATGTTATTTGAGGGTTGTAACCAAGGAAGTCACAATTAATTAGAGAGAATGGGAAGAAACTCACCTCGTTATAGATCTCCAAGTATGAAACTCGAAGAAGAAATTCTCGATTTGGAGTCTAGAGCATAGATTAATTGTATACTTTAGTACAAACAAAGAATAATACACAAAGTTCTGTTTTAAGTACTCACATAAACTACACCATACATCTTGAATAATACTAAAAGCATCTTTCACTGCCAATGGTATAATTCCGGGAGACCTCTGATCACCCTGCCATTTACATGTATGCGATGTAAGTACAATGGTAAAATTTTTGAAACCCAAACTCATAGCTTGACCAATCACTACACAGCAAACCTATCCATAGAATAATATTGTTTGTGTGTGAATCATGTAGAAATAACACAGTTTTGCTTAAAAAGGGGGAAAAGGCTTTCAACTCAAAGAAATAACCACCTAAAGATTCTAAATGCACATGTTACAAACACAATAACCTTCAATATGGTACAGTCATTGCCCTCAGTTAATGACTTAATGATAGAGAATATATTTTCCAGGAGTTTCCGAATGATAATGCCCACACATAAGGGTTTTTCTTTTTTAAAAAAAAAACAAAAAACAAAAGAATCATCTACATTGGACTGGAAATGACTTTGGGCTCTTAGAAGAGTGTACCATTGCATCTCTTACTCTAAAAAATTTAACTTTAACAATGAGCTTATATGCAAAAAGAAGATGCAAAAGTGCAGGAACTTGACAACAAATATCCTATACCTTGCACTAACTCATAAACCAATATTATCAACTTATACCTATTTCTTACAATGAAAAAGCAGTTTTATGAGGAATTGCATAAAATGTATACTAGATAAGCAATATACAACATAAAGAGGTAAATAATTATTTATACTTACATGCATTGTGTGAGTCTTCCCACTGCTGGTAACACCGTATGCAAAGATGGTTCCTATTTGGATGAGAAAACACAATGTCAATTCTTCATAACTGTTGCCACAGAACACAAAGAGGCCTTGGTATGATCTTTCGTTATTTGGTTTCATTGTAAGTTGAAAGCCTCTCTTGGTCCGCCATAATCTCTTAGCAATATTTACCCATAACATAAATCACTAAATATCAATCTTTCAAAAACAATGTGTAAATTACAAAATAACCAGTGCCACGACAGATCAAACGACCTATTGATGTCATAAAAAATACATATGCAGTTTCCACTTCCATTTTATTGTAACTCAATAATATTCCTTTTAAAAAGATAAAAGCAAAATCAACTCACCATGCTTCCTTTTCACAGAAGTACAAACCCTCGAAAAAAAAATATCATTAAAACCCATTTCTACTTCTTGGGCTTAAATAGTATACTTCTCATAAAGATCAAAACAACTTTGATTCAACCAGGCTCTTTTTCTAAAAGCACTTTAGAAAGAAGAATTATCATCTATTTTCACTCCATTTACTGGACTACAATATTTTTCTATCTAAAAGTATCAAAACAACTTTCATTTACCCTGTGAGGCACATCACATGTTTTAACTATTAATCTTCAAAAATCTCTCTGCAGACTCTACATGCTTTCTGGCAAATTCATTAATAGGTTCTTTCTACTCTCCAAAGCATCTGTGTTTTATTGTATTTCATTATATGTCTATGTCTTGCGCTATTGTTGCCTTTTTAATATTTATTTATTTATTTAGGAATAAGATTCATTATGTCCCTCAACTGTATTTATTTCTTATTTACTTTTTTTTTTTTTTAAATGGTCCCCTCAACTATATGTATCTTCACTTTTCTATAAAGAAAATTATCTCTCACCAAGACAGTTAAATATTGGGTTTAAAAAAAAAAATTACAAGCAGTACTTCTGGATAAGTACTTCACTGAAATAAAATTTAGTTTAGACAAGGCTAAACTGAATTTCTGACTATGCCCCTGATTGGCACATTTTCTGGATAAGTAAAGGTGGTGATAAAAAAGAACCAAAACAAATGAACAATTTCATTTTAAAGAAAAAAACAAAACGTGATTCCGTAAGTTAAACACAGATTCATGATGCAAGAAATAAGTTTGCCGAGCATAGGAATTGCCGCCAATTACCATTGATGCCTTCCATTAAACCACTAACAACATGTTGAGCAGCAACATCATAGACATGACGTGTCGTGGTGGTAGGGCCAAACACTCGATCTACAAGCATGCAGGAAAGACACAAAGAACTGAGATAAATAACCTTAAAATCAAATATGAATAAATCCAACACACCATATTTCCCACATTTGTTGAGAAGTTTTCCTCAAAGTAAAAGAAAGAGGAAAATAGTAATTCTACAAAACATATTATGATTGATAACCAAAGAACATATTTAATTAAGCAAACCCTCAGAGAACTGAGGACTCCTACTTGATTTTAGATTACAAAATGAAAACAAACTCACTAACACACCGATGTTAATAACATGCAGATGCAGAAAGACTTTTAATAAAAACAATTACTGCAGCAACCTGAGGCTGAAACTTGAAAACAAAATTCTAGAAGAGCATATGACTCCACTTAAGCAAGTTTAAAGTTTTCCATTGATTAGCAGTAATGTAGTGTATGAATATAGTTAGTTCCATCAAATGCTATATAATCAACAGAACACATAAATTTACCATACGCATAGGCTATTGATGGATTATGTTCACTCCGCAAGATGGTTTCTCCATCTGCATACCATGCAATCTCTTCGCCCTGCCGAATCTCTCGAGGACTACATCATTTAATAACCACAATGAATTTTCAAGCATTCATCAAAACACAGTACCAATTCAATCAAAAAATAATTTCATCAGCCTCCACAGATTAGTATCAATACAGGAAGATATCATTGGTTTAGTTTTTCATTGGCATCCCCAACACGGGAGGTTTCTGACTGATTCTCAAGAAAGTATGCAATGATTTTTACAATTCTGAAGGTGTTTTTTGTTGAATTGCAAAACGACTTAAATTCACTTCTATTTACCAAACGCAAACAAATTGAAATTAAAACGTACCTTAGTGGACGGAACCGGACTGTCACTGTAACATTTTCTTTAGACGACAAATTCTCGGTGTAATAATACTGCGGCTTACTTCGAGCTGACGAAGAAGCAGGCGAACTCTGACCATCAATAGACGTTTCTACAAAGTGCTTGGAAGATGACGTCGTTGAAGAAGATGGGGAATTAGCAGCTTTTGCGCTACTATTATCTAATCTCTTCGATTTCGATTCGCGTTTTGACGACATTGCTACTTACTCCTCAATTCTTCAACGCACTGAAAACAAAAAATCAATTTCTGTAACGGTTAGAAACTTTATTATAGTTTTCAGACTCGCCTAATTCTCGATAGAACCCAATCTTTTAACACATCAGCTCAACATTTTCCCGGAAACATAAATATAAAACAAAAATCAATTATCCTAAATTCGCGCGAAAATTTAGACTGGAAAATAGATACAAAACAAACACTCAGCATAAGCTTAATTTCAGTTGAATTTCTCACTTTTTAAGACTTTTTTTCTAACTTTTCCTTCATTCTCTCAGCAACCAAAAAGTATTAAACAAAACAAAATCTAAAGATATTTTACATTTTATATCCTCTGTTTGTTTGCCGAGAAAATTCAACAAACAAAAAGGAAAAAAAAATGTCATAAGCAAAATTTAAAGAAATGCAAATGAAATTAAGAGGTTGCTAATTACCTGCAAAGAGAATCAGAGCGAGAGACACATAGTGGATAAAACGGAGGCCATGCATGAATAAATACACTGAGAAAGAAAATCTTTATGGAGATTAGCGAGGCGTAGATCTGTAACTATAATAAGTGAGAGAAATAGCGTAGAACATGATAATCATCAGCAAGTCATCATAATCATCAGCAAGTCATCAGTAACTAGTAAGTGAGAGTGAGAGATTTTCTTTCTCGCTTTCTTTCTCTGTAATTAAGTTTTTTTTTTTTTTTTGTTATATCCTTTCTTTCTTGCCTTTGAAGCGAGGCCCTTAATCAAAGGCAAAACCGCATTCTCAATCCATCCAATTTTCCCTTTTATTTTCCTTCAAGAGAGAGAACGAAAGAGAAAGAGAAAGTTGCCAGTGTAGCATCTTGACAGCAAGACTTGAATAGTGGGGCCGTGTTATTTTCTTGGGTATTTATCAAAGTAGTCCCTTTAATATGTATAATTTATAAATAAATTCAAAACGTTTCACTTATCTCAAATTTATTCATGCTATTCAACATTGTTACCAAAATATAAATCATTTAAGGACAATACTTATTGTATTAGTGTATCTTTAAAGCTATAATAAAATAATTAAAATATTTAATAAATATTTATTTTTATTTAATTGCTAATAATTATTATATTTTAAGATAATTATGAATTAAAAAATATTTTTAAAATATTATTATCTTAATTTTAAACATAATCTTAGTAAACTTTAAAAAATAATTAAATGTATATAATTCTGAATTTTTCTAATATGTTTTTATGTACTGGTTCATATGTTTAACAATGAATTTGAGTTAATTATAATATTTATAAACTTTAGGGACTGGTTTGATATTTACATTTGACTATTTTCCAGTTTTTAATTTTTGTTAGCGCGCATACCAACAGGTAAGAGCTACGGACTAGGCGGCCCAACGAGTACGAAAACACGGTCACAGAAGTTTCGTGGGATGAGGCGTAGTCAGAGGGTGGGACCCAATGGAAGTTTGCTACGGCCTACGTGTTGACAGCACGATGAGTTTCGCCTCCGCTTATTGGCTGCTCAAGTTTGGGAACCTTTTTTATTTAGTAGCTAATAGATACTTATATTTTAATTAACATGGAAATTTTCACCAAAGTCCCTTAACTTTTGTTTAAATACAAAAAGCTATTATATATTTAAAATTATTGCATAATGTTCGCTATGGAATAAGAATTCATATCTAAATTTCAGTCCTTTATATAAACAAGAATGTCAATATTTGCTTTTAGAAAATTTTAGATAAGTATAAATTTTTTAAAAAAGTTATATAAAAATAAATTTATATTAATTTTTCCGAGAATGAAATTTAAAATCTAAAATTTTTTATATTATTCAAATAGATTTTATTAATTAAAAAATTGATACCCACAACATAAATAATTTTTTTATTGTAGATTTTAGTACTTTTTCAATCATATTGGTTGCACCGGCTATTTTTATTATCTAAATTTAATACTTCAACGACCTCAACAAAAATAAAATATTATTAATATTATTAAATCAAATAAAATTTAATAAATTAATGTCATTAAAGTAACGTAAATGTGACATAATGTATATTTTAAAATCTATCAAAATCATCCAATGAATATGAGTTTGAAATAGAAAATTTTGTTAAATTTTATAATTTATTAAAAAAAATTGGTGATTTTTATTAAATACTAAATTTCAATTAATTCTTTAATATTAGACGCAATAATTTCTAACTAATAAAATAAAATAAAAAAATAAATAGTAATAATATTTTTGTGATATAACAAAAAAAGGGAAAGAAGACACGTGGGAAGCATGTTTTCTGCGAAAACATACGTGCAAATATTGATATCGGTAACACCAAATATCTAAGCAACTTGAGAAGCATTAAATAAGTTATGTCAGAAATTTATTAATGAAAATAACATCGAGGTCCCTACTTATTTATATTTTGACAATGGTGATGCAATTTTTTTTATAAGTTAAATGAGTCTTTGCTTCCTATTAAAATAAAGAAATTGCTTCTTAAATTTTCAGTTATGCGTACTAATCCTACATTAGTGGTCAAATTTGTATTATAAGTGACATTTGATTGTTTCAACATGAATCAAAGTAGTAGAGGTGTCGTATTTGTCATTGTTATGCAGATCTAGAAAATTTAAGTTTATTTGTATTTTTTATCTAATATTTATTATGTTTAAATTTTAATAAATTGATTCAAAACAACCCATAAATTCATTAAATTTGTATTGTATTGAAAAAAAAATTATATTTATTTTTTAATTAATTAAATTATTAAAATATAGTTAAATTTTATTTATATATAATTAATAATATAAATATTATTAATTTATTAAAATTTTAAATTAATTATTAATATTTTAATTTTGTGCCGATCTAACCTATTAAATTATCTTGCCTAAAATGCAAATCTAACTCAAAATTCACACGAAAATTCTTGTATCATATTGACTTATTAATTTTTATGCGAGACTCGAATTATGTTGTATCAATTCGATCGATTTTATACTTTTAAATCAATAATATATTTGATAAAAATAACAAAATTTACTCAAAATCTTGTGTGTGTGTGTGTGTGTGTATATATATACACATAAACAAGGACTAAATGTGATCATCCAATTCTTTTGAAGGTTTGAAGTGCAATCTTCCACTTGGCAGCCAAAAGAGAAGAAAAGGGGTGCTTTGCATACCATACATTACTAGCCACTGATTTCGCAAGTAAAGGGATTCCTTTTGTCATCCCTTTCATTCCCTAGGCTTTAAGCTTTTAAACTACTTTCTTCCTCTTCCTTTCTTTTTTTATTTCTTTCTTTGATTTCTTTTGCTATTCTAATTATTATAATTTTATAAACCTAACAAAAAAATTGAACGCTTACAACTACAAGTGTCACCCACTATCTCTATCAAACTTTCTATTTATTATTTTCTTGTTATCCAAACACACCCTCCACATCATTGTACAACCTTACACACACCAAGAAAATGCTCCAAATGGACTGGAATAATCACTTTAATAAATGAGTTGTTCAACAAAACCTCTATAATTATTCCTTTTATTTTTAATTAAAGTAATTTATTAAATATATATTATTGGGAATGAATTGAGTGGTAGAAACTACCAACGATTGAAACAAATCAACTTAATTTACACTAAATTCATATTTAAAAAATGCAAATATCTGTAAGAAAGAATGATTATGTGTGCACACGCGTATATAATACGTGATATTATTACAAAAATTTATATAATTATATTATTTTTTAAAAAATATATTTAGTGAAGTGGGTAATAGAATTTTATTTATTTAATAATAATTTAATTAGTTGTGGTTAGGCATTCTTTAATAAATAAAGAAGATGGGTTAGAGCCAACAGTCCATATCATGGAACAAATGTCCATATAAATCCCATAAAGAGCAAATGAAATTTCATAACTTAAACTTACATCTTAAATCAAATAATTAAATTATTAATTATTTACCTAACATAACATTATCATGTATCTTTGTTGACAACCTAAATACAATAAACATACCCTAAGATGAAAGATATCATAATTATTTTATCACTTTCTTGAGTAAATAAATTAAAAAAAATTAGAGTAGCATTATAATTAATAATTATAATTATAATTTTTTGACAATTTAATTCCCAATCATGTGTAAATATAAATCTCTCATGATTATTGATGTAAAAAAAAAAAAAACTATATTTTTTCATTAAAGAATGTATAAAATATTTTTATAATTTTTATTTTACTAAAGTGGATTTTAAATGTTAAATTAAAAATTTATCGATTAAATTAATTAATATTTATAATAAAAATTAGTAATAACAACATATGTAAAAAGAATAAGGCAGGCTAATACAGGCTTGAAGAATTTAGATCTGATGCCGGGTTTAAGCTTGCGGTTGGTCCAACCAACGTTACAAATTGTTAATAATAATTCTTGGGCCTACTTCCTCCTCCTCTGTTCCATATAATTTTGATTGATTGAGACGTTGGCATCTTTAATTTGATTGTTAATCATTAATTACGTCCATAATTAGTAAATATTAATTTTTTTTTAATAAAAGTACTTATTTATCGAATATTTTGAACGTAACTTCTTGTTGCTTTAATAATATTCAAGTTGTAGTGTAGTGACAAATATTTTCAGCTCTATCGAGTCTCTACACCAATCCCTTTTTTTGGCTTTCTAAACCCTTCTTTGTTCTTATAAAACAGAATTTGGCTAAGAATTACCCTTTTTTTATTTCAAGATTTCTTTGAATTTGAAAATTATCACTTACTAGTTTTTTATACCAAGGCTCAATCCAATTAAGTCTACTAATTTTGACATATCACCTTTGTATTTTAGAATTTCGTTGTTGTTTCCCTTTTCATTTCTTTTAAGTAGTAGTTAGTTTAACAGATAAAATTTTTTAAAATATTACAAAAAAATTGAAGTTGGAAAGTTTAAACTCTGCTTGCATTGGAGTTGGAGGGAGGAATTTAATCTATTTGCTTGTGATAATTAACAAAAATTATATATATATTAAAAAAAGAATTAGAGATATTAGTTGGGACCATTTATTTATATTCTATGTGAAAAGCAATCAAAATTTCAATCCTTTTGGTCCACATAGTTGGTGCTCGGTAATGATTTTAGATAGTGATGGAACTTTGAACATAGGATGCCCCTTAAAAGAACAAATTCTTGCGACTTCTTTTTTTCTTTTCAAAGTTCATTTTTCCTTTGCCATGTCTCCATCAAATATTTGATCAAGAAGGCAGAACTTTGGAGGAACAACAATGTCTAATACATACCATGCAATGATTTCTAAAGGGCACAGTGATTGTTATTTCTGTTTTTTTAAACAACGAAAATATCCTTCAAAAATGGAAGAAGAGAACCACATTGAAACTTCCACGACAAAAAGGAAAAAAGAAAGTTGAAAACCTCTAAAACCCCGATAGAGTAATTCTACCAACATATCATGCCATGTTAGTTTCTACGAATGAGTTGTATCGGTAGTAGATGTATAAGGCGACTAACAAAAAATAACTATTAAAGAGAGAGAGAAAGAGAACTGGTAAAAGTACTAGATGCATAATTCCTCTCCATCATTGTCTGGTATGATTTTATTAAGCACTGAAACAAGACTTCCTATTGAAGTAAATTTCTTCCTTGAACTCAATGGAAGTGTTCATCTCATTCAAAATGCAGTAATACCTATTGAAATCCGAAGTGGTTGGGAAGTCTGGAATATAATCAGAGAAAAATCTGAGAACTGCAGCCAGATGTTGCGGGTCATTGGCTGAGAAAGCCGCTTCAAGAAACAACAACGGCTTGATAGTAGTGACCTGAAAAATGACTCGCATCTGTAAAACATCTCGATTTTTATTCAAACCAGACCAGCAGTTAAGAAACAAACTGAGATCACATTTTGTTGAAAGACTAAGATACTTTTACTAATTCAAGCCATGGAATATAGTAAGAGCTGAACTATAGTTTCAAGAATCAATTTGCAATTTTTGATATACTAAATATATGGGTTGTTATTTCTTGGATTGGCTTAGTAAGAATTACCTTGTGTTTCCGAGCATAATGTAAAGCTGCAATATAATGTCCGTCTTGAGTAAGCAACAATAAGTAATCATGATGCAGAGATAGTTGTCTTAGCATATCCAGACCCAACTTCCTAGTCTGGTTATTTTGCCAACCTGACTCTAGGAGCTGCAATGCAACTTCTTTCGAGGGTTCAAGAATCTGTAGCAAAAAAGATTCCCCTTAAACTAAAGGAAAAAAAAAAGTTCAACAATAAAAGTTGCATAGCAAGCATTTTAATACTTTTCAGCAATACACAGAGAAGAGATTACAGGGACTTAAGACCCTTGTTCATAACAAACCCCCCTAGCTCTGCATATCGCACATTGCGGACCAGTAGCTATATGGTCAACACATAAAGATTGGGATGCACTTTGATCTTCTCCACATTCGCACTGTATGGAAGAAATGGATATAGGTTCATGGTAGAGAATTCAACCCCTTACATCCCCAACACCAAGAATAGTTCCCAAGAAATTTTTATGCAATCTTGTCAGTTGTTATCCCTCCCCTGGCCAGAGGAAGTTATTAGGCCTCTTCCATTACAAAGCCAGGCATAAAGCTGGATTTTGTTCCATAGAAATTTTGTTATTCTAATGGTTTCCACATTAGTTTAAATTGAAAAACTAACTCTTCTCTTCATATTTTTCTGCAATATTGGTTATATAATCTCTACGATTTTGCCTAGTGGTTCATTTTTTTTCTATAAAGTATGTGGCCAAGACAATTATAGAACCCAACAGCTTGTTTGAATAGCAATTCTACACTCCTTGTGGAAAAATGTTATGCATGCCGAATCCACACCACAAAGAAAAAAAAAAAAGAAATAACTTAATTGACATAACATGTTGAACTTGGCACAGACACTGATGCGAAGCTTGCTTAAAATATGGCCAAAAGTGGCAGCACATCATTTATGAACCACATTTTCAATATTGCTTAGAATAGCTATATTTTCAGAGACCTACATCATCAGAAATGGTTAGCATACCTGCAAAGGAAGTCCACCATGATGGCAACTAGGTAAGAAGGGTCACCCACCATCTCTTCGTCTACAGGAGCAAACACAAACCGGTACATCTCAACTGGTGAAATTGCTGGTGAAGTAAGTTGAGAGTCCTGCAGCTCAGAAATATTAGATGATGGCTGGCCTTCATTGCCAGAACTTTGGGCACTTGTTAGACTTGCTCTATCGACTTTATCACCACTGAGTTGAAGATCCATAGAGTCTGTTTTCAGGGGTTCAGAGCTGGCATTCTTGTCGGAGTCTGACGCTGAAAATGTCAAAGATCTATTGGGATGTTCGCTGTCAACTCCAGCAGTTGATTCATGTCTGATAGATTTTCCATCAGTTCTACGTGTGGATACATCAGGGCCAGATCTAGCAGTACTAGTATTTGGTACAGAAGAAGAAGTTGTCTCAGTCTTCATTCCCTTAAAGTAACTGCCGGTTTTGACTGAAAGTGAGTAAGAGGAAACCAATACATCAATGGCCCTAGAAACCATAGACACAGGCCTGCGTTCTAGAATAACAGTTTGTACTATTCCCAAGCACAATTGTTTTGCCTGAAACAGCAGAAATTCAGCCAAAAATTGAATGATTCGCATCTTAGGCAGCCAATAGAAAGAATAATCATTATTTTCCTGGGGTGAAAAAATGGCCTATGAAACGAATATTAACATATAAAATGCATCAAACCTTATTCGCCTCCAGCTTTTGCCGTTGCAAGAATTCTAATACTGATAGCACTTCAGAGCTACTGGCAGAAATTGCCTGCAGGAAGAAAAAAAGGGGGAAATTATTACAATAATAAACTGTTTGATAATATGAATGACATACTAGATAAATGACAACACTTGCCTCCAAATCTAAATGGATCTTCCACAGAAAGTTACTAGAAACATCACAAATGAGGTCAGGAACAAGAAAAGTCCAGTTATCTCCATAAATGATTGCTTCATGATCAATAGTATTATTGACCTCTGAACTTTCACTATCTTTGCCAGCAGATTGAGAGGAAGAAGAATAAGACCTGGGGAAACCCCGCAAGAGTAAAGGAAGAGGGGCAGATATGGGAGCTCGAGAATCTGCAAATATGTCATATAGTATAGCAACCTTTGCATCTATTTGATGAACAAGTAGACATTATCCACCACACTCACAGCAATCTTCCTTGAATAAATTGGCAGAGATCCCTGTACATTTAAGAAAATATTTTGAAAAATATTTCCAAACTATTACATAGTAATGTTAAATTATTGCAATGACTTGAGCCCAACATAGAAACATATGCCTAAACTAACATGCATGCACAAATTTGGCTACTCTACACAAATTTCAACTGCCTTCCAATTTCCTTACAGTGAGAAAACAGGGACGCAATAAGAAGGCATCCAATGTTTCCACAGAAATTCAACATGTATGTTTGCTTTGTACATAGTTCTCAAAAGCAAAGGACAAAATATGGCACGTGGTTGTTTCGTATATTGGAGAAACAGGGAAGCAACAAGAAGACATCCAACATTTCCACAGAAATTCAACATGTATGTTTTGCTGTGTACATAGTTCTCAAAATTTAAATGACAAAATATGGCATGTGATTGTCTCATAAATTGGTGTTGTTTATAAGCTTCATTCATTACCTGTAGGCCACAATTCAATTTACACAGAAGTCTCAATCATCCAACATTTCAATTTTGAAATGAAATGGTCCTCAAATTTACATTCAAAATTCGAAGATCTCAATGGATATTTCTATAGCAAAATTGCAGATTTTAAAGTAAATTTATCTCATAAAACTTGAGAAATCCCTATTACTTGAGAACTGCCGCCATCACTGAAAAAGTCTCAAATTCAACTTTCAGTAAGTCAAAGTGTAGAACACAAGAAAACAAAGCAAGACCGTACCTGTTGTACAACAGCATCACAGTAAAATCTATACGAGTGTAGTTGCATTGCAACTCTATCAACTTGTAAGCAATATATCCTACCATAGCTGTGAAAATGATGAAGGCTTAAGATTTGCTCTCATTGAACTATGTGATTAATTAAATATACAAAGCATTAATAACCTACACAGGGACAATATAGACATCTTCAGCAGCAAGGACAGGCTTACTGTTAGCCTCAGGTTTAGCCATTGACATATCAAACTTTGGCAAGCAAATTATCCCAGCAGCTGAAAGCTGCATTGAAAAGATACCAACCACATCAAACCAACGAAAGAAATTGACAACCATAGAGGATGCTTATAGTTATTCATTCGGTTTCCATGGCCATTTTTTCAATATGGTGAGCACAGCTTAACAGGAACATAATCTGAATGGGAAAGGAATCAAACAAAATTAAGACAATACCAGGGCTCACAGACATACCTGAAACCCAGACAAAGTCCTGCACTACATTCCGTAAGCAAGAAGAACTAATCGACTTTCATGAGTGTAGACATACCAACACACATTCAATTTCTTTGTCTCTACCAAGTTGAGTGATTCTGAGACAGAATCATAAGCAAACAAGTCCAGCCCACTGTAATTGAACTTCATTTCAGTGAAATGACATGAACCTTTAATGCCAACAAAAAATTTAGAAGAAACTATTGAACTGAGAGACAAGGACAAAGTCAAACAGAAAAGATCAAGACAAGGATGAATGCAGATGAGAAAGAGGAAATAATTAGCTGCACTAGAGGTTATATTTCCCGTATCCTTTTGTTAGGAACAGTATCTTTAACTTTCCACAAAATAAGGTTCTACAACAAAAATATTCAAGCCATAGGATGCCACATGCCATTCATTCTAACCACAGGCCCATGTCATGGAAAAAAAAATCCCCAAATATGTATGGAGATATTCTCATCTACCACAAAAGCTATTGCGTATTGAAGTTTTTGTAAAATGAGAGACAAAAATCTAAAGATCTCTCAAAATTGATTAGAAAGTTCATCAATGATGATCAAAGCAGCTGCCAAACTATTTATAATGCTTCCATCGTGCATAACTACAGAGCAGACTACACCTTTACCGATGACTAAAAATATATTTAAATGAGACCCAAAGGTGGAAGCAAATGGATATCACACATATCCTAAGCTAGTCTTGTTGCTGGCACCAGGACAGTCATAGAACCCAGATTCACTTTCAGAATAAGGCCCATCTCAGTAAAAATTATTCCATTTTTCTATCAGTAGTCTGTCTTGCCAAAAATCTAAAGACCACACAGATATACTTGCTCATTTCTAACTATTAATCTTTGTGCCAAATTTGGGTATAAATATTCTTTCAGCCCCTATGTTTATTTCAGTAGATAATGTAATGCATTCTGCCACAGAGAGAGAGAGAGAGAGAGAGAGAGAGAGAGAGAGAGAGAGAGTAGAAATAAAGTCCACCGGCTCACAATAAAATTAAGGCTTTGTTTGATCCCTAAATTTTGAAAGCAAAGCTAAAACGGTGTTTGGTAACACCAACTTTTAGTTGAACCCACATAGTTTTACACTAACATTTAACATTTAGCGCTTTCATCCCACAACAGTTGTGGCTTAAAAGCCAACACACCTCAATAACAAATAAAGCCTTAGAATATATCAACTGGATTTTATCCTAGGGAATGAAACTTGAATATTACAACTGGATGTTTCGTAACAGATATTCTTCAATGCGGAACAAGTATTATTACAATTCGTTATTTCACATCTTAACATAGAGGATTAACAAGTGTCAAACTTTATAAGGTCTAGGTGCCACACTATGGATTTACACAGTGACAATCATATTTCAGCCAAAAGAAAAGACATTATCAAGTAGCCACTGTCAAGCATCTAAACTAGTAGCAAACACGTAAATAATCCATCCATTGTAAAATATGCATTAGATGACAATGAATTCAATTTAATGCAATGGTAAGATCAAAAGATAAGTAATAATCCCATTATTAAGAAAATGAAGTGAGCTATAAATACAAATACCATGGAAATGGTTCATAAACATCAACATACAACATAACATTTTCATAAACATGATACTTATTCTTCCAACATGCCATATCTCTATTGGCACCAAATTTTTCTGAACATCTCTCTCTCTCTCTCTCTCTCTCTCTCTCTCTCTCTGTGTCTATATGTATAATCATTTCAACAAAAAACAAATCATTCTTCATTGTTCTACAAAACACACAGGAAACTTCCCTTACCTGTTTTTTACAACGACAATATCACACAGAGGACAGTCTGTCCAAAAAAATCCCAATATATTCCTGGACTCTGACCTGCACCTGTGGCTAAAAGCTTCCTCTGTTTCTCTATTCCAAATCTGTATCTCAATGCTTGATCGCTGTACTGCTATAAGCTTTGTATCTAGAGAAAACCGAATGCTTAATATTGGCCCTTCAGGTATTGAATCAGAGGTAGGAGTGACAAGAGGATCGAAGGGAACAGTTTTCCATGAAAGGATCTGTTGAGTAAAGATTGCAGGACAATCTAATCAAAAAGGAATTATGAAATAAATGCGCATTAAATAACCAATGACAAATAAATAATCAAATGAAAAATGTTCAATTATTACAATGCAAGACAAATTCCTGTTAAATTCCAAAAAGAACACATTACCTGGTTAGATGTTGATGAGATGAGTAACTTATTTCCATCATCATAATGTAAACCACTTGATTCAGGAATGCTGCAATGCAAAGGTGGATGTTGTTTATAAACATGTGACAGCGCACCTAAACCAGTGCTAGGCTGTGAACTTGATGCTTTTCCAGACATGACTCTTTAAGTTATCTGCCTTTCAACCTCAAAAACAAGATACAGCAGACTATAACAGGAAAGTGTAAACATACTTATGCTACATATATATATCTATGACACAGTGGGAGCGATCCAGACATGCCACTAACTTCTTTGCTTTTCAACTTTGAGAATCCAGAATGGTGGAATACAGAAAGTACTGCAGCAGACAATTACAAACCAACCATTATGTTTCTATGAGACAACAATGGAAAATCTGTCAAAAAGATGAGAGAAACAATAATTGGGACAGCAACACTTGTACTAGTCTTGTTGAAAAAAAGATGAGGGAAACAATGATTGGGACAGCAACACATGTACTAGTCTTGTTGAGCATTCTTAATCCAGAGTGGGCAATAGCTTTTTTTTTTTTTTTTTTTTTCTACAACTGAAAAAAGGAAAAAAAAAAAAATTATTTTCCCTTGAAGTTTCAAAAAGATAAATCGCTTAATCAGTGCACCTCCAGATTTGGACAGAACTGCAGTAGATGCTTAGCGCTTTCCCCGGAGCTATCAAGCAAATAGGAAAAATAAATGATGTTAACAGCAACAACTTCTAAAAGATGAGAAATGGGAAAGAATTATGCTTTCTTAACAAACTGCAAGACAATATAGCTCATATTACTACAGTATGATACCGTATTTTGCTTGCAATTCTTTAACAAAATAAATTCTTTCAAACACATACCACGCTCAACTTCCGGAACTTTTGCAGCTACACAACCTCCATATTCTTTCGCCTGCAAAGAACGATTTTTACTCAAAATAATCAATCAAGCCAGTGCCCTTCAAAGCACAAAATTAAACTTCAACAATCAAACCTGTGCCGCACAATTCACTAAAATGCGCTTAAGCACAGAGTGAGCATGCTTTTCCTTCATTCCAACAGCACTGTAAAACAAACGTTGAATAAATTTCATAAACACGAAAGCCAATGTTAACAAAAACAGGGCATAAATTTACATGCAAGCCTAATTTATGACCGCTGATAATTTCAAATATCAGTAATTCTTCGATATGAGTCAATACCAGTAAATTTCTTCAAATTTTCAGCAGAATTTAATAGAAAATTCAAAAAATTTTCAAGTTTCAATAATTAAATTTCCCATTCCCCGATCGAGTAACAATAAGAACATTAGAATAATATAAAAAAATAAAAAAAATACCAGGAAAATCAACAATCACTGGTTTCGTTGAATTTCATTCATTGATTTGGAAATGTCGAAAGTATTTGTGATTTAGTTACTCGACTAAGAAGCTTTGATTTTCTTCCCCTGACAGTCTTTGCTCTGTAAAATCGTGCTTTGTTTCGCCGCCATCGCGTACTCCAGCAGCCTCACAGACTTCCAAGTCGAGATGGGGGCCCCATGGTGACTCCGGTCGGCTCAGTAACAGAATCCGGTTCAGCCCATACGGAGATACCTGTGCTGTATATGAAATATAGATACTCTGAATACACCCTCATTATTACTATATACAACTGCATCCTGACCCTGGCATGTTTTATCTCATGCGGTAATGGGTGTAATCAGTATTTTTAAGGGGGGTTTTTAGTATCTCTAAATCTGGATCCAACTTACTTGGTCCTCCATTCCTCCGAACTTACATAGTTCCAGGCTTAGCCCATTTCATGTGAATAGCGATTTGTTAGTCATACAAATGGAAACATTTTCTTAATATTAAATTTTCAATTAAACAATGTTCTTACTTCTTAATATGTGTCATTGACACACATGAGACATAAAAACCCATAAAAATAATGTAAATTAAAACATACACGCATATACATATATATGCACGTAGAGACAGAGAGAGAAAGATAAAGAAGTTTTTGAATGAAGGTGTTCATATCTTTTAAAACATAAATTTAGCGTAATTTAACACTTATTTATATGAGTTATTTTTATTTTTATATCAAATTAGTAATTACTTGTTTAATTCAATTGCATCAAATTTATATTTTAAAGATGCGGACATTGGTATGAAAAGAATTTCACATATATATATGTGTATGTGTGTGTGTGTTGGGGGTCCGGGTGGACGTCTCTTTCTTAATTTTAGTGTGAGCAATATTTGAAGTTTACCTATTTATGTTATTTCAAAACCTTTTATCAATTAAATTCACTAGGACTAAAAAGAGACTATGACAAATGAACTATTAGCACTCAATGAGGGAAATATCAATATCTATCACGCAAAGATTTCCCTTGTTGTATATGAATGTTAAGTAGCACTCAATTCCCTAATAAGACAGTAAACCTTAATTGATAATTCACCATTTTGATTATACAATCTAAAAGAAATGCAAATCCAAGCCAATAATTGGTCTTTACAGTTGTAATATTTGCTTTAAGTTCAGAACCCCGCTAAATTTCCATCCATTAAAAGTGACCAAAATAGTTTCATAACCAAAAGAATTCTTTATGATAAATGCATTTGTTAAAGTTTCTTATCAAAGGTCTTAATTTAGGTTATATTGCCAATAAAAAGGTTAATAATGATGTAATTGCTCAACCAAAATTAATACATCAATTTCAAGGACCCACCATGTAAGGGTTTTCACTTGGCTTGCAATTGAAGTTGTTCTACTTGTAATTTATAAACCATGAGAGTGGAGGATTTGCCATTTTCAAAATTGGCTGCAATTTATTTACACCCACTTCTTCTAAAGCAAATAAAGATATCTAGAAATGATTTCTTATAACATAAATATTGCTATTACAAGGTAGAAAATTACTAGCTTAGGGTTTTAAAACTAGTTCATGGAGGTTGTGTAAAGATGACAAGATTGAAAATTTTTTATCTTAAATTTTTTTATGTTAGTTAAATGATCTAAATTTAACTTAAAAATAATATTTAATAATCGTCTAACTCGCATATTAATTAAAAGACACGTAGAAGTTAAAAATCTGCTAAAATATACACATTGAGATAAGTATCTTATGAAAAATTGAATGTGCAAAAATTAATCTCTATAATTTAAAAATTAATTTTAAATTTTACATTTTGTACTACAAATTTTTATTTATATTTATAATAATAGTTGAAGACAAGGTTAATTAAGTTTATGCATGAAAAAAGAAGTGCAAGACAAAAAAAAAGATAAAAACAATGAACAATAGGAGAATACTTGTTTTTCAAAAATCTTATGAACAATTTTTTATTTTTTAAAAAAGAAAAAAAAAAACTAAAGAGCTAACAGTGGTTAATTATCAAGGCAAGTACTTAGACCTACAAGCATCTAAATTTGTGGGGTTATTTGAAAAGAAAAATTGCCGTAGAATAACAACAACAACTACTCCTAACAAATTAAAAGGAAATGTCAAATCATGATAGTATTAATTAATTTTGAGAAAATTAATGCTAAATAGGATAGGATTTCTGTCCAAGAAATGAATAAAATATGTTAATATTGCTTAATAAAGGAAGAAAAATGGTACATCAAACAGATAATTTCTAATCCCTCAAAGAATTTATAGAATTTATAGTATTTTTGTTATGTTATTTGGGTGAGAATCATTCAAGTGAGAATCATTCAATCTTAATCTATAATTTATTATATTTTTTGACAAAGCATTTGAATATTTTATTGTATCAAAAATTTGAATTGCTCATTCATCACAAGATAGAATTTATTATCACATCATAATTTTATATTTTTTATATTTATTATAATTTAAATTATTTTATATAAATTAATTTTAGTTATCGATGAATATTTATTAATTTAACTTATAAATTTTTTTTAAAATAGTATAAAAAATTTAAAATTTGTATTTGATATATTATTTATTATTTAAAATTATTTTATTTTTGATAATTTAATGATTAATTTTTGTATAATTAATATGGTCTCTCAAGTCAAAATCGAGAATCAAAGATGTGGACCAATTTTTCGGTCATTGAATATAGAAGGGGGAACATTATTTATGTGAACCTCGTTAACTTACTACTACCAAATTCAGATGCCAAAGAATATAAGCTCCTTTCAAATTAATTAATGTTCAACCCATCAAATGACAATACATAGAAATTATTTGTTTGCTACTCTTACATATGGAATTTATCCCTCTTTCATTATTAGATGTCATCTACACAACCAAACTCATTTGTCAATATAAATTTTGTAATGAAAGAAAATTAAAGAAGCCCCCCAACTTTAGGACTTCTTGCCTCCTAATATTAACAGTAAAAGTTTTCAATTTTTTAGATATTAAACTAAATATCATACGCAATAACTTATTTGTATAATCATTAAAATAATTAAAAACTAATCTGTTTTATAAAGATATAGTACTGTATTAGTGGATTTGGCAAATATACATTCTATATATTTTGTATTTTTTAATGTAAAATTCGAATATGATATAAAAAATTTGAAATGATTAATATAAAATTTAAAATAAAAAAAATTAAAAAATTAAAAAATTAAAATACAAAATGTTAAAGTTAAAATGATTAATATAAAATTTAAAACAAATAACATAAAAAAAAAAAATCAAATATGAACATTAATTTAAAACGATTGATGTAAGAGTTAAAAAAATTGAATGTATTTTATATACTGAATGCATTAGAGTCAAATTATGTATTAGTAATCAAATCTAAGCTTAGAAGAATTAGTTATAAATGCAAATCAATTTGATCTCTCTTTTTAGTTCATTGTCTAATAGTTGTTGGTGATTTGATGTTAAATGTAGAAGGTATTGTTGTTGATTTCTCCTCTTTTTAATCATGAAATGGAAATCCAAATAATATATATATATATATATATTACAAATTAAAGAGAAAACAACCCATTATTAACGGTTTGAAAATCAACAAATATAAGTAAATCTCAATCAAAGAGATAAATACTTGAAGGGTTTTGATTAAGAAATTTGAAATTCTAGAATTGGACAAGAAGGCTAGCAGAATCAAGAACATGGCATTAGATATGGATATCAATCCATACATAATATATAGAGAGAGAAAGCGACCAAGGATATCACACAATTTCAGGATGCCCCCACAAATTTAATGCAACATCTGAAAAGATGCCGAAATGTGGTCCAAACAAGGCCTTCAAGTCCCTGACAATAATGATCAAACCCACAAAGCTTTTATGGAATGGAGTTCCAAGACTTGTTCATACACACATACATACGATATATCCTCATATTGACAGTTAAAGTGTCTTTACAAGTATAAAAATCCAATGAATCCATCGTCTTCATCTCTTGGTTCCATCCACATTGTATGGTATTTATACATTGTACACATACATTTGTAGGTATATAAAGAGTCTTCCTTCGGTGCAGGCTTTGGCACGTAACAAAACTTAAATTTGATTCTAAACAACATCAAATAGTGTCAAATCTAGGTTTTTACAAGACTCTTATAACATAACAAATTTAATTTGTAATCATCCGAATTCTTAAACTTTTAAGACGTAATGTGAACTGATCGATTTATAACCAGAAACTTTGAATTTGTAATCACTCTGGGATTGATACTCTTCACTGTATAGTAGCCAAATTCTTTGAGTTTTGATGATATGTTTGCAGCTTTATTTGATCCTCTTCAAAAAGAGAAGAGAAATGGTGGGAGAAGAGAAATGGTGGGCTCTCTTGTTGCTCAATCTAGTCATCTCCAACTACAATATAAATATATATATATATATATATATAAATCTTAAGTATTTATCTGTATTTTATTTTTCTTAATTTTTTTTGATGTAAAATTTAAAATAAAAAATATAAAAATTAAAATTATTAATTTAAAATTTAAAGCTATTAATATAAAAATTTTAAAAAAATTAAATGTATATTACGTCGAATCAATCTCAATTTTTGTATATAGCATACCATGTTTACATTATTTTTTTCTTTTTCTACTTTTTTTATATATAATTAATTCAAAATTAATTAATTAATTAATTAAGGCCCATTATATATATATATATATATATTCAAAATAATATCAAACAATGAAATATAAAATTGTAATATCCAATAATATAAACATTAGTTAATGTTATAAAAAAAAAAAGAAAAAAAAAAAAGAGGAACTCTCTACGTCAAAACCATTTGGTCCACACACATGGAGAGAGAACAAAGTGGAAGGCTCAAGACATGGAGTTCTCAGGGGCAACGTTGCTTTCAAGCCACCTAATTGCATACAGATGAGGAACAAGCAGACAGCGACTCTTCTTCCTCGAAACGGCGCCGCTGCAAGATATACAATACAATGGCTACAGAGAGAAGAAGAAGAAGAGGAAGAAGACAGAGAACATATCGACGAGATTATAATTAAGAAGACAGAAGTTGTTTACTTGTTTGGTGTAATGTTTTGATGGAGAATTGTGGTTTTCTGCTTTAGGATGGTGACAATTTTCTTGGACGTACGTTAAGGAATCCCATGTGTTTAAATTAGTTTCATTTTGAGATTTAATTTGTCACAAAGTACAATTACAGGAATCCAATATTCTATGCCTAACATATAATCATTCTATGGCACTCGTGCACATATATGTATAATGTCATATTTTATATTGTTAATAAGTGAGTTTAGATTATATTTTATATAATTTGAGTTCTCTTAATTAAATAGACGTATTTTAAATTACAAAATTTAAAAATAAACTCATGATGCATTTTGTATTCCAAGTAAACAATATCTATTTAATTGTTGAGCCATATAATATTAAAACTAACTCATAAGCAAACAATATATACTTAATTATGAAGCCATATACTACGTATACTATAAGAGTCAACCGTGATACAATGTGTAAATGTTTTGATTTGTGATATATTTTTTATTTTATAAAATGTTTATTCTGATTTGACCTAATGTATGAATGTTCTAACTTGTAATATGTCTTTTATTCTGTAAAATATTTATTGAAATTTATGATGTATAATATCAAAGTCAATCCATGACTGATTATTATAATTACTTCTCAAATTAGTTAATTTCAAATTGGATGTATTGTATGTATGACAAGATTATATTAAACGCCTCTTGGTATGTAGTAGGTTCATTTCATCCTCTATTTGATAATAGCGTACAGGAAGTGAAATATGTACATTATGCCCTCTGTCTGGTAATAAGAGTTTTCACGAGGTGGTATGTTGGTTTTACCCTCAATCTGATAATAGACTACTCGAGATAATATGTTTGTTTACCTAAGATTCTTTTATTTTTTCCTTTTTAAAGTTGATAATGGTCTACGAAAGGTAATACATCTGTTTCATCTAACACTTTGTTTATACGATGATGGTGCACACGAAACGTGGGATATAGGATGTTGGCACATCATGTGGGAAAAGAAACAGCAGCAAGTTGGGGATCAAATCAGATAAATCTGTGCTTAATTTATGATGGGCATATAAATTAAGTTGGTTCAGTTGCATTGAAGTATATTTAATTGAAAGCTAGAAAATGGTCCCTCTTCCGAGCCACCACCTCTTTGAAGAAGACCTTAATGGCAAAGAAAGAAAGAGAGAGAGTTTACAAATTGAAAGAATGAATGAAGAGGGGAAGATCAGTTTGTTGTTGTTACTAAGCTCTTTCCATTAGGGTTTTGGAGAGAAGAAGAAAAAAATATGAAATTTAAGGGCATTTTTGGATGGTAGTAGTGATGATGAGGGGCCACAATTTGTATTGAAGAAGTACTTCCATTAAATCCCAAAGTGAAAAATATGTGCAAATGGGGCTAAGAGAAAGCAAGCAAGAAGCAAGAAGCAAGTCGTATGGGAAAAAGCACTTAAATGAAAAACCCAAGAAAATTTATAATAATTTGAGAGGGAGAGAAGAGATGGAGAAAGAAGAAGAGACAGTGACTTGTCTTGGTATAGCAAAGCAAGGAAAAGAAGAATTATGAACAGTTGTGAGGCTGCTGGGGCCGAGAATAATTGCAAAACGAGTCAAGCATGCATGAATAAAGCAGTCTGAATTTGCAGACATACTCCAAAAATAATAGTAAAAAACATTAAAATTACCCAATTTCAAATACTTCCCATGCAAAATCTACACCATACTCAGAATTCCTCTTACCTCAAATAGCTGGGGAGAAATTTATTTATTTATTTATTTACTCTCTTTTAACTTAAACCATGGTAAGAAAATACAAACTATCTGTGATCTTAAACAGTTTTCTCGAGTTTGATTTTCAAAATTCAGTTATGCTATTATATTAAATTATGACTCGAATCAAAAATTTAAGCTAATAATTAAAGAATTTAAATAATAATATTAAGTTATAATAGTTTTTATTTTATATATATATATATATATGATTGCAATTAACTGTCTTCTCTCCATCGCACGAGCTAATTAATTTAATCTTCCTGAGGACCACTTCACTAGCGGCAGAATCCTGCAACAGCTATAAAACAAGCAACAACAACTAATAGTACCTGGTCCTGGAGAGAGAAAGAAAGAAAGAAACGATCGATTGATTACATCTGATCATAATTTTCTCAGAAAATGAATGAGAAAGTGAAAGAAAATTTGAGAGAGAGAGAGAGAAAGAGAAAGAGAATTACCGACGACGTCGTGTCCTTTTTTTAAAAAAAAAAAATTTTACTAACGTGGGTTGTTGACTGATTGATTGATACCAGTAAATGTTATACAATTAGAGTTCGCGAGGACGAAGACGGTTGTTTACAGAAAAAGGGTGTGATGCTCCTTCGCTTTCACAAACATTTATATAAATATAATAATAATAATTAAAAAATGGGTATTTCTTTCATTCTTTTGGCATTTTTGGATTTTTTTAATAAAATAAAACAATATTTAAATATGCTTGCATGCATGCATGCATGTCATGATCATGAACAGCGATGATATATAATAATTGATTGCTTATATTCCCTTTTTGATTAACAATAATTATTTTTGTTCTTCATCAAATCCACAACTATTTGATTTCCTTCTCTTGTCTAGTTGTTTGTGGTTGACATGTCAAATTTAATTACTTTGAGTGAAAATTAAATAAATTTTATTAAAGGAGAAAGTTAAAACAAAATGTCAGATATAAATATTTTTATAAAATCGTTTAATAAAATAATATCACATATTTTTATTTTTTTTTTTGTATTACATAATTATTATTACAATTGATTAATTAATATAAATTTAAAAATATATAAAATAAAAATTTGATCGATTAAAATATAATGTATCATGACTTTTAATATAATAAAGTCTTAAATATTATGCGGTATATATGTTTGAGTAATAGTCAAATAAAATCATGAAAAATTTTAGATGTAGGGGAGAATTAATTATTATTCAAGCCTAAATTAAACTACATGATTAATTACGTGACATAATGTTTCAATTTTCATTGAATATTCAGCTCTTGTCCTATTAAGTTGTGACTTCTTCAATTGATAACTAACATCAAATAGACAAGGACTAGAGAAAACTTGTGTTATGTGTCATAATAAAGAAGAAAATTGCCCCTATTAATGGTTTGATAACAATGTGAGAGTAACATTATTTATATCTTGATATCTCACAAACTAATTGTATTTTTTTTAGAACTTTTTATTAATATTTTTTTATATTTCATCAAAATATTTGAATTCTTATAAGGGCAAAGACTTTTAAATCTTAAATTTTTTGTAAAATTCGAAAATACTTTGTTAGCAGAACGAGTTTTGTATAATGGTATATTTTTGTAAAGTTGATTTTTTAATTAAAATTTATTAATCACATAGTCTTATTATTTAAAATATAAATTTAATTCAAAATTTATTGACAAAGATATTTCTTAATAATTATTATTACCTTATTAATTTTATACTAAACTTCTTAATATTTATTTTTAGAACAAGTATTAAGACCATTTTAATAATTATTATTTAATTTATTAAAAATTTAATTCTCAACTCTCAAACAAGTATAATATTCTTGGAGTGATAATTTTTTTTAAAAAAATTAAGAGATAAATAAATTAAATTTTACTATAAATCTAGGGATAGCTCTTTCTTTTATTTTGTTGTTAATTTTTTTAAATATTATAAAAAATAAATTAAATTTCTCATTAATTCTATATGAGCTGCAAAATTTAAATTCCAAACTTTCTATATATCACTCTAAAAAATTTAATTCATGGTACTAATTAACACCTACAAAAATAATCCTTTCATCAATCTTCATAGTTAAAATATTTCTTCGTATCATTAAATTGAATTGCAATATGTCCATTATTAGTAATATTCAATTTGGTATATTGACTATTAAGACCATAAATAAAATAAATTATTTTTTTGTATTTTTTTATCATATGTTATCACATCGTCATAATGCTAATAATAACAACATCGGTTACTAGAATATCATTAATTATCAAAATTGATGTTATTCCCGTTCTTATCATATAATTAAGAGTGGAATTTATGTTCCATAAGATTCATAATAATATCTAGATGTATACTTTAATTAGTTTTAATCTCTTTTTCTCTAAATAAAAGTGACGGTATTAAATTTTTATGATCTCATATGCTTCTCTCTCTATATCATCATTCAATAAAATGTTATTTTCCATACATTTATTTTGAGACTAAGCATAATAGTTAATCAGTACATAAATAAAACAAAACCGGGAGGCCGTAACTACCAAAATATTATGAAAAAATTTTGGTAGGACAAAGTATATCACTTAAGACTTTTTAATTTCACAAGTATGCTAATTTAATAAAATATTATCATATATGTATTTAGTTTAAGATTGACAAATTATAAAAGAGATTAATGGGGAAAATATAATACATATAGTACAATTTTATTAGATAATCTTATTAAAATTTGATCTATTTAAGGCTTTCTATCTAATAAATTTAACGCAAAAATATATTGAAGTTGTCCCTATCTAAGATTTGTGTTCAAATTATATACTCAAGGGGTGATAACATAATTAACAAGAACTTAGGAGGAGTTGAACATAACTTTCAAGAAAAATAAATAAATAAATAACAATGATGAAAGCAAGCTAAGATGAATGGTACTTTGAGAAGCTAGCCGGCCAAACAAACAAACTGGCATAAGCCACTCTCAATCTGAGCAGAACTTGTGGCTTTGTCAGCCCTCACTCTCAGATAATATAATGGGTCAGGGTCAGGGTCAGCCCCATTTCTTCATGGATCACACCTAGATCTTCCCTTCTCTTTATAGGTCCCACCACCATTCCCCTTCTTTCTCGCCTCCATTTCCTCCTCTTTCATTTCCCTTACCTTCATTTTCTTTTGTTCTTTCCCTTCTCTGTATTTTCTTCTCATTAGTTCGGATAACGTTTTTTCACAGTAATACTTCCCATGGACAACAACAAGACTGAGAAAGAAACTCATGATTTCATGAACGTGGAATCTTTCTCACAGCTTCCTTTTATCCGTCCTGCTCCCGTCAAAGAAAAGGGCATTCGCCTTTTTGGTATAGAATTCGGTGGCGGTGGCGGTGGCGGTGGCGGTGGCGGTGGAGGTGGAGGTGGAGATGCAGTGACGGCAGGTGAAGAGTCTGAGTCAGCTGAAACAACTGAAGAAACTGTGAAAGAGAACGAGAATGTAGATAACAATCGAAGATTTGAATGTCATTATTGCTGCAGAAACTTCCCTACTTCTCAAGCCTTAGGTGGCCATCAAAACGCGCACAAGAGAGAGCGTCAGAACGCGAAACGCGCGCATCTTCAGTCTGCGATGGTGCATAATTCTCTCTCTGATGCGCATATTTTTGGTTTGATGAACTACAGGCTTGGCTCGACTCCGGCTACAAACATTACTTACCCGTCGTGGAATACTCATACAGCTCATTCAGCTAATACCACTAGGTTTTACGGAAGCCATAGCTCGTTTTCTCAAGCTCCAATCAATGGCAGTCCGTTGGGTTTGTGGCGAATCCCAGCTTCCGTTCAAACTCATGCCAGTTTTAACCGTGATCGTTCGATGAATCCCTTGCCATTGTTTGGTGCTGAAGAATTGAAACCTTCGCAGGTTGTTGGTGGCTCGAGCTCGCAAAGCAGGTATGTTTATGAGTCAAAGACAAACGCTCAAGACCATGTGAGTTTGGATCTACACCTGTAATGTTATAATTTATATTAACTGCGATGATAAACAATTTGAGAGATTTTTTTTTTCTTTCTTATTCATTTTGTTCTTGTGCAAAATGTGGCGACAGTTCATCGATCTTAATATTACTAATTAAAACTTCTCGATTTTAATATTATTTATTATGTAAATGAAATGATTTACGATTCTCTTAAATGCAAAAAACAGCATGGTGTAATTTCATAACAAGAGCTTTGTGATCGATCTATGCACAGTTTAAGACTTCTTTGTAAGTTCTCATCGATGATGTTAGCGTTTCCGGAAACAGATTTTCTGTTTTCCGAAAGCAAAAAATCTCTAGGAAACACTTTCTGTTTGATTTAATTCTCTTTCAGAATAACTAAGATCATATGGTTCAGTGCAATATCTCCATGTCCCTCCTCAGAGTTTCTCCAACGTGTGAGAAATGTAATAGAACTGGGTTATCTTTGGGATGCCGCATGAAGATCTGTAGACACACGTGTGCATTCATCTATTATGTTGTCTCGACAGGTGGGTTGAAGAAATAGGTAAAGAAATTTTGATTCATCACTGCAATCACATGAGAAAAGCTAGATAAGGTTTTGATGTCGTTTCTGTCTGCATAATTTTGCAGAAAGAAAATGATGCTTCCATGGCATTTTCAGGTAATAAAACAGCTTGAGAAAATTCAATGTAATATTCACTCTTTCCCCCAATTCCCACCATTTTTGAGTGAGAGAAAAAAAAAGGAAAATTAGGGACTTTTTATAATTTTATTTATTTATTATATGTGTTGCAAACAAACTTTAAATGATTTCTTATACATCAGCTTAAAAGGATTGAGGTGGAACCTCTCGTCATTTGAAAAACTTGAAGCTTTAAGGAAACAAAGGTGGCATCTTTAAGGCCACTTATATTGTCCCTCCGTACAATTTTTTATCATATGTGTTCTTAATCGTGGGACCTTTGGTTGATCAGAAAAATACATTTATAAATAATAACTGTAACAATAGACCATATTAAATATCTTTTCGACATGTGGGTATTAATTAGTTTGAACTGATAAATTCTTTTGAAGTAGTATAAGAGGTCTGGAGTTTGAATCTCGCTCGTAATTATTACTTCATTAGCAAAATTGACAAGACAATTTTTTAAGTAGGAGAGAAAGAGGGCAACCAGCAGTAGTAAAGTTTTCATGGCTACATAGTAAAGAAAACTCGTGTGTTTTCTTTGTTTGTATGAGAGAGTGTAGAAGGGACATAAGAACATGGTTGCTAGTTAGACTGCTGAAATTCTTTATTTTCTTACCTTTTCATTGTACCTTAGCTTTTATATGTGCGTGCAAGAAAGTGAAAGAAAATAGAGGGAGAGAAAATAATAAAGAGGAAGCGAAATTAGGTGAATAATTAATTAGTTTAGTTAGTTAATTAAGCAGTTGGGATTTGGAGATTCTCATGAGACCAAGTCAACCAAGAAGGAATTATTATCATTATTTTTTTAAGAATAATTGAGTGATAGTACCGAGACTACGCATGTGTTCTTCTGTAATACTATCTAAAAGTAATTGTGGCAGAAAAAAGAGGTAAGAACCAGGGTTTTTCTATGATGATAATGCATGGACATCATTCAATGAATTGTTAACAAACAACAGAGAAAGCACTGACTAATGAAATTTTTTTTTTTTAATAAAATTATGCTCTTCAGCTTCAGTTCAGCTTCAGCTTCAGCTTCTTGTTGGGATTTGTGTTGTCTTTCATCCAATCCCTATCGCATGATCAGGTTTTGCTTGATTACTGAAGAGGAAAAATTTGTTCACTTGGCAAGTTCTGCTGCATCATAGCTAGGGTTTTACAATGTGAAATTTCAGAAGTCAAAAAAAAAAAAAAAAAGAACGGCATCTGCTATTGGTTGCAGCACCTGGCAACACTTGGTACATTTTCTCAATTAAACTTAAGTAAACCTCCTTATTACCTTGGTGGTAAAGATTTTTGCCATGGCTTCTGCTGAGTTAGTATATCAACAAAAATAAAATAAAATAAAATAAAAAATTCAGCAAAGTGACAAAGGATTAATGAGTATGAAACTGACCACCTCAATAGCTGTGTGATAAGGATTTCTCAAGGGAGTACAAGTTATAGATTAGAAGTCAAATTTACAACTTGAAGTAACTCCATTTGAAACTGAAAAAATCAATGTGTCCTTTAATAGTTTCAAGTTTTCATGGTTAACCCTTAAAATGAAGTGTTAGTTTCTTAAGCAGAGCTAGTCGGAGATGCAAGGGGATGACACGTCCTTGCTGGTCAACTTAGATCAATTTTAATACGATGTAAGTCAATCCGAACAAAGTCCATTAAAATTTTATTATATATTCAGATGTTTAAGATGATTATTGTAATTATTTATTAGCTTTTGTCTAATAAAATAGACTATTCTCTTTTCCGTAATTTTTTCACTGAAAATTTTAAAAAAATTTTCCGTAAAATTTGATACTATTTTAATTTTTATTTACGTTCTTTACTTAAGTTTAATAACAAACACTTTAACTATTGTAATTTCAAAATCAAGTAAAAGCATGGCAATTACGAATTAAACATACTCCTAACCATTCTTGTTAGTCTTTAGATCGTTGCACTTGTAAAAGTTTTGATGCTAGATGAAGCTTGAAAGAGAATTCAATAAAATTGCAGCATGCATTTGAAACAATTGTAAACACAAGTGCCTAGCAAAAATTAAAGACAAATCTTAATAAACAGTGAACTTTACAACAAAGTATAGTCTATACAACAATGGACTTAATTAATTACCTGCATTTGCAAGCAACTTTAACTATCTGTCAAGAAAGGACCCAAAAAATAAAAAGAAAAAAGGAAGACAAAATTTACAGAATCAGTTGGAAAGTAAAAAGAAAGTAAATATACTACCAGTAAAGGAAACCCTAATGCAATCTAGCGAATCCTTAAATACCCAGAAATGTTTTCAGTGACATCAGAAATGAGCCAATGAATAGCCATTTACGTTAAACAAATTCGTGTATCAATTTGGTGGAACAGTTATTCTTTTACTACTTTCAGAAACTATTCTCCACAACCTTTTACCTAATTATGTCTTATATATAACCCACAATAATGAAAATGTTCACTGTTATGTATCCATAAATGTCAATACAAGAATGCAAAATTTGTCAATTTCTTTTCATTCAATGAACCCATGAAACCTATATTATATGATTATTAACATTTTAAGTATAAACGACTGAGTGATCGATAAATTTAACTGTTAAATAAAAATATAACTAAGCAGAATTATAACCGTTAATAAATATAATATTAATATGAGCAAGATTCAAGTACGAGAAATTTTACTATTTGAATCAATTGAAACTTGGGTTTGAAAATCATGGAGTGAGTGTTAACATCAACCCCAACTATCAAAGACCCCACAAGTAAATGCAGAAGAGAAGGCATGTGAGGTGGAAGATGATAAAAGAAGGCAACAATAAAGACGGGTGAAGGGTAGAAACCTTATCATTAGGACCACCTTTTTTTTTTCACTTGTTATTTAATTTTTGTTATTTGAATATTGGTACAAAAAAATTAAGAGACAAGAGCCAGAGAGAAAGAGAAAGAGAGAGAGAGAAAGTAGCAGTGGAATTTAAGAAACATCGGCCCACAACTCCATAAAGTTGCAAAACGAGGTTGACAGTTTATACAGTAGCCATTGACGATGCTTAAGGTAAAAGAAAAAACCTGAGAGCTTTAGCCTGTAGTAAGCAAGCAGCAAGTAGCATCAAAGTGACTGGTGGCCCCGATAACAAGCTTAAAATTAAGTCTCTTTAAGTTTAAAATTAATTATTTATTATTATTTATTTATTTATTTTAATATTAAATTTAATATGAATCACATTTTAAAAATTTATTTAAAATTTTAAAATTTAAGACTGAAAAAATTGTAACCTTATATTTACATTTTTGTTAATTTATAGTTATAATTTTCAAATGTAATACACAAGTTTTGTTTGACAGCAAATTATTTTGTTTTGATTACATTGATTCAAAGGAAATAATTTCTGCCTTTTTCAGTTTCTTGAATGCCGAACAAAGTCTAGGTTTTGATAGAATGGTTTAATAGACAGTCTGGGACCAGCTGGCTGGACCAATAAAAGTGGACATGTGATGGGAGAAATTTCGGACAAGACAACAACTATGGGGTTTCCTAACTATGACCAAACATACACATGTACTTGGCATCGGTTCGCATGTTCTCGTGTTTTGTGGACCAGACATACCCTTATCGGAATTTCCCTACAATACAACATGTCATAAAGTTGCAGCTATTCAACTTTCTTTCTATTCCGGGTCAGATTTAGGATCGTAACAGAAGCGTTGAATAATTTTCCCTGCAGCTGGAAAAGAAATTCTTTTGATCGTAACATCAGGCAATTGCTAGCGTTTGATTTGCTTCGTTCAGAGCAGAAAACACATGGGATCAGCTGTACCATACAAGTTGAATTCTACACTGCGGATTTGATTCCAAACAAGTCTGTCTCTGCCTCTGCCTCTATAGTTTGGTTGTGAAAAAATGGCGAAGCAAAGGATGATTTGCAAGATTGCCAAGAAATATCCATAGTACCAAGATAATAAGAAATCATCAATCTCTTCCATGCTGCACAGCCTTACATGTTAATCAATAGAAAACATAGCAGCCGTAAATTTGTTTCTTAAAATTACATTTTGGAGCTTAGCCAGTAAATGCAATGGGTGATTGCAACAAAGAAGTCAGCTCTTTAACAAGACATCACGAGATGTAGTTCAATTTTCCGGAGTCAAAGAAGATTGTATGCATGATGACGAGAATATAAATTGAATCAGAACCATAAATCATCTAATGAGAAAATTTTCATTTGTATTTTATCGTTTCAAGCAGAGTGTAAAAATAAAAAACAAAACATATCTAGACAAAGAACTATGACAAATTTGACAATCGTCTGTAGGTTGTTATGTATATGACATTACTCGCAGAATTGAGAAAATCAGACTTCTAGACTGCACCTGAAGAAACTTATCTCAGCCTTTCTTGCCAAGTCTTTGAAGTGCGGGCCTCTTCTATTTGTCGAGTTAATAATGAAATGCCGTGATGTGACGCACTTGAGGCGGCATAATATGATGTCACGGTGAGCTGGGTAAACTTTGGAAGGGCATAACCTACAAATTCACATTTTTCGATCTATTTAATGCGTGTATAAATCCAACTCAGATGCTTCTGAACATAACAAATAACAGCATTCAATTTCATGGCTTATAAGCCAACGGCTTTGGGAATTCATGGAAAATACATAATATAAATGCAATTTGGAATAACGCATACTATATACATAATGACCCTTCTAAATCCTCAAACACCAAGGGATGCAGATCCAGATGTGGTCGAGGGACCGTAAACATTAGGAATCAAGATGTTTGCCACAAATCTAAAATATTAGCTTATCATATTGTACTACGTAACCCCTAATAAGTTTATGATCTACCCTATTTCTTCCAATTCAGGGCAATGACATTCTCTTCGACCAATCACGTGATAACCTTGTCAAGTTCGACATGGTGTATAACAATTTGTTCTACTCTTATACCACTTATAAAGGACCAAACACTTGTAACTAAATGTCACATCAGCAGGTGATGCTGCATAAAAATTCATTGTATTTCTATACAAGGTTAGATCATGACACAAGGCATGAACAAATAATACACACAATATGTATTATGTCAAATGCCCTATAAATTTCATTATTATTTCCAAAAGTTACTAGATTCCTTTCACAGCGAAAGGTTGAACTACCATATTTCAAGATATTTTCCCATTTTCCTTCTCAGGTGCACTATCTTTTCAAAATTAAAATCATTTATCACAGTTTTGAAGTATTTAACTCTGATGGAAAATGATTTTAAAGGGATGCAAGAATTATTTGTCAAATATCATAACTTGTCATTGTTCCAAGGGATTATTGAGTAATATTCGTTTGCGTAATAGATATGCTTATTTTCGTAGGATTTGAGTTGCTTATATGAAGTTAAAGAACCATTTCTTACTATCTATGCACAGAACTATATTACACAACTTTACACCCCAAAAACCCACGACAAAAAACATCCATACCTCCAAATGCAGCACTAGCACCTGAAAACATTAGAAGCAGAGGAATCTGCCAACAAAGAAGAAAATCGGAGAATGTTAACTGAGGAGGATGCAACTAGAAGCCGAGCAATATGAGGGGAGAACATCTATTCTGAAAGAATTACAAACTGCTATTGGGGAAGTAAAAGAGACTTACCCCAGTTACAAAAGGAAGCCACTTTGGTCCCTTGAGGCGATTTTGAAGAAACGGAATCCCAGTATTGAAACCATGAACTGCACTAAGCATACCACCAATGCCAGATCCTGCCTATAAGTCAAAAAAAATATCAAAAATCAAATAATTGTTAAAAATCTCTTGATGATAAATGAGGTTGCACGAGAACACTTCACCACACACTGAACCAATGTTACATTACTTTGATGTGATTCACTTGAAGCAATATTTAAAAGTTTCTCAAAAAAATTTTAGCAATTATATTAGGTTCAGAAAGCACGAAATTCAACTTCTGTGTTTTTTCTTGACAGTTAATTCGACTGGAATAATACAAAACAAATATAACATATTCTATTTTTAGAGCTCTTTAATCCAAATTGCTACAAATATATGCAATAAGTTAACCTTGGATGAATCTCAACCCTTCTTCTAAAATAATTGATAGACAATAAATTATCGAAGTAAACTAACTGCCTCAATTAAATTGATATTCAAATCCCAAATAATCCAGATAACAAAATTTGCTGCCTTTCTCTTCCCTAAGAAACAAAAAGAAAATGTTGTAAAAAGAGAAACAGACACAGAAACATGGGAACTGAACTGACCACAGCTGTTGCGTCATGTAAAACGGGAGTGATTGTCCATTCACCCTTGTCCTAAGATCCACCAAAAACACAATTCAGGGAGTCATTAAAAATATATTAAATAAACAACGAAAACATGGAAAGAGAGAGAAAGAGACATACAGAACTAGGGTTCAAAAGAGAGAGACAAAGTGGGCAGCGAGGGGAACCCAGACCAGGATTTGTCGTAGGATCGTGATGCAAATTCCCGCTTCTCAGTTTCTCCTCGTACACTTTTCTCGTACCCATGTCCCTCTCTCTCTATATCTCTCTGTTTCTCTTGTCGAAGCTGAGTAGCAAATTTTCACGACCTGTTAACTAAGGAAAGGTCGATATGGGCCGAAAATGGATGGGTTTATGGTATTGTAACTATAAGAAATCTTAGGCCCATACCCGGCCAAATTCAATCTAAACTTTTAAGATCTTGCTTGAAAAAAGTGAAAAACAAATTAAATTTTATCCCAATTTTTAGATGCTAATACGATGTGTTTTGTTGCCTAATGTGAGAGATTTTAAAAAAATAAATAAATCTTAGCCTTAGAAAGTTTAAAATAACACGTGTAAATCACCCAAAAAAGTTAAGAAAATTTAGACAAGGAAAGCATTCAAATACGATCTCTAAATTTAATAGCAATTAACATCCAAAATAATCATTTAATCACTCACACCACTAAATTACAACTAAATAATTTTTTTCGATTAGATATAAATTTTTATTAAAGATTCTAAAATATTTATAAAAAAATTTAATTCTAATAAAACACAAAAATTAAAAAAAAGAGCGATAAGTGAAATTAAAATTTTAGTTATTAAGCAAAAATTATATTTTGTTGCTTAAAAAAAAGGAAAAAATAATAATTCAAATTTTAATCCAAACTTTTAGTTATCAAAATCTTTTTTTTTTTTTTTGTTCAATAAACAAGATTAAAAATAAATTAATTTTTAATTATAAATAAGATACAATTATATGTGGAGTTGTTAAGGACAATAATTGAAATTTGATATCTTCCTNAAGATACAATTATATGTGGAGTTGTTAAGGACAATAATTGAAATTTGTTATCTTCCTTGATTGATTATTCATATTTCACTTTGCACCTTGCAAAATCATTTGCTAATTGATTAGGTTAACTTTGTCTTCTTTGATTCTGTCTTATGTCTGTGGAATCTTGCATATAATTTATAATCTTATCTTTCTCCATAAAATAACAAAACACTAGCATATATCTATATAAAATTTCCAGCAAAATTTCTCATTAAAATTTTAATTTTAAAAAAATTTGAGAAATTTAATAGAAGAACGAATTGAATCATTTTCTAGTCTTTTTCCTCTTTAACTTTTAATTAAATGATGACATATATTATATTTAATAATAAATAGTTTAAATTATATCATAACAAAATTTATAAATTAATTTTATATTTTACGATATAAATTAAAAAGTTTAAAATACAATCTGAAAAATTTATTATTAAATATGTCATATATCACCATTTTATTAAACCAAGAAAATAAAAAATAAAAAAAATCCAAATCCTAGAAGAATTGTATAATATTACTAGTGTATAATATTGTGTGTTGTCCATACCAAATCTACAAACCTACCAGCTGAATTTCTTGTACTGAACTTTAAAAATCATCACATAATTTTCATTTTAATTTTTGTTAAATTCAAGTTCATCATAAAAATCACATCAATTTATCAACTCTACCCAGCATACCATGCTGTATATATTCTAATCCTATGTTCTAGCTTGAGTAAACTTCAAACCTTCTCACAATTTTCATGGTAAAAATAAAAATTTGTATTCAGTGACAGTCTTAAATTTTTAAAAAATTTTATACAAATTTTAAAGTGTGATTTTTATTAAGTTTAATATTAAATTAAAAAATTATTCAAATTTTAAGGGACTTAGTTGGTCGCGTTGGTCACTGATCCCAAAACCAACTCTATCTTCGCTCGCCTCCTTTTCCCAACTGTCTCTATTGCACAGTCAAACCAATTCTTCACAAGCCTATCTCCTTCGTCACTATGCAAAGGAATACAGCCGACTGAGGATAGAATATTTCTTTCATTCAGCTTGATGATGATTGATACATTATGAGGTCGTAGATGCTTGGAAACCCTAGGAATAAAATATACAACCAATATGTAATATACACCTGTCTAGAGGATGTATTCATTCAGCTCAGCTTCTTGTCCTTCCTTACCGCTCCGTTTGTATTCTACGTCATAAACTTACCACTGGTAATCTCATTCTAACAAGAAGAAAGAGAAACTAACCCATCTTCTCTTCTACTTCCATGACCCTAATCACTGCCAAAAACAAAAAAACCCCTACTGCTATCCGAATTGCAGATGCTCCCACGACCAACAAATCGTCGACGCTGAAAGTATATCATTGACTTGTTGATTGGACAGTCTAGCTCCCAACAAATAAGAAATGAAACATCAACAGGCGAAAAGTTGTGATAATATGAATTTCAAAAGGAACTGTGAAATGAAATTACCAAATGTTTTAGTTGTGTTTTTAAATAAGCCTAAGGAGTGAGAATTCAATCTGCAGCTGGCTGATTCGGAGTCTTGTAAATATGCTACCAAGTACCCACTTCGACCAAATTATGTCGACAAAAATTATATATAAATATAATATCCTTGCTTCTTTAACGGCGAAAGTATCTGGCCTAAAGATTCTTGACATGGACTCGTAGAATTCGTTGCTTAATATATGTTAATTCTAATATATATGTTTAGTCAAACATTTTGGGATCTTCATAAATTATGCCAGCGATTAACATGATTCACAAGTAAACACCAAGCAACTTGTTATGTGTAATAATCACATATTAATTATGTATTCGGATCTCCTCTTAGTCCTCCTTATTCTTAACTTAATCATACATTAACACATAATATAATTTATAAACAACGATTTAAATTATATATTATAATTTTTAATTTATATTATAAAATATAAATTTATTTTATAAATTTTATTAAAATACAATATGAACTATTTAATATTAATTTTACTACGTGTTAATATTTTATCAAGAATAAAAAAAATTAAGAAAATATCATAATTTCTTAATTATATGTTCAATATTTTATTAAGATCACAAGCTATTAATTTAAAAAAAAAAAATTTAAAGAGAATTTAAAAGTTAGAGTTGTAGAGAACTATTTTCTTGCCTCAACTTGAAGTTAACAATTTAATTCGTTATATAGATTTATGGTATATTGGAGTTGATCATCTTTTTGAAATTAAGAGTAGATTTTCAAACTCAATTTTAATTGGGTTTAATTGCATACAGTCTATGTTTTAAAGTTAAATTTCAATTGAATTTATTACGAGGGATTTATATTTTAAATAATTAATCATATCTTCACGAGACTTTCATTCAAAACTTCGTGGCTCAAGTAGCTGTCAATTGTTTGGACAACAACCCGACCATCTTCAACTACTTTGTCTTCTTAATAAATCAATATTATCTTGGACCGACAATTAACACAAAATTTAAAAAAGGGAAATTATTATTATTATTATTATCTTTCTAACTTCTTACCAAGTGTGAAACTCATGGTAATGTTTTTCTAGGAAAGTTTCGAGGGCCGGGAAAGAGAAAAAATAGAATAACAATGGCCACAAAGATCAAAGCAACAGGTCAATAATGGAAGACATAAACATTGTACTCCACAACTGCATCTCCAGTTTTGAGATCAAACTTGTGAGTTTTCGCTTCTGCATACCCACGAACAAATCGGAAAATCCCGCTGCCGCCGATGATCGGCATCTCCCTCACCGACGAAAGCACAGTGTTTCGCCCCAAGACACTGAGAGTGCTGCCATTATACTTCCCTTCGAGGAAAGCATAGTTCATCACCATTAACAACCCAGTTTCATTCTGCGACGCAAAAGCATAAATCCCTTGAGCTCCCCCCACAAGCTTCGAGCTAGACTCAGGCGTGACAGTCAGAGGATCGTCGATCATAACCACCGTGCCGAAGGATGTCGACGAAGTGTTCGTCATATCTGCTTGAGCAACACGGACGGCAGTAGGCTTTCTCCCGCTGACTATATCGTGGAAGTAGAAGTGGAGGTGGCTTAGCTTTTCTTTCTCGAGCTTCAGAGATCTCGTAGATAGGGTTTTGGCGAAACCGTGAGATGTTGCAAAGGAGAGAGTTGAGAAAGTGGGCGTAATTACCAAAGTTGTTGTGAGCCCTGGGAAGGATATGGCCATGGTGGAAAGTTGAGGAAGGTAATGAGAAAAAAGAATTGATGGGTTTTCGTCTTGGTGTTCATTCCTATACTATGGCAATTAAGTTACTGGGGTTTGCTACTGTGATTGAAATTACAATACACTGATTTGCAAGGAATTAGGAAGATTTGTATGAGAACAAATGAAGTAAAAGTAGTGTAAACCAGATTGCTACCTCTTATTGAAAACATGTATATCATATATCTTAAGTCTAGAGTAGAATTAAAACAAAAAAATGTTAAAATTTTTTTAAAAAATATATAAAAAATTAGAAGAGATCAGTCCCTCTACTTTAGGGTTTGCCTACGTTTTTTTTAATTCTCTAGTCTTAATCGAGATTAATATGCTCTTTAATTAAATTTCATTAGATAGTTAGTTAATTCTGCGGAGTCCTGATTTTGATTTTGTAATTACCTGACCAAATTCCGGCTGATGTTATAAGAAGGGAAGATAACTTAAAATAATTAGCAGAAGTAATTAAAAACTAATCAGAATTAAGTAGTCAATTACTAATAATGAAAAACATAAACATTATACTCCACAGTAGTATCGCCTGTTTTAGTATCAAAAGTGTGAGTCTTCGCTTGAGCGTAGCCGCGGGCAAAACGGAAAAGCCCGCTGCCTCCGACGATCGGCATCTCCCTCATCGTCGACATCACGGAATTCCGCCCCAAAACACTCAGATTACTTCCATTATATTTCCCTTCGGTGAAAGCAAAGTTCAACACCATTAAAAGCCCGAATTCATTCTGCGACGCAAAAGCATAAATTCCTTGAGCTCTACCCACAAGCTTGGAGCTCAGTTCAGGCCGGACAGTCAGCGGGTCGTCGATCATCACCACGGCGCCGAAGAACGTCGAGGACGTATTGGTCACGGCTGCCTGAGCAACTCTGATGGCGGTAGGATTCCTGCCACTGACAATGTCGTGGAAGTAGAAATGCAGGTGGCTTAGTTTCTCTTTCTTCAGGCCGAGCGTTGAAGGTGATAAGATTCTTGAGAAATGGTGGGAATTTGCAGCGGCGAGAGTGGAGAGCGTCAGAAAACTGAAGAGAATTTGGAAGCTTTTGGCCATGGCGATGATTGAGGAATATTTTCGGATGGCAAGATGAGGCTGAGTAGAATTTTGACGGTTTGGATTTATAACGAATTTATGATTGATGGGGTAGCTGAGTGATTCGCTAAGTAGTTGCATGGAAGGATGCTGGCATAAGTAAACGGAGCAAGTAAAATAACAACAACAGCAACCTACCTTCAATAAAAAATAATAATCATTAACAATTCAAGACAAAATTATTAAAAATTAAGTATGATTAAGTTGTATACAAAACAAATTTGTTGTACCATAATTGTTGACACATAAACTTATATTTTATTACACGGGATATAACGTGTATTTAATTTTATTAATATTTATAGTAATTATTTTAAATTTTACGTTTTTAATTTTATATTATAATTTTTTATATTATTTATTTTTAATTTTTATATTTTATGATTCAAATTTTTTATGTTATTTTTAAAAATTTTATGTTAATTATTTTAAAATTTATATTAAAAAATAATAAATAATATAACCTTTACGACATTTTAAAAAAAGGGTTTTAAAATTTAATAAATATAAAGTTTGATAAATATTTATTTTATAATAATTATGTAATCACAAACTTATAATTAATAACGATTTTTACAGCAACCGATAAATTGGAAGCCATGAATATTAAACAGAGTTTGTCAGCAAAGAAAGAAACTTTGTTTGATTAAATTAAATTAAAGAAGGGAAGGACAGCTCGGCTCCCAAATTATAGAGTAAAAAATAAAACGGAATCGCGTGCAAGCTGGATTTGGAATATCGGCGACCAGAAAAAGGCAAGAAGGTTCAGAAAATTCCAAGCGACCAACCACCGACCCACTTAGTTGATCAATTGATTGAAGTTAAAAATTAAAAGTAGAGATAGCACAATGCAAAGAGAAAATTATTTTTATTCTATGTGTGTATATATGTATATGTATACGTATATGGAGATATGGAGAGTGAGAGTTTTCTTGTTATCCTTGTGTCAATAACTTATTAATATCCAAATTATAGTGTATTATTTTTAATTTACATTATATTATAGTACAATTTTTAACTTACAAGACTCTATGTAAATTACTACCAGTTGTGATATAAATGTATATGTACATGTATATATGTATATGCTTATGTACATGGAGAGGGAGAGTTTTTAAGCACCAATTAATTAATAATTCTTTCACTTTTTTGTTATAACTTTAAATTTTTTATTACACATTCTAAATATTTCGTTAACTTTTTTAATTAGAATATTAGATTTATAAACTTTAAAATAAAAATAATAAAATTTTTAAAATTATAATAAAAATGTTAAATATTATGCAATACGTACATCCGATTGTATAATCTAAAGCACGACCTAAAAAATAAATAAAATTATACAAATTAAAATAAATAATAAAACTAATTAACAGATAATATAATATATAATAAATTTTTTTATATTATCATATTATTTGTTATAATTGTATTGGTAAAAAAATATATATTTTATTTTTATTTTTAAAGTATGGTGTTGTTAATAAAGAATTAATAAAGAATCAAAACACTTGGGTTTCTTGGTGGGCATGGTGGTTGGGAGGGTATCTAATTCGTTTAATATTTCTTTGTCATTTTTCCACTTAGTAAGTTAATGACTTCACTCACTTGGGGATTCCATCTTATTGACAGAAATATAAAGAAAGAGAGAAATGGTTAACATAACAAAATGAACGTTGATGTTCTTAAGAGTAATTGTTTCTTACTTTTAAATTAATACTTGCTTGTGCATATTGCTCAAATAGTTAAATGTAAAATTTTAAATAAAAATAAAAAATAATATATAAAATATAAAAATTAAAGTAATTAACATAAAATTTGAGATAAATAATATAAAAATATATAAAATTTAAAATAATTAATATAAAAAATTTAAAAAAAATTATAAATAAGATTAAGAACAATATTAAATTTTTTTAAAAATTTTAAAAATTTTAAATAAATTTTTAAAGTGTAACCTCTATCCAATCTAATATTAGACTAAAAGATAAGTCAAATTTAAGAATTTTAACCAATCACTTATATATTCTCAAATTAATTATGTAAGATACATAAAATGTATTTTAATTAGTTCTTAATTAACACATATGGTTAATAATTTTCTAGTTTCAATGTACCTGTTTTGTAAAGTATAAATATGCACATGATTATTATTAGCAATTTGATGCAGTAATATTATTGTTATGTATAAGCTTACATGCAATTTTGTACATGGCAACAAAAATTTTTGTTAAGAGAATGGTTGGATGTAGAAAGTTAGCCTTTTAAGCTATATGGGTGTAAAAGATTATTGCATTTGGAGTCTTCTGTGCATCTAAAATTCGTATGAAATGTAGTAGCATGGGCCTTATGTCTTAGCTTTAGGCTTAATTTGGCCTCTTAATTTATTTGGCTCTTAGCATATATAACACGTGTGACAATAAAATTTTCTTCTACCTAGTGCATTAACACCACTTGAGTGAGAAAGTGTTAAGGGAAAAAAAAAGTCTTTAAGTAAGAGGGTCATATTATATTAATATTATTGATAAAAAAATTTATTTAATTAATAAAATAAAAAAATATATTTATTGATAGTAATAAAAAAAATTAATAGAGAATTTTATAAATTTTTTTATTATATTAATTGAATAGTAATATTTTTTATTGATTTTTTATACTTACAATTAATAAATATTTTTTATTTTATTAATTAAATAATTTTATCATATCAATAATACTGACATAATAAAATTATCTAATCTAAATTTTTTTTTAAAATTAAATATTTTAAATTTATATCTTAAATTTTTATTCTAAATAATGTTACAGACATTGAATGGATAGCAAAATTCAGATAGTGAATAATATTAAAAATTATAAAAATATATCAATCACTCAATGAATGTCACAACATATAGAACGATAAATTTAAAATATAAATTTGAAATGCCTATCATTACTCTTTATCTAATTGTAAAAGTTATATATGTTGACTTATAAAATATGATATGATTTCACATAATTATATATGTAATATTCTCTCATGTGTGACGTAATAATATTCTCACATACCTACATACATACATATAATATATGTGTGTGTGTGTATATATATATATATTATAATTAAATTCAAAATTAATGTTACATACATACATATAATATATGTGTGTGTGTGTGTGTGTGTGTGTGTGTATATTATAATTAAATTCAAAATTAACGTGTCCATAGTCCCAAAAAATTATTGAAATGATAATATTATTCTATAATATATTGAATTTTGTTCATCACAATGAATTTAATATCATAATAAGGCACGGACTAAAAATGGGTGGATGTTGGCTTATAAGAATGAATAGGTACGGTTGCCTAATAACTTATTATTTTAAGTCGATGAATAATTCGTTTGAGACAATAATATTTTTGTTATATTTTAAAAATAAAATTAAAATTTATAACATTAATTTTTAATAAAAGTCATTTATTTTTCTATTATTATTTGATATGTAATATCTTTATTTCACATTAATCTTGGCTTAAAAGATGAAATCTAATTTATATTAATCATTGACTAAAAATTAGAATTTTTTTTATATAACTAGATAGATTATATCTTTAGTTAAAAAATTATAAAAAATCAGGGATCCAGATATTATTGTCCAAGGCTTAATGGTTGCAATTTTAGATGACGCGGTAGGCCCAATTATCGGGTGAATTTAAACTGAATGTGGTGCATTTAGAATATTCTTACAATTTCATGGAGCAGTATCAACCCAAAGCGAGCACAACGGGCTAGTTACATCTAGGTCCCTAGTTTATATGTTTCTAACAAGAAAGACAAAAATTATTTGTTTGTTTATAAAAGGTCCCATATTTTGTTTGAATGATTACAATACCCTTCAGCTATTAGCTCTAGGGGTGGGTCAAAATTCAATAAGGAAAGGGCAACTGTGTCATTTAAAGGACAAGCTGTATCCTTATTTGTTAATGTTTTAAAAGTTTTGGCCTCAGATGTTATTAACCCTAAAATAAATCATAGTGCCCAAGCCCACAAAAGCATGGCGAACATGAAACCCTAGAAAGAATAACCCAACTATAAATACGACTCTGTTTTCATTTAGGGTTTAATCCACCACCATACACTAACAGAGAGAGAAATTCAGTGAGTGAAAAATGCCGGCTGGTCACGGTTTGAGGTCACGAACGAGGGATCTCTTCGCTCGTGCGTTCAGAAAGAAGGGTTACATCCCTTTGTCTACCTACCTGAGGACCTACAAGATCGGCGATTACGTTGACATCAAGGTTAATGGCGCCATTCATAAGGGTATGCCTCACAAGTTCTACCATGGCCGCACCGGCCGTGTTTGGAACGTCACCAAGCGCGCCATCGGTGTCGAGGTCAACAAGCAGGTCTGTGCCAAAACAGTAATACTTGTTTTCTGTTTCCGATTATTTTGTTTGTAGAGGTTGATAATGGTGATTTAGTTCATGGGTATGGATTTGTATTTGATTTTGAGGACAAGAAATGATGGTTTTTGTTTGTGTGCCCAAAAAAAAGTTTTATGTGCAGAGGAGGAGCAATTGTTCTATTATTCTAGATGTTGTTTTCACAGGATCATAATTGATTTTATTTGATTCACTTGGAAAAAATTGGGTCTTTGGATCTGAAATTAGATTAATAAGTTTTAGTAATTGTGCCTGATGGTACCATTTGGGTACTAGTTCTGGTTGTTTTAATATCTTTGGATATTTTATAAGTGCTCTGGTATTTTGTGGAATTAATTTTCAGCGTTGCTGTGGTTTGTTAGTTTTAGCATTTCGTTGATTTGAAATGTTGGTAATGTTCAAGATCTTTTGCTAGGTCTGCTTGCGTTTTGGTTAATCTACATAATTATTATTAATATACTCGTTTTAATGTACATAATGGCGTGTGTCATTTCATACTTAGTATTGCACTACATTATATTTTTATTGTTTAGTATGGGAGAGTACAATGGGCTGTTATGATATAAGTTTAAATGTATATCTGTTTTTTTATGATGAATAGAGGTAACTTTTTGTTCTGTTTTGCTTTCTTTAATCTATTTGAATCTGCCAATAAATTTTTTGGTAATATATAGTTCAATAGAACTCTATCTCTTGCAAAGTTTATTATGTTGCATGTATATGATTGCATTTCCAAAGTTTGTATTTTATATTTGTGTTTGATTCACAGTTATACAGTTGATGTTTTATTATCATTCATTGTCTTTGCATCTGTTTAACATTTCTGATGACGGTGATGATTGTCAACATGTGGGGAAAATGTTCTCAGAGAGAAGGATTATATTATTTCATTGGACAAAGTTATGTTACTGTGTTAATGTGTTTGAATTTTGATTTTTTCCGAGGTCACTGCTAGTTTAGGACTGCCTATGAAGTAATTTCTCACTGTATATTGGTCATTTTAGCATCAAGTTTTTTGACCATGGAAAACCGAACTACATTGAATATGCGATTGTCCAGGTGGGCAACAGGATAATTAAGAAGAGGATTCACGTTCGTGTGGAGCACGTGCAACCTTCAAGATGTACAGAGGAATTCAAGCTCAGGAAGAAGAAGAACGACGAGCTCAAGGCTGCAGCAAAGGCAAAAGGTGAGGTCATCTGTACAAAAAGGCAGCCAGAGGGCCCTAAACCAGGTTTCATGGTGGAAGGTGCAACATTGGAAACTGTCACTCCCATTCCTTACGATGTTGTCAATGATCTTAAGGGTGGTTACTAGATTTTCTTATGGTTTTATTCTTCTGTTTTGTTACTTGGTGCAAACTCTCGTGGACTTGGATGTATATCCATCTTTATTAGTTTTGGTTTTGAAGAGATGCTGCTGTGGCAGAGATGTTTATTTTTTCTTCTTTTAATATTAGAAACAAGAGATGTTTTTCCATGCAAAGATTATAATGCTTGTGAGAATGTGGGCTGTCCTTAAAATGTGTATTTTTGTAATGCTTATATCACTCGCCAGCTGATTATTACCCCGGTTAATGTTCTTGAGCTACATAATTAATCTTCATAAACTTTCGAGTACGGTCTGTTCTAGCTGGTATTGCGTGATCACACTTTTAATTTGTTAAGCATAATTTATCAGACTGAACGACTTTGTGCATGGTAAAAATATATTAGAGTTAAGTACTTGATACTTCGGCAATGGAATAAGCTTGCAGACAAATTTTGGGGTGAATTTGAAAAATCATGACAGTTGTTGAAATGGTGATGAAGGAAATCTCAGAATGGTCCTTCAGAAATTTAGAGCAGATTGCCTACCATTGCCTGATGGATTTGCAGATGCAGCTTTTGCTAAAGCCGTGACAGCAATTAGATTTGTTATCGAGTGTGGGGGAGAATACGTGTAAAAACCAAAGCATACTATTATTGAATACTGAGAGATTGGAATTGGCTTGACAATTGACTGCTAAAAAAGAGGCTGGAAGTTTTCAAATGGCTCATTCAAAGTAGTATATACGAAGGAAAGAACATGTTGTCTGGTCAAGAAGCTTGTCACAAGTACTTCAGAAAGTGACATTGATTTGTTTTATTCTCTCTTTTTGACTAGTCTTCTGCGGGTATTTTGAAGTTAATTTTTCAGTCACTTGTATGAGACGATCCTCATCCTAGTCCATTAAGAACTTCCATTTCTTACAGAGAGGAAATCTAAAGTCAGGATCTGCAAGATGAAGATAATCTATATACTCTTCCTCCTGTTTCTCCTCCTTGTTTCAGGTTGTTCTCTCATGTTTTTCTCTTTCATTTCTTTCACATTTAACTCTCTAAGCGTGTTGTTGAAGTCAATGTACATTCTTCACTAACTCATTTATGATCTGTGAACTATGGCCTCTGTTAACAGAAAACAATGCTCTTCTACTGAACCCTGTTAATCTTTGGGTTAGACATTCGAGTCCTTTAACAAATGGTACCAAGGTTGGATCGAAAAAACCAACATTAGACTCAAATTTCCAACCGAAACAACGGTGTCTCACATCCTTTAAGTCTTTATTCTATCTTATATGCTAGTCATTCGAGATGGAAACTTCATCTGCAACAATTACGACATATTTGCATAGTGTAATTTGACTGATTTCTCTATTCCTTGCCAGCTTTGGCTGTCCGAGGTGAGGATGCAGTAAGGATTCCTGAGCACACATGTCACAAGCTAATAGGTTCAAAGAAATGTGACTTGCAAAAATGCACCCAGCAATGTGCAGAAGAACCAAATGGTGAAGGAAAATGCAAGCAGACTACTTGTTTTTGCACGTATTACTGTAAAAATCCCCCAATGTAATTCCAGTTTTCCTCTTGTTTTCTTTTGCCATTTTCACTGTTATTTTTATCTTTTGCTACAGAAAACAATACAATATAGGTAAGTTACTGAAACCCGTACTTTGATGAGGAAAAATTTTATGAATATTACATCTTTGGTTTGATATATTGAATGTGATATTTCTCTAAGAATTTCGAGATTTAATTTAAATATTTAAAAATTTTAACATAAAAATTATAATTTTAATTTTAAACGTAAAATTTGAAACATAATTTATACAACAGTAAAAAAAATACAATAATTCTTAATATAATTTTAAATTTTTATAAACTAATACACGTCCAGATTAATATAATACAATTATATTAATCAATACATAAATTACAATTTCAAAAGTAAAAATAACTTTAATTAATCATTGTTATATTTTCAATGCATTACAAAAGCCCTAAATGTCAATTTTTTGTCATACTAAAAATTAATAATGCAAATTTTGTCCTCAAATGTTATTGATATCTCTTTATGAATCTTATTAAACAGAAAAAGAAGATGAAGAAGATAAAATAATAATACGAATTTTGTTCTTGCATGCTATTGATATTTTTCTCGATAGAATTTTTGTTCTTCCATACCATTGCTATAACTATAAGTAGATTTTTTTTTTTTTAAGTAACGTATATGTAAATAAATAAATTCTAACTATTATATTATTAATTATTTAATTATTAATCAAGACTTTTTGTGGAAACTATGTAATTGTTTTACAAAATTAGATCATAAAATAAGAGAAATTAATTATAATACTTTAATTAAGGTAAAAATAATTTGGACTTTTATTTCTAAAACATCTCCATAAAAACTTTTTCAAAAAACTAATTCTCTTGTATTTTTTTTTTTTTACTTAATAATTTATTGATTATCCAATTTGGAGTACATCAACGTTGATTAGAAATATTAAAAAGTAGATAATAACAGGTAAAATCAAAATTTCTAAACAAATTAACAAGCATAATCAATCCTCTCATCATTCTGAATGCATTGTTTGGGATACTACTCCTATCCTAAATGCATCTTGTTTTCTTTATTTACATGAAGCAAATCAATGGAGCTGCAAAAAGTATCAAAATAAAATTAAAATGAAAAAAATATATGAGTAGATGAACAAATAAACACAAAATAACTATTCTCCATGTATATGCAATACCCAGTTTCATTTTTCTTTTACAGTCTGTAAAATGATATTGGAAAATCATTCTATTCCATATTGCAGGAGAGAAAAACAAAATGCAAACAAATGATTTAGCTTTGTAATGAAACATTATGCATTCTGGCCTTGGAATTTAACATATAAACTCAAATATTTATACATATATAATCATGTAATAGTTATAAGTGATGGACTTAAGGATGAAGAAATGGAAATGAGCGTGAGAAAACTTTGCTATGTCTATCAAAAGTTTAAATATCTTCGACTAGGAAATGGGAATGTATATAGATGAAATTTATTACTCAAATATTTATTTATTTACTTACTACTAATAACATAATTTTGTTATTTGTTTACAAATTTTGGCACAACACCTTATTAGTTTCCAAATAAAACAGAAGTTTGTTTGGACAGTTTGAAAGGTATTGAAAGGTATATTCATGTATAGCGTTTCAGTTTCAATTAAAAGCATCCTATGCAAATGCAATAAACTAGAAAATTAATACACTCACAAATTCTTTTCAAAGAAAAGAAAGCTAACTTTCAATCCATATCTATTTCTTAAATTAAGTAGACTTTATTATTTTGAGTATTTACCGTTATTTTAAAAGATTAGTCTATTAAATAATGTTAATTATTTGTCTTTATAAAATTAAAATCGACCCATATTTTATTCAATATGGGATGCGATATTTTTACTTACTCAATCACATGATACTTTCGTCATGGCCACCCTTATTCAATATAAACCTATCTTACTTATATTATTTAAAATATGAATATAGATCTACCTAACTCATATTATTCAGAATATAAATAAAAATTTGAACATGCTCTTATACTACTTATTACAAATTAAGTACTTACCATTAATCTCAAATATTAGTCTATTATATGATATTATCTACTTATTTTTATAAATTTAAAATTAATTTATATTTTTTAGGTAAAATATATTATATTATAATATATTTTTATAATATTATTAATTTAATAAGACTATTACTTTTCACTTTTTTATATTAATTATTGAGAATAGTGTGATGTTATATTTTGTTAACCATATCACTGTGGGGGACAATCCAATTATATAATTATTATATATAAAATTATTATTGTCTCGTACACACAATTTATGATGTCGAATAATAATATTATAATATTATTCTTGTAATACCATTTATGAAAGGCTATTTTATAGGTTTTGTTGTTAATTGTTGAAACAATTTTATGTGATCAAGTTTTTTCTAGATCACCATTCGATCATCCAGTATATATATACACAATTTACATTAATGGTGTCTTTAGACAATCCCATTAAAGAGGTCAAGAGAAAAATAATAATGGTAAATATATATATATATATCAATAATTTGGCGCAGTCAAGTATTCTTAAAAAGAAAAAGCAAATTTAATAATAGAAATAAAGATTATAATATTTATTGATTCAGAAATAGATCAAGCACAATTCCATGTGCAAACACAGGCATAGTCTGTCATTTCAGAACTCTGAACGCACACGCCATTATCGTCATTGTGTTTCTCAAAGCACTTTTTACGACAATCCTCAAGCGTACAACCTGCAGCATATAATATCTCCTCGCATGATTGTGCATTGGCAAGAGGCACCATCGTCAATGCGGCTGTTAAAAAAAAATTACATCAAAATTAATTAAATAACACAATGGAATCCTATAAATTTAATTATACACTAATAATATGAATAAAAAAAAATTGAGGCATTTTTAAGTATTTGAAACCTGAAAAAACAACAAGAAGAATGAGCAAATGGGTGTGAATAAGCTTTCCCATGTCCAACTAGCAAAGATTCAATAGCCGAAATGTTGTGTTTAGACAGAGAGGAGGTCTATAAGATTATATATTGGAAGAGTTATTCAGTCTAATTTTTTTAAATTAGATTTTTTTTCTAAAAAAAGAGATATCTAATTAATCTAAAGATTTTTTATATATGTTAAAAAATAAAAGAAATTAAAGTGTTCACTGTATTTAGAGAGCTTCAAAATCTTAAATACCTATCTTACAACAAAGACAAATCATATGTAATAAATAATAGTATCATTACAATGCACAATTTCCTTGTAAATATTATATAGGTAGAAGAAAAGTATGTAACTTGCCTTGATTTCTATTTCTTACCATACGGTGGGGTTTGTATCATATTTTTTAAAATCATTGATTAATGATATTTTTAGTTGATTGTACTAAGATTTTAGAGTAAGGCATCTTTTGAAAAGAGGACTTTTTAGTGGGTTATGTTAAGAATTTAAGTTTATTAGTTATTTGTAATTCTATAGTTTAAAGAAAATAATTATTGAAAAATAAAAATTATATTTAATTTTTTTTTACTATCTAGAAAGATCTTTTCCTTTTAAATTTAGAAAATAAAAATTTTTATTAAAGAAAATATATAATAAAAAAATATTATTCAATAAATAACATGATCATTACGATACACAACTTTCTTGTAAATATTATATTTGTTGAAGAAAAATAAATATTTTACTTTGATATCTATTTCTTATTATTTGTGGGGTTTCTACCATATTTTTTAATACCATTGATTAATGATATTTTTAGTTGATTGTGTTAGGGTTTTAGAGTTAAGACATCTTTTGAAAAGAAGAATTTTAGTAGGTTATGTTAGAATTTAAGTTTATTAGTTATTTGTAATTCTACAATTCGAAAGAAATAATTATTAAAAAATAAAAATTTTGTTTAGGAAATATTTTCTTGTATTTAAAAAAAAATTCTTTTAAATTTAGAAAATAAAAATCTTCGTTAAACAAAATATATAGTAAAACAATATTATTATTATTATAGAAATTTTATCGCCATCAAATTCAGAATATTTAAGCATATTAAAATTACTTATTTGTCTCCTTTACTTGTTATTATAATTAATTAATTTTATTTATTTTACGGTGTGTTAATTTAAATTTGATCATTACTACAAATTCTCTTTCAAAATTAAATGTGTTATTAGAAGATATTTGCAGTATGCCTAAATACAATTTTATTTTTCATTATTACTTGGCTTGGGACCTTCATTTATAAACAAGATATTACTGGATTTTATGTCTTGTTAACAATAATAATAAATTCTCTGCTATAAATATTTAAAATTATTTTTAAATATAAACAACAACAGTAAAATAAATTTTTATTGATTGGAATACAATTGCATTTGGAATTTAATACCTTTATAATATCTTAAAATTTTATTATTATTATTATTATTATTTAAAATAAATACACAAAATAGAAAATAAAATTTATTATAATTAAAATGTCATCATAAAGGGTAACATTAATTCAACTAAAACATCATAATTAATTATAAAAACATAACCAAATAAAATAAATTTTAATTTAATTAAAATGCCATCATAAATAAAGCATTAAAAATTTAACGACACTGCCATGAACACTGGCAAGTGTAGAGATTGAAGACAGTCTGAGTGCAAAGTCCAGTGCTTCCAGGGTGTAAATTTGAGCAAGCTTTCTCACAAATTGCATCATCGCATTTGCCGTTTCCACGAATAATATCATGGCATATTTCTTGACTGTTTCCTTTAGAAACCATCAGCATAACTATAAAATTTAATTAATTAATTAACAAAAAAAATAAAAACAATATATAATAGAAAAAATACAGTGTAAATATTTATTTCTGTTTAAGAATTGGAGATGAAGAAAATTAAAGAGATGAAGGAACAAATTAACCTGAAAGAACGAGGAGAAGGACAAAGAGAATGTTGCAATGGAGTTTAGCCATCTCTAATACAACAGAAATTTCTCAACAAGTTTACTCTATGAAATTATTTAAGACTTGTGGTGGTATTTATAGGGTAAAGAAGGCTTGTGAATTTTTTGAGACAATAAATTACAAATTGACTTTGCAAATAAAATTTTAGATTCTGATTTTTATTTCATCACAGCTATTGAAAATTAATATGCTGTGAATATTCATTTTCCTTTTATAATCACGTTGTAATTAAAATATTTCAACCTTTCTTTTATAGTAGTATAAAAATTTAGATTTAATTAATTAAACATTTACTTTTTTTCATAATAATCTTATAAATAACATTGATATTTTATCGTAAGATTTAGTTTAAGTTTATCCAAGTTCATACACATATATATTTAAATATTTGTTAATAAAATTTTACGCACACACGTATATACACATATATATATTTAAATATTTATTAATAAATCGGGTTGTAATGTACCAGAGCATTGAAAAAAATAGAAAATTACCAAGCCATTGCTCAATGAGTTTAGCCTCTAAATTTATTCCTTTTATTTAATCTTCATAGCTACATTAGAGACAGAGGTGAGGTAATAATCAATTAACATGCCCAGGTGCAATAACACATAGTGCGACCGAAAAGACACTGTCCTTCAGCTGCGTCCCCGTGATCATGCTTGCACACCTTCATACAATTAGCAGGCTCACAGCCAGACACTGAAGGCTTCAAATCTCCACATGTTACTGCCTCTACCTCGAGTGCCACCAAAGCCACTTCAAAATTAAATAAGAAATCATTAGCGTCGATAACACCAAGGCCCATCGAGTGTAGAATCAACCTATTGATTGAACTAGATATGCATAATATATAGGGTAAATAAACCTCTCAATTTATCAAAAAATTGGAAAAATTTTAATTATATAAACACGTTCTTGGATGGGACCAATTCTTGCCATTGAAACTTATGCAAGTAATTTTGTATAGCATGGATTGCTTTACAATATTTCCTTCATGAAGTTTTTACCTGAGAAAACAAGGAGCAGAAAGAAAACCTGGCTGCAAGAAACCTAAGCCATGTTAAATAAATAAAATTTAATAACAGCAAATTATGTATTTGTCTATGTATGTATGTATGTAAGTCACAATGGACTCTTTCCTTCTTATGGTGATATTTATTGGGAGAAAGGCTCATAAATTAAGAATATGTAATTATGAATGAATATAGAACACAGATTGTGAAATGCCATAGCGTTCGTAACAGTTAATGTTAACCCAAGTGTCATAGGCTATTTTGGGTTTATAAGGAAAGAAAGAAGGCAAACCTTCAAAAATCTCATATATATTTGATAAGTAAAGTAATAATCAATCTGAAATCCAAGCTTGATTTACATGCCTATAATAGAGCTTGCCCGCTAGTATAGATGAGTAAATTTACGCATCTAAAAAAAAAAATTAAAAAATTAAATTTTAAATATTATACTATATTATTAAATAAATAATTATTATTTAAATTTATTAATTAGTTTCATTTCGTTATTTACATAATAAATATTATATTTGTTAAATAAAAATATTAAAATAATTTTAATATCACGTAACATTAGTCAAAATAAATTATAGTGCATGATGTAAACTCTATTTAGTATATATGAAAGTTTATAAATGGTCGACCAAAAATATTAATCTTAGTATTGGTCTATTTTTTTTAGTTAATACTTAAATATGTTTGTTTTTTAAATAATTTTGATCAATAAATTATTTTTAAAATTTTTTAACTTAAACTAAAAATAAAGAGATCGAAGAAAACTTAGTTACAAGAAAGTTTAGCCATGAAAAACAAATTAGATATATTGGCAAACTATATTTGTATATACGAATGTATGTATGCAAAATGGGTTTCCTTGTTATGGTGATTCAATTATTAAAGCTTTACAATTAATGTTAAGCTATGAAAGTCATTGATTTGTGAATAGGCTAATTTGGGTTTAGAGAAATTAGAGAATGATTGGCTCGACTAATATAAAATTATATTACTAACCACTAAAAAAAAAAAAAAGTGAATGGGCCAAATACACTAAGGACAATAATTAAGAAGATAGAACTCCTTAAATTTCTTACTTCTTCGATAATTACAATAATAATAAATATAATTAATAATATAATTACAATAAAAGAAGATAAAATTCAATAATATTAGAAGCATAAATTCTTTCACATAAAATTAAGTATACGGCCATTAATTAAAGATAAAAATGAAAAAAAAATTAAATATGATAAAAATATAATATTATTATAATATTTAACTTCCACTTTCACGTACCTCTAATCTAACAATAATTTATCGTAATGGAGATTAATTTAGAGATATGCTCAAATCTTCATTAATTTTTAATCATTCAAGAATCTCATTATTTGATTTTCATGGCAACCCATTGAAATAAGCAACATGATAAGTACGTACAAACCCACCTTTGAATAGTATAAACAATTAGTTAAAAGAAAAATATATTTTAATAAATTATGTATGAATAACAGATTAAGACATTATCAATATAAAAAAATATATATATTTATAGTAATAATATTACATACATAAATTTTATATATATACAAAATAATTTAACAATGTTATAGTATATTATTATATATTTTTTATTTTTAAAAAATATAAAATATATAACAATAATAATATAATATTATCACATAAAATTTATACACATAATATTACTTTTACGTCATTTTCTTTATAAAATTTATTAAAAAAATAGACTTGTATATTCACCATCCCTGAAACTTATTATATATTTATAAGTATGTTTATGAACTATATAATTTATGTAATT
>CP135545.1:7065555-7088429 GCA_032402905.1 Khaya senegalensis | reverse complement strand
TAATTCTACATTAATTAACTAAAAGATAAATATATCGATAAGTTATTTATTTTTTATAAATAAAAAATTAATTTACTTATTTTTATTTAATTTTTAGAATTTGTTACGCATTCTTTTTTAAAATAAATAAAATAATTTTTATTATATATATGTGTTAATTAATAATAATTTTAAAATATTATAACAATTAATATTTAAAATATTTTTATATCACAATAAATATATTATAAAATTTTAAATTTTATTATAAATTATTTTTTAAATAATTTGATAATATATTAATAATATTTATTTTAAATTAATTAAATTTTATATTATTAAAAATTAAAATATAAATTAATATTTAATATAAATAAATTAATTTTTTTAAAAAAAATAAATAAATGTAATTGAATTAAAATTAACTTATGAATATATTTATTTTTAATATTAAATAATAAATAAATATTTTTTATAAAATTTATCTTATAATAAAATTATCCCAAATACGATGGAAGTTATCAAATCAGTCTTCGAAAATATGGCAGTAAGAAAGACTAAGAGAAGAAGCAAAGCCGAGAATACTAAGATAAAAAGGGTTAAAACTGCAAAAAGTAAAAGTACAGGTAATTCAGATAAATAGCCCCCAGATTTTCTCCACACGCCAAATAACACCACCCGCAGTACAAAAGGAAGGGCGAAGCAGCCAACCTCGGAACTCCATAACTTCCACCATCGCCAGCAAAGAGCACTTTCTTTCAGTCTGAAACACAAAATTAATTCTCTATTTTAATTATTTAATAATATAATTAGTATTATTGTCTTTTAATTTTATTATCAAATACCCTTTTTCATTTCACTTCGTCTGTAAAACCCCGAGTTTCGATTCTCTCCTCCTCCTCTCTGTTCGATCCATTCAAAATCTGTTATTTCTCTCTTTAATTTGACCCTCTCCCTCCCAATTTTGAAAAAGATCTGCGCACGATCGTTTTGAAAACTAGGGTTTTGATTTTTTAGGTTACTGTACAGGCTGGCGTTTAATCGGGTGAAATAAATGACGGATCCGCCGCGTGTCCGCCATAAGGGTGTTCGGAATCGAAGAGATAAAAGATATTGTTGGGTTGGAGGTGGATTTGATAAAGGTACGGAGCGGTTATAGAAGAAGACAAGAGTAAAAGAAAAATAAGCATGCTGAGCGTGCTACGTGTGCACCTTCCTTCGGATATTCCTATTGTTGGCTGTGAGCTCACGCCGTATGTGCTTTTACGGCGCCCCGATAAGACCGTGGCCACCGATGACGTCCCCGAGTCCGCCCCAGTTGACGGTCATTTCTTGAGATACAAGTGGTAAGTGCCCACCAAAGAAATATTTTTCACCTTTTATTAGCATTATTTGAGGGTTTACTTGAGTTACGAGCAGTTGCTGCTCGTGAAATGAGTATTTTGTTTTTGCTTAACCTTGAGGGTCTTCGTCGGTTTATTGCTGTTTTGTTAGGTGGGTTTGAAGTAAATACGTGAAATTTTTAGTGTGTTGTTGAGATAATGCCTGTGAGTATGGACGTTTGTGACAGTATATTTGCATTTGTGGATATTATTATCGATTGTAAGATGCTTGATTACTGGTTAATCTATGTGTTGGTTGCATGTGGCTGAATATATGCTTTTTGTGGTTGGGAATAAAAATTAAACTAGTTATACTATCTGAACATTGTATTATTTATCATGTCCATTCAGCAATTCTGTTGAAATGGACAATTGAATTCATGCTGTTTTAATCTCTAGCGATTGTTATGTACTTTGAAGCACCGTACAGGATTTCATGTTAACTAGAATATGTGAACTCTAACTCTGAATGTCGTGATTTGAATGTGGAAATGTTTATAATAATGATTCTGTTGTTGGAGCTAAGAACTACCCTTGGAAGAATGCTTTTGTGCAGTGCAGACAATTCAAGAATTATCTTTATGGCTCTCAAATGATTCAGTTTATGCTCAAATCCGATGTGATATGACTCTCATTTTACTTCATCTGAATTAAACATAGACCTTGAATGTGACAAGGGGCATAGCACATGTAAATAAAGAGCAAAGTAAGTTATAGGTATACTTGCTTTGTATGTTCAAGTTGCTAAAAGCAGGCTTACTGACTTCTAATTTATTCTGAAAACTATTAGTGTCTATTGGTATTTCTTTTTATAACCAAGGAAAAGATCCCACTGCATACCTATTTGATCCTGTATGCATGCATTTCATGTTCTTTGGGGAAGCAGTTACATAAACGACAATAAATCACGTCTTAATGAGAGATCCAAATTGGAAATGTTCAGTCAAGTAGTAAAATGGTTAAAAGATGACCTTTTTTGTTTGAACTCAAAAATTTTACTTTCTTAAGAGTTTGATGAATGCTGAAATTAGATACTAAGTGGTTTTTTCAGATACACCTATGATATTGTTGAGAAAAATGATGCTTGTGAAGTCTTTTACTTAGGGTTGAAGGAATAATTTAATGAGAAGATAATATGATTCCTTGGTACAAATTATGGTGTCAAAAATGGAATGAACACATAAAGGGTAATTGGTGAAATTGTAGTCAATGAGTCAAAGAGAAACCAAGTGTTGTATGGACAATATATAATTGTTCAGATTTTAAATAAAAATGATAAGGAAATTAAACAATAAAGAAAAAAGAAGTAAAGATGAGGATGTCAGTGGCTGTGTTGGGTGTCAAGCTTTTTGGCCCGCTGTTTTATTTTTAAAAAGGAATCCTGCATGTGTAGATCTTTTAAGGGGATTGATGTACTATTTGGCATATTAAGTGTAGAGAAGAAGAAAAAACGCTGACAAAGATATGACAGTTTACCTCTTTATTTCTCTTAATTAATTTGTCTTCTTTTTGGGTTCATGCTCGCAATGAGAACTAGAACTCTTCAATAATCAATAGGATCTTTTGACACACTTTGTCATCAGGACAGTTCTTCAAGATTTACTGGATTTTTATATTATCAGATTGTGGCATTTATCCTGTTTGTGTAATGAGACATTCAACCATTTGATTATGATTGAAGTGTCGATGTTAGTTTTGTAATAACTAGGCCATTGTGAAAATTGAAGTAATGACCACACAATTGCATGCATTTTTTGATGGTCTTAAAAGTCGTTGGTGCAAGTGCATTGTTGTGGTAATTGAGTTCTATTAAGATGTTTGTTATGCTACCCAGCTCAAATTGTAGCTATTAAACTACATCAAATGTACTAACATACACATGAGCGCTAGTATATGCTCGGAAATCAGATAGGAAAAACTAAAGTTAAGTATGTCATTATAACTCCAATCTTGCATACGAAGTGCTTATCAAATCTATAATTACAATAGTCTTTGCATCTGAAATCATTGGATGGAAAAGCAAAAAATACCTTCATTACTTGGTGGAGATTACTCGGATCAATTTGTCCTATTTAAGAATCAATCTGCAAATGTTACGTTTGCTGTTGGGAAAGTGGGTTTTCGTAGATTAAAAGCAATTTATGGATAACAATGGTGTTGATGAAATTGTTGGTAGAATGACACGTTACGAGTTAGACACATTTTATTATTGGTGCCACATATCAAAACTGCTGATACATGTCAATTAAAACATCCATAGAAAATATTCACATGAAACATACTTTAGGAATTGTCTGCTTGTACTTGTAGACTTGTAGTGCCTTGACTTGAACCAGGTAATGCATTTTTTTTGGTTAGTTCAAATTGTGATAGTGACCTCTTATCTGCATGTGAATTTAATTGCTTAGATCAAATATTGGTAACATCTGGCATGCATTCATTCTACTGAATGTTCTTAGAATGATTAGAGGATGCAAATTCAGTTTAATGATAATCTCATGAACTCGAAAATGAATTGCAGTCTTTATGAGTCTGTTGATATTAGTAAAATACTGTAGTTGTCATCCCATATTTAATAATTATATATAAATTTCCTCATTACTAAAGTCAATGAATTGCCCTGGATCTTTTTCCAGCATAATGTTAAAAGATCTTCATTTGGCCTTTTACTGAAACTTTTGCTATATAACATGACTGCATATGGCATCATAAGGTATATATTGTGGATTTGGAAATTTTCATTTAATGCCTAATTAAGGATTGTGTTGTGTCAGTTTGGGATAGTTTTTGCATCTATATATTTTACTGACTGGTCTGGAACTTGGAGTGTAAACTGTCTTACCCGGCCCAATTATTCTTACACTACTCTTGGGCTTATTTTTGCAGGTACCGTATACAAAATGATAGAAAAGTTACTATATGTAGTGTACATCCATCTGAGCAGGCCACGCTGCAGTGTCTAGGTTGTGTTAAGGCTAAAATACCTGTTGCCAAAAGTTACCATTGCTCACCTAAGTGCTTCTCTGATGCATGGCAGCATCACCGTGTTTTACACGATCGTGCTGCAAGTGCTGTAAATGAAAATGGGGCTGAGGAGGAAGAGTTATTTGGGCGCTTCAACAGCACTGGACCAGGAGTTCTCAGTAGTAGCTTATCTGGTTCTGCATCAAATTCTACCTTGACTAATGGTTCAACACCTTTATATCCTGCTGCAGTTACACAGAGGAGTGGTGGTGAAACTTGGTTTGAAGTTGGACGGTCAAAGACATACACACCAACAGCTGATGATGTTGGCCATGTCTTGAAGTTTGAGTGTGTTGTAGTAGATGCAGAAACTAAACTCCCCGTGGGGCATCCCAACACTATATTGACTTCCCGTGTTATTCCTGCTCCTTCTCCCAGTCCTCGTCGCTTGATCCCGGTTAGTGGAGCTGACTTGATGGGGCACCTAGATTCTGATGGCCGTCTTTTAACTACTGGAACTTTTACTGTGCTCTCATACAACATTTTGTCAGATGCGTATGCAACAAGTGAATCATATAGTTATTGCCCTTCTTGGGCTCTATCATGGGCATATCGCAGGCAGAATTTGTTGCGGGAAATTGTTGGCTATCGTGCTGACATTGTTTGCCTTCAGGAGGTAAATATAGGCACACTGTTGTTGTGTCCTTGATTAATTTTTGGAGCAATTCTGGCAAGTTCTGGAATTTGCATCTCAGGTGTTTTTACTCCTTTTATATCCTTGGAAGTTACTTATCTCTTTGTTCAAGCATTGTTTATAATTTTTATAATTTGCCTTTTGTTTGTCTCCAACTTTTTCATATAGTGTAATTTTTTTTTGTGGCCATACTTGCGGTCAAAATAAGTTGTTCTAATCTAAACATTTCACAAGGGTTAAAAAAGAAATCAGTTTTCTGTTGCTTCATTTTCAATGATCATGTATCAGGGATTTCATTGATAACAGTGACCTTTTACTCGGAATAGATGAGGCAAAATTTGAGGAAAGTTAAATAGAAGAGGAAGACAAAAATAACGAGATCTGGCTGGCTGGATTTCTTCTCCACATTCGAATTTTTAGAATTTATTTGTCAATTAGTTCACTTCATTTTTATTCTAGAAAGAATACTGGTGGCCATTGGTTAAACTTGGAAAGTGGTTTTTATAGCTTCTTGTTGTACTTTCAGGTTCAAAATGATCACTTTGAAGAATTTTTTGCCCCTGAGCTGGATAAGCATGGCTATCAAGCTCTCTACAAAAGAAAAACAAATGAGGTTGTTTAAGAACCTTGTTCTGCAAAAGACATATCCGTTAGTTTTTTCTTTTTTTTTTTTTTCGGTTTCTTTTTGGTGGTTACTAATTCATGATGGTCATTGCAGGTTTATAACGGAAATACTCGTGTAATTGATGGTTGTGCAACATTTTTCCGTAGAGATAGATTTTCACATGTCAAAAAATATGAGGTTGGGAAACATTTTGCATTTATGAAATTTATTCTATTTTTAGTTTGAATTCGTATTGAAGGTTCTTGGACTTGTTTTGCAGGTTGAATTTAACAAGGCAGCTCAATCTTTGACTGATGCCATACTTCCAAGTGCCCAAAAGAAGAATGCTTTGAATCGATTAGTTAAGGTAGCTTGATTACACTTCTATTTGTAACACTGCCAGATTTTTTTCCCATTTATGTTTCCTTTCCTCAAGTAAATTCTTTATTTGCATAGGATAATGTTGCATTAATAGTGGTTTTGGAAGCAAAATTTAGTAACCAGGGAGCTGATACTCATGGGAAGCGGCAGCTTCTCTGTGTGGTAAGAATTTTCATTCTTATTTCCTCTGAATAGTAATGATTTTACAAAGTTCATGAACATGGTCTCCTTGAAATCTATGGATGCATGTGTGCATCTACTGTATGCAACATTGTTGCGGACATGTGATTATCCTTTAACTTTACTGTTGTGATTAATTTTTCACTTTCATGGATTTGGAGTACAGGCAAATACACATGTAAACGTCCACCAAGATCTGAAGGATGTCAAGCTCTGGCAGGTTCTCATTTTTTGATCATTTTCTCTATCCAACTCGACCCGTTCCAATGATTCAGATGATGTTTATTTTATTTTTTTTTTATTTGCCGAATTAGGTTCATACACTCTTAAAAGGATTGGAGAAAATAGCTGCCAGTGCAGACATTCCAATGTTGGTGTGTGGAGATTTTAATTCTGTTCCTGGAAGGTCTGTCTATTCTTCTGATATGGTAGCTGATGTGGTGGGAGACTCAATTTAAGGGTCATGCTATGGTACATTCTTTTGTACCGTATATTTCCCCAACTCTGCTGTTGCAATACCCAGCTTTACAAGTTGCATTTTTCAAGTTTTTCAGATGTAACCCATAGGTACTGGATTGTAACGGAAAAGTTGGGGTGTTGTATGGTACAGCTACATGCACCATAGCCCTGCCTTCAATTTATTTGTTATTATTTTATTGCTTAACTAAGTTGCTTTTGAGCTTTCTTGCAGTGCTCCTCATGCGCTTCTTGCCTTGGGGAAGGTAGATCCTTTGCATCCAGATCTGGCAGTAGATCCTCTAACGATTTTGCGTCCCCACACCAAGTTGACACATCAACTGCCATTGGTAATATATCTTTTGATAGTGAAATGAAATTGGACAAATTTATTTATTTTTTGAAATTTTCTGTCTTGTGTCTGGTCTTCTGAGTTTATGTAAGAAAAAGACTAGTAATTTTTAGAGAACAGAAGTAAAATGAGAACAGGGTGTTGGTTATTGATTGTGTGCGTTGTGACACACTGAGTGTTACAGGTTAGTGCTTATTCATCTTTTGCGAGAATGGGAGTTGGTCTTGGAACGGAGCAGCAAAGGAGGAGAATGGACCCCACTACAAATGAACCGTTATTTACACATTGCACAAGAGATTTTATCGGCACTCTAGATTACATATTTTACACAGGTGATCTTTGCAACTGATTTTATTTGTACAACCTTCCCTTTTTCCCTTTTCAAGAAAGAAAACTTTCTAATGCTTATGTATGAACTTCTTTCACTCGTGTTTTCAGCGGACTCTTTAACCGTTGAATCCCTGTTGGAGCTCTTGGATGAGGATAGCTTGAGGAAAGACACAGCTCTTCCTTCTCCAGAGTGGTCCTCTGATCATATAGCACTTTTAGCTGAATTCCGCTGCAAGCCTAGACCTAGACGTTGACTTTCCAGGGTGCGGAATCATTATTTCAATTTTATCAGATTCTAGGATTTTTCATTCACTCGTACATATGGAAAGATCGTGTATGCAGCTAATTTCTGTGTTCCGCTATGCTTTGTTGCTTGCGCTTCAGGCTTGAACATGGCTGAGGAAAATGGCTGGCCAGAGAAGCCGATGGATAGAGAGAGAGAAATTATTGTAAGAGTAGTAGATCATGATCATGCTCATGCTCATTGTGTTCTTTCCGGGTTATTGGATTCCTGCAGTCTTCTAGAAAATGATGATCATCAAATTTACTCAAATTCCAGCCCAACCACTTTTTTTTTCTTTCAAAGGTGCCAATAGAAATGTCAGTCAATGCAGCCATCAGTTATAATTAGTCAGTATCCTTATCCTGTACTTCACATTTCCCTGCAAAAATGTGGCAAAATGGTCAGTGGCAAGCTATTGTATGCCCTCCATACCTATCTATCTATCTAACTATATAGGTTTTTCCTTCCATGTTTCTTTGGATTTTGGTGGCAACGCATTTCATTGTGATAGTTGAAACAAATAAGATAATTTTCTTTTCCAATCTCTCTCTTTGCAGCAATCTATTGCTAACTCTACATAGTCTAATCTTGCATGGGAGAATATCACTTGGACCCCCAATGTTTATTAAAATGTGAAGCAAGTGAAAAAAGAACGGAGAAGTATCATTTAAAACCTGAAAAATAAACGTTAATTTTATGAACAAGCCAAAATGAAGAGTAAACAATCTAATTTATTCCAGATTAGTAAAATGTTGTATTCATAAAATTTAAACGGCACCGTTTTAGGTGATATTTTATCATTTATTCATTAAATCTTACAATCATGGTATTTTGATCTAATGGAAAAAGGACAAAAAGGGTTTGTGGCTTGACAATAGGGGTTGCCCATTTACTTTAATAATGTGTAAACAACTAATATTTACTCATTATCGGTTGGCAATGACAATACCTTGGTACCATCCTCAATATTTTTATGAAGCTCTGCCCATTAACACTTGACCACGTCTTTAATCCATACATTTGTCCAAGACAAATCACCCCAACTTGTTAAATTTGGTTAATATCATACACCATCCATATCTCACCAACCCTATAAGATAATCTAAAATATATTTATTAAAAAAAATCAAATTAATAAAAAAATAATTTTAATAAAATTTAAAATTTTTAACTTTTACCTTAATTAATTTAAATTTTTTGTTCATATTTTAAATTTTTCGTTAATTATTTTAAATTGTTCATTACGTATTTTAAATTTTACACTAAAAGATGTAAAATATATTGAATGTATGTTGATAGTTTTTCATGTTAATATGAATAGTTGAAGAGTGATTGTATTATCTCTCGTGTGTTCTAAACTTTCCTCAACTAAATAATTGAAGAATTTTATTAAATATATTCAATGATCATACTATTTCTCATGAATTTTAAGTATTTTTCATCGAAGAGTAGAAAAACCTTACGAAATACCCTAAATGATGGTACAATTTTTGAAATATTCTATGTTTTCACTACCACAGAAGAAATGAAGAAACCTTATTAAATTCCAATAGCCGAGCTCATTGCACACGAGCCACTTGTCTCTTCCTCTTCCTCATGGGGAACCTAAAAAGCTCCAGGCAAACCACTGCAAGAATTTCCTTGACCATATTCATTGTGATTTCAGCAGCTGGTTTTGTAACCTCGGACATCAAACAAGACAAGAAGGAATGTTCTGCCCAATTGTCTGATTTCACAGCATGTCTTCCATTTGTCAGCGGCAAAGCCAAATCTCCTACAGCAACATGTTGCTCAAACATGAAAAAGGAGATCGACAAGACAAGAAAATGCCTGTGCATGCTGGTTAGAGATCGGAACGATCGCGGCCTCGGCTTCGCGCTGAATGCTACTCTCGCGTTGAGGCTCCCAGCGGTTTGCCACGCTCCGGCCAATGTTTCCGATTGCCCTGGTACCATTTTGACGTTGCATGCAGATTATTTTAGTGGGTGCAATTGTCTTGTATGCTGTGTGTTTGCTGTTAACGAATTATGGCATATGAAAACAGTGTCCATGCAAAAGCTCAAAGTTGTAAACCTTTAGTGGGTGTTTTACTTTTGTTTTTAAAATCAAATTTTTTATTTTCAAAATTAATTTTTTTTAAAAAAAATTTCTTTGCAAACAAACCTATTTGTTTAAATTATTCTCACCTAATTTCTTATGGATGCAGCTCTTTTAAAGTTGTCTCCAAGCTCACCGGATGCCCAGATTTTCCACCAATCTGGTGCCTTTAATATTAATACTAGTAGCAATCCAATCACATTCACAGGTAATGTTTCCTTTCCTTCATTCTTTATATCCAATTGCTGCCTATTTTTATATTTAATTTTATTTTCCATAATTAGAAATATGAAGCTCTTCTTCCATTATTCTAACGTTTGATTTTTTTTATTTTTTTTTGGAAACAAAAGGAACTGCATCTGGTTCAAGTGAAGGTGTGGGGGGAAGGAAATGGCTGGAAATGGGAATGGCATGTGGGCTTTCACTGTGGCTTCTTGTCAGTCTCTGAGAATCACATCCCCTTGATATCTGTTTCCTATTTTTACTTTCTAGTTTCAGTGGGTGAATAATATAATATTTGTTGATAATGAGATGAATGATTTAGTTTCTTTAACCAAAAAAAAAAAAAAAAAATTGTCCTATTAATAATAATTCTCTCCCTAGCAAAGGATTGTGGTTTTGTTGTCTAAAATATTTATGTAATAAATTAAAATATTATTTACTATTTTTTATTAATTTATTTTTCAATCACTTATTTTTTAATTTAAAAATAATAAGTTACTTTATATTAAATTGTGAGAGTTAATAATTAAAAAAAATTAAATAAGACAATCTCATCAAATAGGCTAATAAAAAAAATTGTATATATGTGTACGTACAAATATGCGATAAAAATTAAGTGAACGAGCATACGAGTAAATTAATTTTTTTTATCAAATTAATTTTTAAAAAATTAACATTTAAAAGTTATTTAATGTAAAATATGAATAGATATGTAATTTTTGAATCAAACAAAGGAACTTAGAGACCTAGATGAAAAAGAATTGACAACCAGGAGAAGAAACAGGGATCAGCTAATTTGCATAGATAGTCATGGTACACCACTTAACACAAAATTTTGAAAGGATAATATAAAATTTAAAATAATTAAAATAAAATTTAAAATAATAATAATTTAAAATAAATAATAAAATTATTTAAAATAATTTAAAATATTTAAATATATAATTATATATATATGTATGTATGTATGGTATGTATGGTAGATAATTCGAAGAAACAACTTAAAGATTTAAATCAACAAATGAAAGCACATCAGCACGCATTTTTAACACAATTGGCCATTGTTATATGAAAATAACTAAATCCCTTGTTGAATCAACTCTCAAAATACACAGAAGATAATAATAGTAAATGTTGTCTAAAAATGCAGGATACACCATCAACTAATGGTACTATAAATCAAATCAAATCAATCATTTGATTCTTCAGTATCCTAATGAATATACCACCAGTTTATATGTGTTTATATGCTTGTGTATCGTCTTTCAACTTTAAACTCATGCTTTGATGCAAGATCTTATGCTTCGGCAAAATAAATACATACATACTTGCAGTGCAGTGCTGAGATGTGCACTGTTAAAATGATACCCTGTTGATCTGAATCTTTTAGATAGAAGTTATTCGTTGAGGTATTTGGCAAAAACATGGATGATTGTTTAAAATGATCCTACACAATCTTAGGCTTAGTTTTGCACTTTGAAGGGTAATCAACCCATGAATTTGATTCAAATTTTAGAGTTAAATCTTAGTTGAAGTAGTCTTATTATATCAATATAAATAATATAGTAGAATTATTTAATTAATAAAAAAAAAAATCATTCGTTGGTGATAAAAAAAATAAAAAATAAATCTTACTTTTAATTAATGTAGTGAATAAAATTTATGAAATTTATTTTTAATTTTTTTTATTTACTACGAATAATATTTATTTTTATTAATTAAATGGTCATCCTATATTATTTATGTTCACGTTATATAACTTAACTGCCTTACTTAAAATTTTTTCTAAATTTTAAATTAAATTTTATTAATTCTAATTGTTAAAAAGTTAAGAAAATATTTGAAATAATTGCGTAGTTAATTCAATTAATTGAATTATTTATTTTTGAATAAAAAATAATTAAAATTATTAGTAACAACTGTAATTAGTTATTAAATTATTTTAAATAACTAATATATCATATCATAAATAAAATTTAAATTTAAGTAATTAATAAAACAAAAAAAAAAACTTATATCTTGAATTCATCGTCGTCTTTTTAATTTATTTTTTTTTTATTTTTGATTTTTGAAATTGTTTGATAATTTTTTAGTAATTTAATAATTTTTTTAAAATTTTATTAATTACTTTTTAGTGGTTAAATTCATTTCTATTCCGCTGCTACACAATAGTGCTGAGATATTTAGAAAAAAAAAATTCACAAATTAATTCCCATCTGAAAACCAGATCAAACAAGATCGGCATTATAATGGGCTAAAAGAAAATGTCTAACAAGCCAAAATATGTCCATTCTTTTTTCTTCTTCCATTTCATTAACGAAAACTTCCCATCAGAAAAGATGTAATTAAAAATATGAGACCTAAATCAAACCCCCTTTACATTGTTCAACAGATAATTCCAGGTTAATACATGCCCAATCAAGTCGAAGAGCAAAGGGAAATATCAATACCTTAATGCCAACACATCCATTTACATCGAGTGTTGAAAGCCTGTTTGAGCAGAATCTGGAAAGCACTTCCAGGCACTAATCAGTCACACCAACTGTTCCAGATAAGCTGCACCATGCAGATTACATAACCAGATAATTAATAGACTGCAAAATAGACCTCAACAGAAAACTGAAGAGTTATTCAAACTGCTGTCACGACAACAGAGAAGGGAACAATCTAGATGTTCAGTGCATCATAATTATTACATGCTGCCGTGGACACCATCTGAGTTCCCATTCATCTACTGATCGATTGACCCATGAGAGCAAACTCCATGCATTTGTTGAAACAAGTTCAAGTAACTGACACCTACTTATAAATGCTTATTGACCCTAAGGATTGCAATGACAATCAGTGCTTTGTGTTAAATGAACTCACCATGCATGGCTTGAATTGGCTCAGCTCATTAAAATCGGCTGAAAGTGCTGAAGCAAAGCAGCTGCAGTGTGGATTGTAAAGCCAAGATTGTTACTTAGGTCCATTATTAGACATAAAAGGCAAAGCATAAGTATACATAATTAACTCCATGCTAAAGAGTGAAGAAGAAGAAGAGTGAGAACTCAAGTCAGTATATGACTTGTGAATATCATGAAAGCTCTTTCACATCTGAATGTAATTTTATTCTCCTTTTCAGAAATTACCTAAGAAATTCAAGAGAGGTGCAACCTTGAGCAATAGCTATGCCACCCTGCATCAGTGAGGCGTACACACCTGCAAAGAAGATAAATGTTTTCTTTTTATTTATAACCAATTTATGGACTCTTTGTTAAAACTGTTAATACTAAAGGTTGGCAATTGTCCTTACCACGTTAAATTGAGCGATGCAAGATTTTTGCACTTAGCTATGCAAGCAAGACCTTCATCAGACAGATTCTGACAATCAAGATTTTAACAACTATTAGCATTTAGCAAGAAAATTTTGCAGCAACATGTGCTTCTTACCTGAGCCCCACATAGATCTAAGAACTTGATACGCTATTACCAATTAGCAAAAATCGAGGCCCAGACCACATTATAGAAATCGACCCCGATCTCAAGGCTGCTTGCCTTTTAAAAGACGCTATTTAGCGTTCTTCTACTGGCTTCCTAACTGCAAATTCTGTCTCTGATTGGCACAAACTCCTTGGTCTAACTGTCCCCTTTATCCTCCTTTTGCGCAGGTGACATTTCCTTCTCTGAAAAAAATTTTCGGGGATTTTTGAATGCCCATTTTGTTTATTTGTTGGTTTTTTGGTTAACAGACAGCGCAGTATATTACTTTGCTCCTGTATTCTTGCATACCCTTTATTTGATTTTGTGATTTGTTAATGATTCATTGATGCTGTAACGATTTTGGAGTCAAAAGAACTTGTAGAATTGTTAAATGTTTGAAAGTTTAACACTTTTTGCTGAGTTTGGGTGAAATAATTGCGTGAAATTGACTTTGTTTGAGATTTGTTGATTGTGATCTGTTAATTTAAATAATCAGAATAGAGTTTGTGTCAAAGTTATCAATTTGGTAATGAACATTTTGAAAACAGTCTTATCATGGTGAAATTTGTTGGTTTTGTGTAGGTACTCAACTCTTTTTCAAGAATTTCCGCGCAGCCGTTACACAAATTTGCCCTGTTTCTGGTTGACAGATACTGCCTCGGTGTTACAATCACAAGAGCAGAGTTTACACCAGTGTTATGAGAATGATACCATGGAGGGTTCTGTCGGGTACTTATGATGATGAAAAGTAGGACTGCACAGCTGAGTCGTTACCTTCTTTGAAATGGGATCTAGGATTGCCGGATGATTTTGAGAAAATATTGATTCTGAAATACCCTGATGATTTTCTAGTCGTTAGGACCTCAAACGGGGTTGCAGGTTTTGCAGCTTGCACCATGGCACGGAGAAGTTTTCAGTTCCTGCATTGCACAAAAATAATGGGAAGACTGAGATCCGTAATGAGTATAGGCAATTGAAGATTGATCAAATGGCTAGATGGAGCACAGAAGACAGTGAGAGCATGGTTGGATGAGTTTCACAGGCTTCCGTATGTTTCACCGTACGAGGATTCTCTGCTTACATGAGTTTTTGAGCTTGACCATTCACAAGAAGAGTAAGAGGAACTACTAGAGAAGCTTGAGAGAGGACTGAATCTTCCACATAAGTTTACTCGATTATTTACCAAATGTCTGGGGATCTTCTACCTCTGGCTGAAGCGTAAGACGACTACTGTGACTCTCAAGGAAGGATACCAGCGGGGAAAGGTAGTGGACCCGCATCCTCCTGTTCATGCAAGAAAGAAACTTTATCGTGTAATGAGAACGGGGCTTCTTTATAGCTCCACAAAGACATGATGCAGTGGAGAATGGAACCGAGCAAAAAGAAACTGAGGAAGAGATAGGAACAGATGATGAATGCTATGGGGGAATCTCAGAAGCGATATGAGTGATAACAGGAGTGATCATTTGAAAGAGACACAATTCTGTATCCCACCTGGAAATGAAAAACACAACGATTTAAACACTTGGAAGGTCTGTTCTTCTAATAGAAATCAACCTCTGACTTTTAAACTCAACTGAAAACTCCAACGGAGAAAATCTTGAGCACTGAAATAAATAATCATCCTGAAAATATGTTATTGACTTGTGCATTTCCTCTACGGGTTTCCTTAGAAAGTATGGGGTTCAAACTCTAAACAGCATAGCTACTTAAGTTAACCTGCGTGCCGGAAATTATCTTGTGCAAAAATTTACAAGCAGAAGAGAAATAAGGAGATAAAATTACCACCAGGTTAAATCAATAGAGAAGCAGAAGCAGCAGCAAAACACCGTGTGAGGTAGGCTGTGATGCTTTAGCCACTGTTTAGTTCCAGTTCTTCTTCAGTGTCTCTGAGAATGCTAATTTCCATACATCCATGAATTCGGGGTGGAGAGAAATGGTTTGATGGAAGCAGGTTTTTGAAATTCATAGCATCAGGAATAGTTAAAATTTTTAACCCCTGCTTCTGGTAATGCAATTGCAACAGAATGCTGAGGAAGTGCAACGCAATTGCAGATTGACAATGACCAGCCGGGAGTTGATTTAATGCACATTCCCAGCTTACAACATCTCTTTCTATTCTCATTCAACTGATTCAACTTTAGATTCAACAAATCCGTGTGAATAAATTTTTTCTCAAAACAACACCACCACCGTTTCCAAATCCTAAGAGCCCAAATACATTTTTATCTGCAAAATAGTTCCAATCTGGAGATCAAACCCTGAAAGCCATTGATAAACTTCGGTCAGGAAACCCTACCAAGTCCTGCTTCCATCTGCCTTACCCCTTGAAAGTTAAAATTAATCTGTAAGTAATTGCACTCAAAAAAACCTAATTTCATTGTTGCTACTCACTTCCGGCCTAATCATCACTAAAACTCTCCTAAAGACCATAACAGATGCTTAAACTAAATCTAAAGGCTAGAGCTCCCACCATGAAACTCTACAAAAGAATTTCCTAAATTAAAAAGTGGAACAAGCTAAAGACAGAAGTTAACAGAGATGGATAGAGAATAATCCCTAAACTTTTGAGGAAAAGAATACACACACACCCCCTTGGGAACAGTAGAGAACAATTCAGTGTGAAGTAGGATACTAACTAATCCCATGCACTGCTCACACCCGGACCACCATATGCCCCACAGTAACTACCATCACCATAACCACCAGGAGTCCCATATCCACCACTGCTATTCATTCCACCATAACCATCCATAGCCATGCCTCTATTAAATGAGCCGCCATCTCTTCTGAAATCACGACCACCAAAACGATTTCCTCCAGAACGCCTATTTTTGCCACCAATATAAGCAGCTCTTGATGCATAACGAGCAAGCCAAACAGGTACTTCCTGATTTGCTTCTTTCATTAGCTCAGATAGAGGCCTTGCCATTGACATATTGTTATCATTGAAAAAGGCTGTTGCCAGTCCTGATTTCCCAGCTCGCCCAGTCCTTCCTATCCGATGAACATAATCGTCAATGTCATTAGGTAGATCAAAGTTGACTACATGAGCTACATACGGTATATCGAGACCACGTGCTGCCACATCCGTAGCTACTAAAATTGGCGTCTTTCCACTCTTAAATGATCTCAATGCCAGTTCCCTTTCCTGCACATAAAACCAAGACATTGCAAACAACTGCAGGTGATAAACAACGCAGAACTTTCAGTTCTAACTAACTTTATTTCCCTTTATGCTATATAGATCCTAACCAACTCACCTGTTGTGTTCTGTCACCATGAATAGTAGTTGCAGGAAAACCATTCATATACAACCAGTGTTCCAATGCATCAGCTCCTTTCTTTGTCTCGACAAACACTAATGTCAAAACTTGCTGCAAATTCAAAGACGAGTAATTTAACTTCATAACAGTAATATAATTCAACCTATCAAATTAAAAAACCAGAATGAATACCACTGCACTAGCAGTTTGAATGCTACACAAATTGTAAAAAGACGGAGAATAAACTGATATCAAAATGCACCCATGTCTAACATACCTTGCCATGAACTCCATTTTCCACCTGTGCATGCAAGAGGTCCATCAGATGGCTTCTCTTGTCTGACTCTTGAACGTATTCAACTCTTTGAAGAATTAAATCAGTGCTTGAACCAACCCTTCCAACAGCCAGAAAAATGTAATTTGCAAGGAAATCAGATGCCAATCTCTGCACACCAAGCAAATTGCAAAGGGAAATCATCAGATGAATTGATGCCAATCATCAATGCAACTGCTGTCATAAAATTTGAATGCAAATGAGAGAATAATTTTCAAGCATGTATCTTAGACAAGATAGCTGCTTTCCAAATTTATTTCCTATTGAAATGGATAAAAAGTAGCTGGCATGAATCAAACTAACGGTTTGACCAGTAGTACAAAACATATTCAAAGTTCAACACCGTTGAGCACTACGATTGCACCACCTTGGTGTTTTAATAAATGAAGTAATGGTAGTAATAGTAGTAGTAATAACCTCTCAACAGCTAACATCATTAACAAATGAAATGATGGTAGTAATAGTAGTAGTAATAACCTCTCAACAACTAACATCATAAATCTCGAAAAGCTCAACAACACCAACATCATAAAAATATAAACAAACTTGAAAACAGAATATAAAAATAATAATAATAATAATAATAGAAACCTGTATCTCTTTTGGAAAGGTGGCACTAAAAAGCATGGTCTGTCTAGCACCTGGAGGAGGCATATCCATTTGTTGCACTATTTTTCTGATTTGAGGTTCAAAACCCATATCCAGCATCCGATCTGCCTCATCGAGAGCCAAATATCTAATCATCTGCAGTGACACTCTTGCTCTCTCAAGCAGATCAACCAACCGTCCCGGAGTCGCCACAAGAATATCAACCCCTCTCTCAAGCTCTCGCAACTGGCCACACAACATAAACATCAGTTCACAACAAAATTAGGAAGTAAAAATAATAAGACAAAAGGCAATCAAAAACAGATCATGCTATCAGATAACGCATTTATAAGTTAATTGTATATATTAATTAAATTTGTCATAAGATAACATTCAGTAAATGAGCTGAAATTATTGCGGGAAATAACAAACACCATCCTACCGTCCAAAAAGGAAAAAAAAAAAAAGAAACAGCCATCAACCACCCCACCACATGATTCACCCTACATGATTCAATACATCAGTTCTATATTTTCTCTCGTATAGAGATGAGTCTCATCAAATGAGAACTGTCTCACTATTTTATGAAGCCAAAAATGTTATCTGTTTTACATTACAGAAGGATTGGAGCACACAATTGGTCAGATCATTCAGACAAGGTTACACCAACCTACAAGACATTTGAAACATTCACTGCTGAAGCGGCAACCAAAAACTACTCTGGTCCAAATCATAGCAATGAGCAATAAATTCAAAAAGACCATCGGTATGGCTCTGCCTTCATTGACATCAATCCAAAACCAGAACTACATACAAATCTCCCCTACATGTCACCAACAAAATGCACAATAACAAGCAAGTCAACATAAATCACACAGCTTCTATAAGCATAAGCAAATCAAAGCTATATGTTTAACATCTATCGAAAGTGTCAGCAAAAGAGATTAAAGACTCAAACATTTCCTAACTTTGAAACTTCCTTCCACCTAAAGCAACAATATTTGCCACCCATTGAATCAAAACCCAGAAACAAAGAGTAGCAACTGAAAGCAATTTGAAAGAAATTGTAATAAAGAATTTCCACATGTATGAATTCAGAAAGAAGATATTATGTATTAGAAATAAAGGAACTAGTAGTAAATTTATATCAAGCAGTTATAACTTTAGAATACAATATACCAGATAGAATGAATAAATAATACTAAGAGAGAAGACAAGACACGAGAATGCCAAGGATTTAATAAATTTTAAGGAGAACAAACCAAATATACAACAAAGAAACAGAAAAATGGAACCTGTTGCCTGATTGGTGCTCCTCCATAAGCAACCACCACCTTGACACCAGTTTGATAGGAAAACTTCTTGGCTTCATCATGTATCTACAAGTAAGTCATAATTGATGAAAATGATTATTATCAATTCGAAAAAAGCACATGCTCTAAGAAAGGAAATGGTCTAAACCAGAATCCAACCTGAGACGATAGTTCTCTTGTAGGAGCAAGAATAAGAGCAAGAGGATACACAGCCCGTGCTCCACGAGGTCTCTGAACATACTGCTCCCGCATTATCCCACTAATAATTGGAAAACAAAAGGCAGCTGTCTTCCCCGACCCTGTCTGAGCACAGGCCATTAAATCTCGCCGTGCCGCTGATATAGGAATAGCATGACGCTGAACAGGAGTTGGCCTGACATACTTGCACCTCCTAATATTTAAATTCAACCTCTCTCCTAAATCTATTTCTGCAAATGTATTAACTGGTGGCGGCACATTATCCCCGCTTGTTTCCACCGGAATATCCTCATAAGCATCAAAATTTATACCTGCGTTTTCTTGTTCAGCAAAGCCCTGTTCTGCATCATCATCATCTCCAAAGGGATTCACTTCACGTTCTCTTCGGTCCCAACTCCCACTTCTGTTATTCCAACCACCAGCACTTCTACCACCAGAACCATAACTTTGACGCCCAAAATCAGGCCTTGAACTACCGCCCCATCGAGAACCACCAGCAGGTCCGTTATAAGCTACAGGTTCACGGGATGATAAAGTGGCAGGGGGATCGGATGAGGCCCAGACTAGTGGCTTGTTACGGAGATGCGGGGGAACATAAGCGGGCCTAGTTGGACGAGAAGAAGCAGGGGCTGCATTCTCAGATGCAGAGTCAGCAACCGAATCAGCCCATGAAGTTCTCATAATTCCCGAACTTTATACCTCTTTGTTTTGGAAATTATTAGCACAAATGTCAACAGCTGTATATCTAAACTTCTCTTTTCGATCTTTAACAAAATAACAAGCAGATCAAAACCTGAAAAAACACAATGCAAGTACAATCAAGCTGATGAAAACAAACAAAGTAAACCAGACAGTAATATGATCAAGAAATGTGCAATTCAATCAGAAAATAAAATTAAAAAAATTAAAAATCATTGCAAACGGATAAAAAAATGAAAAATGACAAAATCACAGAGAAAATTACTTTATTTAAAAAAAAAAACGCAATTAGACTTGAAACAACTCAAGAATGAAGATCATACACCATTACAGAACACTAAATCAAATAGATTTTCAACAAAATTAACAAGAACATCCCTGCGATGCGTCTACTTAAGCCAAAAAAAAAGAAAAATCACGAATGCGGGCAACTTCAACGAAGCTCGAACCTCAATTCGAAAAAATACGACGAGAAACCCTGATTCTCTGTGCTTTTCGGTACCCGACACGAAGCGGAAATATCGTCTCGCAAAGAGAAATATTTTATTTATTTATTTAAATATAAGATAAAAGTTTTACCTCCGTTTGAAAATCATACCAACGTTTTCTTCCTTCCGCTGCTTTGTTGCGTCGTGTCTTGTGTGGGTATACGTCATATATAAAGGGATAATACCATCCGGATCCCCAAAGATTTATATTATTTTCACTTGAGGCATAATTTTCACATTTATTCCAAGTAGGTCCCTAAACATGTTGAAATGCCCAAAAAACCCTTGTAGTGTTGATCGGGGAAAGGATGTATTTCGTATAAATGAATAAATGATGTACTAATTTGAATAAATATAAGATAAAGGGAGCTGGGTGTTATTACTTGCATCGTTAAAAAACACTGTTATAGTGTCCGTACAATCTGGGGGCTGCTCGTAAAATAATTTTACGGTGATTAATTGATTTACAATTACGGAATGACGAGTTCTGAATTAATTTAATTAATTAATTAATTTGATTGGTGGGCGGTGAAGAGTAAAATGTTATTAATTTGGGTTTCCGTTGTGTTAGGCAACTGTTAAATTGTGATCACATCGACGGTTACAAGAAAATGGTAAATTAAACTTACTGTCGCTGAGTCTGCTCTGCGCGCGCGTGGGACCACGACGGAACCTGATTGGAGGAACAGAATGTGTGGCACGTGGGCCACGTAACAGCAGATATTTTATTCTGTGGGGTAATTAGACTTGGATTTGGAGGCTCCCCTTTGAAACATTTTGACAAATTTGTCCCCAAATATTTAATAGATTATTAATAATTAGAATATTAATTAGAATTATATATCAATAAAAATCCAAAACAATTATAAAATATTTAAATTAATATACAAATTATTATTTAATAATTAAAATTATAAATTAAAAAATTTTTACTCGATTGTCAATCAATTCTAATACCATGTTAATTAATAATTAATTTAAAAATTAAAATTAATATGAAAGTGCGTGAATATTAATATTAAAATTTAATAAATATAATATTTTATTTTAATAATTTTTTTAAAAATATATATCAAATGGGAAATTTCCTTATTATTATTTTTAGTTTAAACTCTTCTAACTTATAGTGGTTTGTTTCGCTTGCTTTTGTTTTATTCATGCATTCTAAGTGATCATCACATGTAATTTGTCGTTTATTCCTTGGTTTTTAGCAAGGATTGTTGTGAATTGTGGTGAGATGATTTAGGGCCCTGATTTTTTGTGGTTTCACAAATAAAAATATAATTATTTATTTATAACAAATAAGTCCCTAAACCCTTCTGATGCTTAATGGCCTCGTAACTGGGCCAGGCTTTTAGCACAAGCCCACGTTAATTCTCTATTGGTAATGATGCGACAACGCATTGAACAGTTAGGGGTGTTTTCTTGTAACTTTGTTGAGATATGGTAAAATTATATATAAATAAATTTTATTAAAAATTAATTAAAAATATTTTTTAATAATAAAATTATTTTATTTAAATTTTAATTAACTAATTAAGATAATAAATAATTAAATAAATAAAATTACTAAAATAATTTTAAATATCTATATTTTATATGTTAATAATATTTTTTACATTCATTTCTTAGAATAAGAAAAATCACACATAAATTATATTTTTTTATAAAAATTAAAATAAAGTATTCATGAAAATTATTTTTTAAAATTTTGGCATCTATTTTAATTTAATTTGATAAATATATTTAAATTAGGCACTAATTTTAACTAAATAATTATAATATATGTATATGTGTGCATACATGTGTGTGGCAGTTGTTCAATTTTAATTGTTGAATTTTTTTTTGTTTGATAAGCATATATAAATTAATTTTAGTACTTCTCAAAACTAATTTGATAAACATACAACATTCTACTAATTTTTAGACAATGACGATGCTTAAATTGTAATATAAAATTTTTTTGACAAAATTATATATAAATAAAATTTTTTTAAAATTAACTAAAAATATCTCTTAAAAATAAAATATTTTATTTAATATTTAATTGACTAATTAAGATAATAAAATAACTAAAATAATTTTAAGTATTTATATTTTATATATTAATTTTTTTACGTACATTTTTTATAATAAAAAAAATCACATATAAATTATACATTTTATAAAAATTAACAAAAAGTATTCATAAAAGTCATTTTTAATTATTTAATTTAATTTGATTTGATAAATATATTTAAATTATATATTAATTTTGACCAAATAATTATAATATATGTGTACATGCACATGCGTATATCTAACAATTGTTCAATTTTAGATATTAATTTTTTTATTTGATATATATATATATTAATTTCAGTACTTGTCAAATTTAGCTTGATAAACATATAACATCCTACTAATTTTTAGATGACGATGCTTAAATTATAATGTAAAATATTTTTGACAAATATTAAATTAAATTATACATATTTATTAAATCAAATAAATTTCTTGATACTTAAAAATAAACAATTGCCATGTATTAAAATTATCTTATTAAAATTATTGTATAATATATATATATATATTAAATTAAATTCGATATCAAATTTTAAAA
>CP135545.1:7041566-7055605 GCA_032402905.1 Khaya senegalensis | reverse complement strand
AATGCTTCCAACATCAAATCCAAACTTTCTCTTCTCTTCTTCATTCATCCTCTCCATCAATCTCTTTGTATTGCTGTTATCAAATCTGCGCCCACATTTCTCATCATTCATGTGCACATTAATGGAGATTGCAAGAAATATAATGTAATTAACAACTTACCTTCCACCGTAGAAAGTGTAAGGCTCGTAGATATTAGCCAAATACTTGGCTTGCTCCACAGATTTTCTGCAAATAATTTCAAGTTTTTGCGGCAGTTTCCCGTTGGAAGAAGAAGCAGCCGTGGCTGTCAACCCAGTACTTCTCTGAACAGCATCTCTCCATAGATGTGCGGAGAAATCTTCCATGGAACTGAATAGTTTCATCGATGGAACGTGGATTGGTCTCCCCTTTGAATCTAAACATGGAGAAGCACTGTAGTGTTCGTGAAGAAGTCTTGCAAGATCTTCGAAAACTAATGGATTTTCGACAGACGATGCAATTTGGTACACGTTTATGTCTGGTTTTTGAATCATTCCGTGCTTCGCTATTGCTGCCAGTATTGCGTTTACTACCATGTCTGCTGGCACCTGCAGCCAAATCATGTTATCAGAGCAGAAAATTAGCAGAAAGTTTCTTAATTAAGCTATAGATCTTGAGGGTGTAATGGCATACTCACAACATCAAGTATGCCATTTGGGTCCACTAAGAATCCTGTGAGCTGCCCTTTTCCATAGTATAAAACTATTGGATCCATCATCCTGTGAGGAAGACGATTCTTTTAGAAGCTTTATGTCAAAGAAAATGCATAAATAATGTGAAAAATTAATCAAATCACAAGACATACCTATTTCCTTCCATCCATCCAGGAAATGGTTCCCTGCAAGTGCTCTCAATAACACTTGGTCGAATTATCACAACTGGTATTTCTCCTCTCATGTTATCAATCATCATCTCTCCCATTGCTTTTGTGAACACGTAAGTGTCTTGCCATCCATATTTTCTTGCCCTAATTAAGAATTAATATATTATTTTATTTATTTATTTTACACATGACAAGTAATACCAGAATAGACCCAAATAGAACGATGACAAAAGAGAGGGAAAGGAATACAGGAGACACTGCTACCAACCTTTCTAAACCCAATTCTTTCATCTTCTGAGTCATCTCATTTTCTGTGGAGAGTTGTTTGGATTGCAAAGCTAAGTTGATTTCATTTTCGACATCCAATGGTGGTGAATTTTTGTAGGTGAAGTTTTCTCTTGCTATACTTTCTCCCATGCAGAATGCCTTCTCCATAATTTTTCCTTGTCTTTGTCCATTCACATATGCTGTTCATAAAAAAAAAAAAATTATAAATAAATTACAATAATTTCAATGTCTAAAACAAAACAAAAAAGATCTTGGTTTTTCTTTTAATTTTTCATGCTTACCTGTTGATACTTGCACGAAGAGTTTAAGTTTCTTGCATTTCTTTGCAAATTCCATGAGACGACAAGGTCCTCTTGTGTTTATATCAATGGCAATATCATATCTGCAATTCCAGTATCACCACAGCAATTTAATGTTATATTATGATGTATAAATCTGTGTTTTATACAAAGAGAATCTTCCATACAGTTATTACCTTTCATCGAAAGTTGTATTAGCAGCAGAATTTACAATTATGTCCACATCTTTTGCGATCAGTTGAGATATATCTCCTTGTACACCAAGATTATTGTCACAAACATTTCCCACCACAGGAACCAGCTTGCTCAGCATGAAAGCTTGGTAGGATTTTCCATAAGTTTGCCTCAAACACTTGAAAAGCTCAGCATTTATGATCTAATAACAAACAAAACCCACAAGTTAAATCTGAATACCAAGTTAATTGGTGGAGATAAATTTGGAAAACTTACTTCATTTTTTAATCTTTCCATTGCAGCTTCTTCATTTTTTGCCTTGATCAGCAGGAATATCTTGCCCACATCAGGTACTGTTCTTAGTATCTTCTCTATAAAAACTGTATACAAATATAAAATCAGCATGAAGTTTTCTCATTTTGTCAAGGTTTCTGAAGAAGAAAGAAAGAAACCTTTTGCTAGAAATCCTGTAGCCCCGGTAACAAAGAAATTTTTCCCCTTGAGAAATTTGACAATGCCAATTCCATCTTCAAGTTCTACTAAAGAAGTAGTTTGCCCATAAGGCACCAAATCTTTTACAACAATTTCAGCAGCAGCTTGGCCACCTTTCCCATTTGAAGATAAAACCAAACTTCCATCCATCAAAGTTGCACTGTGATCTTGATTATTAACCAGGGTTGATCGCTCTTTCAAAGCTGAAGAAACGCCGCCGGCGCTGGTGCTGATGCCCTGCCATGTAGTTTTGCCATCACCTTGGCAATGCATGATGCTCCTTTTCCTGATCTTCCTCAAGCACTGGCCACAATTTTCCAACCCTTTTGCAAATCTATTTGGTGCAATTGAGAGAGAATTAAGGAACAAAGCCCCCATATTCACTGCCAAGAAATTAAAGAAAAGAAGTCTTAGGACATGGTAGAGAAAAACCTATTTGCATGTAAAGAAATTGGTGACTTAAAACCTCAGCTACCTCCTTCCTGAAAACAAAAAACACAAAAACAGTAAAAATAAAAGTAAAGACAAAAAAAACAAGTAAACTAACTGATGCCTATAACATAACAAGAAGTTTAGGTTTGGTTTCCGTTTCAGTTTTGATTTTGGTTTTAATAGAAAGAAAAAGAAGAATGTAGTGAAGACAAAAGAAGATAGAATTTGGGATGGCTTTTAAGGCAAAAGGAGATGAGAGTTAGGTTTATTTTTATGCAATAAGCAAAAGAAACAAGGGTTTTGAATATTGTGAGGGCTCTCTTTTTGCCACCCTGTTCGGCACAAACACACTTTGCACCAACGACTAAGATTGAGGGAGCTTTCTTGCTTCTACTTCTTCGGTTAATAATTTTGGATGAATTTGTATTGTTTTTAAAGAAATTTGTGTAGGAAGAAAGGGTGTGTGACAGTTGATTTTGTTAAAAGAGTTTGTCATGGTACAAGAGTTTTGGGTTGTCAAACCCTCTCACACCGAACTAGGGACAAACTTGAGTTTGTCCAGCATCACAAGCCACGAGAAAATCATACCATTTTAAAGATTTTGCATACTAGGACATGGAAGTTTTTTGAAGAATTAAGACATTAATGTCAGTCACAGCTTCATATCTCTGCTTTGTAATTTCTCTTTTGGTTTTAAACCCTGTGAAATCATTGTCTAAAATTTATCAAACTTCTCCTGGTGCGAACCTGACAGGAGATACACATATTGATCACAAGATTTATGAAAAATGTCATTCCCTAGCATGCTACAGAAGACTCCACAAGAGATTCCAAAATTTGAACAAGGGATGGAAAAAATTAGCTGAAATTATGAGACTAACCTCCCTCAATATAGCGAAGGGCCTTCAATCTTGTATCTGCATTGTCTGCCCATACGATTTGTGCATACGGGTCTGCAACCCAATCTCAGCTATATTAGTTTCTTTCTTGCTACTCCCACCATTTGATCTATTTTTATTAACGTTTTAACTTGACCTAAAATAGTTTTCATCGTTCTTATCCGAGGAACAACCTCATCTGCACTAATCAGAGGACATCATCCTCATGACAAGTCCATTACATGCTGGGAACTGGCTCTCTGAAGGTAGCAATTGACCAGTAATTCTTACATTTCGATTCCCATTTTATCCACGAAAAAGATGAATAACAAAATAAAATGTTGCCCTGAAGTAAAACTAATGATGTAGAAGCAAGAATCTAAGGATTATTTGAAATATTTTAACGTTAGGAATCTAGAGATATACTCGTTTTAGTCTGATTGATTCCTGTTTGAGCAAGAATTGTCTGGTGGAAATAGATCTCTACATCCATTTTGCCCACCTCTTAACCAGCATGAATAGACCTTGTGCTTTGTCTTTAAAATAGACTGATCGTAGAAAATTACAAGTTGTTGACTTCTTTTCTCTCCAATCTTTCCCTTAATTCCCTTGTTAAGTTTGTGACTCATATTTAACAATCAATAAAGTATGTTAAAATATACAAAAATAATTGAGATTGTAAAGCAATGACACCCCCTTTTTTGACGTGCGGCTCACACATTTATGATATGAGAATATATTGCATGAGTTTATATTTGTTGTGCACTTAGTCTAAGTTTAATACCATGTTGGATTGGATTAATTCGATCGAAACTTATTAAGATTTTATTATATGTTCAAGTATTTAAGATAATATTATAACGGTTTATTTTCTTTATTTTAGTAAAATTAGTTGTTCATTTACTGGTAATTTTTTTCTAAATTTTTAAAGATTTTTCATGATGTTTTCCTTGCCTTTTAATTTTGTTTCTTTCGTTCTATATCAAGTACACTGCATAAAAAAGGCTTAAAATGAATCATGTATCTCTTATATCATCGTAGTTAATAAATAAATAATTAAAATAAAACAGAAAAAATCATAATCATAAATATAGAAATATATAAGCATATAAATTCGCTGTAAAATACTTTTGATTTATTAAGGTGTTTTAAAGTTTAAATTAAAATTTTTTAATCGATATCAAGACTTAACTTAATTCTTAATCTTTATTTTTGTTTAGACAAATCATATACTTAAAAATTTATTTAATCCACCATACTTTAATAAGAAAAATTATTCATATTAAAAAGTAAAAATGAGAGTTTTACTTAAGGTCATAAATAAATGGGTATGAATATTAATAAATATATTATTAATACCCCATCATTCTTTAGGGACCTATATCCATTGCTCTTCACACCCCTTTAGCGTCTTCCACATTGATGAAAATAACTACTAATTCCCATCCCACCTGCATAATTATTTATTTATTTGTAATTCCAACATAATTAAATTAATAATTTTTATTAACTAAATAATTTTTAAAACCAAACACAATCTTAATAATCAAACATAAATGCAAATAGAATAATATCATAATTAGTATTTAAATTTTAGCTTGATTGATAATATGATAATTTAAAATGTCCCCACCTTTTACAGATATTTCACGTTAAAGCAGAGACACTGACATTATAATTTATTTGTATATAAATCTCTTTAATTTTTAGAGTCAAATTGTACATTTTTTCAAAGTTTAATAATTATTTGAGATGGTCCCAAAAAATCAAGAATCCCACTACAAAAATTATCATTAGGATGGTTGTTGACAAATGCTATATAGAAATTTTTTTTAGGTGTAATGATTCTATCACATCAATATTATTAATATAGTGAAATTATTTAATTAATAAAATAAAAGAATATATTTATTAGTGCCAAATAAAAAAAAATCAATAAAAAGTTATATCATTCTAAAAAAAATTTATGTAATCTTCTATTGACTTTTTTTTTTTCATCTAATATTAATAAATATATTTCTATCACTTTATTAATTAGAGAATTCTATTACATCATCAGTATTGGTGTGGTAGGTAAGCTTTCTCTGCTTATAATACAAATTTTTTTTCTTTTTTTAAAACATTAAACAAAAATATGATATCCAATATTTATTATTAAATAATTAATATATATTATTATACATCATACGTTTTAATTATTAAGTAATATTTAATAGAATAAAATAAAATTATTTTTTATTTAAAAAATAAATATTTTTAATATAAAATAGAATGAAATTTGAATCTCAATTTTTTTCGAATAAATTTTTTTTCTGATTTTTAATAATTAAATTAACAAACAAACAGTTTCCCCATACATGTGACCTAAAATAGTTTTCATCGTTATTATCCGAGGAACAACCTCATCTGCACTAATCAGAGGACATCATCCTCATGACAAGTCCATTACATGCTGGGAACTGGCTCGCTGAAGGTATGTTAAAATATACAAAAATAATTGAGATTGTAAAGCAATGACACCCCCTTTTTTGACGTGCGGCTCACACATTTATGATACGAGAATATATTGCATGAGTTTATATTTATTGTGCACTTAGTCTAAGTTTAATACCATGTTGGATTGGATTAATTCGATTGAAACTCGTTAAGATTTTATTATATGTCCAAGTATTTAAGATAATATTATAACGGTTTATTTTCTTTATTTTAGTAAAATTAGTTGTTCTTCACTAATTATTTTTTTTCTGAATTTTTAGAGATTTTTTGAGTAAATTTAAGGGCTATTTTGGTTTCTATTTACATCATTTGCTTGATTTTCACGACGTCTTCTTTGCCTTTTAATTTTTTTTCTTTCGTTCTACGTCAAGTACACTGCATAAAAAGGCTTAAAATAAATTATGTATCTCTTATATCATCATAGTCAATAAATAAATAATTAAAATAAAATAAAAAAAATTTTAATCATAAATGTAGAAAAATGTAAACATGTAAATTTCGTTGTAAAATACTTTTAATCCATTCAGGTGTTTTAAAATTTAAATTTAAATTTTTTAATTAATATCAAAATTTAACTTAATTCTTAATTCTTATTTTTGTTTAGACAAATAATATACTTCAAAATTTATTTAATCTACCGTACTTTAATAAGAATAATTATTCATATTGAAAAATAGGAATGAGAGTTTTACTTAAGGTCATAAATAAATGGGTTTGAATATTTTGTGAAAAGACATAGAGTTCCCCACCTATTATTACTAATAGGATTTTAGGTCTTTAAGGCTTTTCAATTTTTTTTGACAATAAATAAGGTGTTGGACTTCAAAAATAATAGCAAAACTGTCAATATTATTTTCATGACAGTATCATCTAAGAGTTCAACAGAATAATTATGTGTTAGATTGCCAAACAGCTTATGATAATTTAGAAACTCAAAGACCTATTTGTTATAAACAGTCAAAATGTATACCAATTGATTATACTTTTAAAATTTAGGGGCCTATTCATTAATTTCCTTTTGGTTTTATTTTATTAGAAAAAGGGTTTGTGGGTCCCTTGTACACACAAAGGATCAACCTAATCCAACAAGCTCGTCAACAAAAGCCCATGTCCCATCGTTCTTTAGGGACCTACATCCATTGCTCTTCACACCCCTTTAGCGTCTTCCAGATTAATGAAAATGACTACAAATTCCCATCCCACCTTCATAATTATTTATTTATTTGTAATTCCAACATAATTAAATTAATAATTTTTATTAACTAAATAATTTTTAAAACCAAACACAATCTTAATAATCAAACATAAATGCAAATAGAATAATATCATAATTAGCATTTAAAATTTAGCCTGATTGATAATATGATAATTTAAAATGTCCCCACCTTTTATAGATATTTTATGTTAAAGAAGAGATAATGACATTACAATTTATTTGTATTTAAATTTCTATAATCTTTAGAGTCAAATTGTACATTTTTTCAAAGTTTAATAATTATTTAGGATGGTCCCAAAAAATCAAGAATCCCATTACAAAAATTATCATTAGGATGGTTGTTGACAAATGCCATATAGAAAAAATTTTTAGGTGTAATAATTCTATTACATCAATATTATTAATGTAGTAAAATTATTCAATTAATGAAAAAAAAATATTTATTAATGTTAAATAAAAAAAATCAATAAAAGGTTATATCATTCAATTAATATATTAAGAAAAATTTATGTAATATTTTATTGACTTTTTTTTCATCTAATATTAATAAATATATTTTTCTCACTTTATTAATTAGAGGATTTCATTACATTATCAGTATTGGTGTGGTAGGTAAGCTTTCTCTGCTATATAATAGAAATTTTTTTCTTTTTTTAAAAAAATTATACAAAAATATGATATCTAATATTTATTATCAAATAATTAATTTATATTATTATACATCATACGTTTTAATTATTAAGTAATATTTAATAGAATAAAATAAAATTATTTTTTATTTAAAAATAAGTATTTTTAATATAAAATAGAATAAAATTTGAATCTCAAAATTTTCAAATTAATTTTTTTTTCTGATTTTTAATAATTAAATTAACAAACAAACAGTTTCTCCATACATGTGTTTTTGGTCTAATTGCATGAAACGTGACACCCACTTTCATATTCACAAATATCATGTCCCACTCGCATGCAAACCATTAATCAATCAATGAGCCCCACCACTAACAAATCTTCCTACCATCGTACCATTTTCAGTGATACAATCTTAAAAACACAACGTCATGCAAGTAATATAATTTTTAATCAAATTTAAAAATAAAAAATCTATTATTATACTCAAATAAATTTTTTTTAATAAAATAATACCTATTTTTTATAAAACAATCAAATAAAAAATTATACCGTTGAATTTAATAAATTTAAACAAATTTTTTTGTCCGATAAAAATTATAAAATAAATTTATTATTATTAAAATACATAGATAATTTGTAAAGATAATTAATTATTTTTTATTTTATATTATTAATATTTAATAACTCAACTTCTATGAGAACTAAACTCATTAAGCGTTGACGTCATAAATCATGAGGATATTTAAAAAAAATTAAATTTAATAGCGTCATAATTAATTAATTTATTATAATAAAATTTTAAAAAGTCAAAATATATAAATTTTTTATTTTAAATATTTCTTGGTCAGTGGCAACAGTTGTATTTCCGATTTTGTGTCCAAAAGTTATTCGATTTCTGAAGCTTTAATGAATTTCTTAGCCCGACTTGACTGCAACTGGATATGACGATGTATCCCACTTGATACGCAGAAAGTAGACTCCCAACCCCACTTCAATCAATGAGCTTTCACTTTCTATCCTTCAAAGATTCTCTGCACTATTTGCGTTCAATTTGCATGAATTTTTTTCATCCAATACCTCAATCAATATCAATCTCTGTCTCTGAACATATTCAATTCAAGATAGACATGGAAAAAATGAATGAATAAATAAATAGCAAGCTGAATTCATGCGTCAAGTTGCAGCAGCTCTGTCTATATAAATAGCCAACTCAAAAAGCATCCAGTCATTCAACGATGAAAAATGATTGAGTTTGCAGATTTGATACCTGGGTTTCCGGAAGAAATTGCTCTCGAATGCTTGAGTCGGTTGCATTACAACACTCACAGAGTCGCCACTCGAGTTAGCAAACGCTGGCGGGAACTTGTTCAGAGCAGAGAGTTCTACAATCACAGGAAGCAAAACGGATTAGTGCGGAAAGTTGTTTGCTTAGTGCAGAACCTTACGGTTCATCTGGGTTCTGATGAGTTCAAGCCGATCGGTTCGTTGAGTTATGGGGTGACGGTTTTTGATCCGATGAGTCAAACTTGGGAACGGCTCGAGCCGGTTCCGAAATATCCAAACGGGCTTCCTTTGTTTTGCCAGGTGGCGAGCTCGCAAGGGAAGCTTCTGGTGATCGGCGGATGGGATCCTGTGAGTTATAGCCCGGTGAGTGACGTGTTCGTGTATGATTTCACGACTCGGAGTTGGAATCAAGGCAAAAACATGCCGGATAAACGGTCGTTCTTCGCAGTGGGTGAGTTAAACGGCCTTATCATTATAGCCGGCGGCCACGATGAGAACAAGAACGCGCTGAGTTCAGCTTGGTCGTACGATGCATGCAACGACGAGTGGACTCAGTTGACGCAGATGAGCCAGGAGCGAGATGAATGTGAGGGAGTGGTGATCGATTCGGAGTTCTGGGTGGTGAGCGGGTACAAAACCGAGAGGCAGGGAGAATTCGAAGGAAGCGCCGAATCGTATCAACTAGCGACGGGTGAGTGGAAGCGAGTTGAGAACGCGTGGAGGCCGAGTCACTGTCCGAGGTCGTGTATAGGGGTGGGAAAAGAAGGGAAGTTTTTCTCTTGGGCCGAGTTTGACCCCGCCATCCGAGTCGGAACGTGCAAGGTCCACTTGGGAGAATGGACCTTCGTTTCCGGGTCGGATTACCAAGGTGGGCCAAAAGAATTTTATATGGTGGAAGGGCAAAGTGGTAAAATTTTGAAGGTGGACACAGCCAATGAGTACAAGGGTTTTGTACAATCTGGCTGCCGTGCAGAGATCTAATGGACAACTATGTGGTTGATTTTTAAGATTATAGATTTACAGACACATTTTGAGCTCAGTATACACAAAATTGCACGTTTATTTTACTTTTTTACTTTCAAAATATAACTCCTTAAGTGTGTATGATTGTATCAGAGAGTAATATAACATTTCCACGTTAATTTTGTAAAACGAAAAAATTGGATGTATAACGGCACACTTCTTCAAATCTTTGCTGTATAAATTTGTATCAGCAAACCATTTGTTGAGCACCGGAAACAAACATTATAACAGATTTCTTCAAAGCCATTCTTGCAATACACTATCTGGAAACAACAGTTCAGTTCAAGAACAACGTCTTGCAAGTCCCGACCTTTTTGCCACTAAGTAATCAACTGGAGATAGTTTCAAGTTATTATTATCACTAAACCTAAACTAATTAACCTGAGCCGATTGCATAGACTGCAGATGTACTAACAACTTATCTAGAGTATTCCAGGCTCCGACTCCTGCTCCTGCTTGGACTCCGGCTCCTGGAGTTGTATGGCGACCTTGTGTATGAGTGTTCTCTGTACCTTCTGCCTCCAGGTGAAATTGACCTGTATCAGAAATACACAACACCTCAGAAACATGGATTGTTTCTCTGGTTTGTCCTAGATTGCAAGTGATACGAGATCTATATAAATACTTCATAACACAGTATTGATAAAGAAAAAAAATTAAATACCTTGAGTACCGACTTCGCCTGGGGGAAGGGGAATAATAATCTGGACTCCGAGAATAACTTTGTCCATAGCGTGGTGATCGAGAATAACGAGGTGGAGACCGTCTGCGATCATATGATGAAGCCCTGATAACAATACAATCAAACATCAAACCACAACACCTCAGCACTAAAAGCCACGATAAGCAGTTTTATAGGAAGAGAAAACCAGAGTTAAACAGCACACTAATCAACATGATTCAACATATTCAATATCTTTTTTGTTCAAAAATGCCCAAGAGTTGAAAGAAATTACCCCCTCTAAGTTGAATTTGATAGGAGAATACTAACTTGCAAATAAAAACAACTTTGTTATGCAATTAAAACTCTGTGAACATCCATTCCCTTTTGAGATTCCAGAACAGTTAGTCCTTGTTTTTTAAAAACATCAAAAGTGCAAAGAAAAAAATAATAGTGTCCAAATAACAGCTAATGAAGCCAAAGAACCCATACTTACCTATACCGATCTCTTGCCCTCATTTCTGAAGGCTTCTTCCTATTTTCCTCAGCAAATACAACAGTCAGTTCACGGCCATGAAGTACATAACCATCCATATGATATTTGGCATCTGCTGCATCAGCTGGGTCTATGTACTGGACAAATCCAAAACCGCGTGGCTCCCTGCATTATAAATACTTTAACCGTCACAAAAGTAACATAAAAATATGCATACATGTCCAGCAAAAGCACATAAGTTTGTAGGTTTACAAGCGGTTTAAATCAGTAACATGATCTTTACTCCAATTATGTGTGGAAGATCATGAGAAGCACAAGCCCATACTTCAAATGATTCAAGTAAAAACAATCATGCGGCTGCTAACCTCGTGGGAGCCAAAAAATTAATTGACTTGGTATTCTTCAATACTTGAACTTCTTCACAATGTATTCAAACTCAACTTCCTTCCCACCTTGATGTACATTAATGTCATCTTGAACAGTACTCATTACTTGAAGGTGTATTCAACAGAGTACTCTCAATACTTCAATGTTCTCTTCAACACAGTTCTCTTATTACTTCAATGGTGTCTTCAACACTTTCAATAAAAACAACCAAATTCTCATAAACCAATTATAGTTAATAGAGAAACAACCCCACAGCAAACACTCATATAAGATGGGTGGAAGACAGACAAGTCCCCATTACTATTCAATTGACTCAAGTGACTAATAGACAGAAAATGATTGTATGCAAAAGGGCAGATATAATACCCAGTATAATAATCTCGAGGCAAGTAGATGTCCTTCAATCGACCAAACCGCCCAAATGGTACACGTAGATCTTCTGGCCTGCAAAAGACATATGCTTTTATAAGTTCCAGCAGATAAAAGCTATCAAAAACATGCAAAGCATAGAACATCAATTTCTACGTCATCAAGCACCATTGTTTGGTTGGTTAATGGCCAAAAGCCAAATACACAAAGTATTATAAACGGAACAAATCCTACAGCCTGCAAAATACTCTCACCAAAGATCAAGTATGGTACAAGCCAAACTACTAAGTTCAGATACTAATTTCTTGACCAAAGTCAACATAAGAAATATGCATATGAAAAACATTGCAAAAATGTTATATGAACTGTTTTAAATAAAGAATTGAATCAATAGGGAAAATATCAACATCCCAATAAAGGAAAATAGCAAGAAAAGCAAGGGGTACAGACCTGCAATCATGGCGAAGGTTGCGAACCAGAAGACTGGTTGGAAGGTCTCTACCATGATGTCCATAGCGACCACGAGGGCTGGGACTGCGATATCTCCTGCCATAATCCCTTGGTGGTGAAGGACTGTAACTGTAGCTTCTGCCCCTCATTTGCGCCAACTGTTACAACCTGTTACAAGCCAAAAGAAAAACAAACAATTAAACCCAGGAAATATCTTAAAGATACATCCATGTTTCTCTCTCATTGTACATGTTTGTATATGGACCCACAAGGCTACAACAACATTCATAAGGCAGACAATTTGATATGATGGCGTCACTCATACAAGGATCTTAGGAATCATTCCTCAGGTGTGACCTCAGAGTGCATTTTATTAATTTCACAAGGAGTAGCAATCTCATGCCATCGGCAAGGTGCACACAGTTAAATGAAATTTATTTTTAATTTTTCCTTTCGTATAAGATTAAAATACTTCCACACTAAACCAATGTGAAACCTACTTGTGAAAAAAATTATCTCTTTGGAGTATCGAATATTACTAAAAATCCCTACTAGTTTCAAGACAAGAAATTTCTACAAATTCTTTCTTCTATTTTGTAAACTACATGTCAATTATAAAAATAAAAATATACAATACAGGCAGAATGATCATTAAGACTTATGATATCACAAGAAATAAGACTTAAAAAAAGCAATTATATCACTGTATTCAAGAAATAACTTCATCAAACCAAATAATAATCCATTAAAAAAAATGCGATAAAAAATAATTTCCAATAAAAATGAACGTCTAATTCCCTTCTTCAATCTTGCAATCAATTAAGATAAAATACAGTATCATCCAAACAGATCATCCTACACACACATGCAAATCAACCTCTACACAAATTTCAATTTAAGCCTACGAATCACAAATTTAATCACGAAAATAAATTTATAAACAAATAATGATCATCGTAACCCCAAATATAAAACTATAGAGAGATTGCGAGATATACCTCAGAACTCAGGATCACGAACTGCTTAATTAGCTTTGAATTTTCTTCGTTTTGTTTTCTCTGTTCTTTCTTGGTTCTTATACCTTCCAATATTCGAGAAGCTTCGCGTTAGAAGCTTTATCACGTGGTTGTCCTATTTCAGCCGTTGATATGCATCTTTCTTAATAGAATTGACGGTCAAGATTTGCTGTTGAGGCCCACAAATTTCGTTGTCTGATGAAGAAAGAACTGCCGGCCCACGCGTTAGTTTCTCTGGAGGCCCATATTCCAAGCCTGCCAAAAAAATCGGGATTGTATCATCTAGATCCCTTAATATTTACATTTTGTTATTTAAAGATACGTTTGACATTTTTGATCAAATAAGTCCTCACCCCGTACAATGCCTTAATTGCCTTCATATAATCAACTTGCGTCTTTATTAACCCCAGAGGGCATTGTGGTCATTTAGTAAAAAATTAAATCAATGTTTAATACAAATTAACGAGTTATGTCCTTATTTTAGTTCAATTTATATTCATGTTTAAGAGGAAAAAATCTACCACAATTAACGTGTTAATTTAAATTATTCATATAATATTTATATTAAATTATATTTATATTGTATTAAATAAAAATTAATTT
>CP135545.1:6990879-7040797 GCA_032402905.1 Khaya senegalensis | reverse complement strand
GAGCCCTAGCCTCCTCTTTGTTCTTCTAAAACCTCCTTAAACCCTTCGCTTCTTCCTCTCGCGAACAACATACTTCTGCTGCAATCATTCTTAACCTAATCCATAATAAAGTTTTATTCCAGTTATCGTGAAAGTTAACAGGATGGCAGCGTCGTCTAAGAAATCTCAGAAGAAAAGCTCCAAAGACGGTCCGAAATTTAACAAAGCGTCGAAGAAACCATTCAAAGCTACAAAGAAGCATGCAAACGATGCCGTCCAGCCACAATCCGTTGCTTTGCAGGTCGAAGATGACGTTCCTATTTTTCCTCGAGGTTCGGAGTCTTAAGTGCTTATTTTTGAAATTTAGTATCAGTTTGGTTTCGAGGGAAGTTGAGTTAAAAAAAGGTGAAAGCTTTGTTTGTGTTTTGACTCTGTTAAAACTAGCGAGTGCACTACGGGACCTTTTGTTTCTAGAAAAGAACTTAAAATATTGCTTCTTTAGAAAGCATTTAAGTGCTTGTGGATAATTTTTTTTGGAAAGGCATTCTGCTTTTTTGATCCTGAAAAGTTGTACCAATGTGCTATTTTTATCCCGAAAGCTCTTTGTGTCTAGTTTAGCCAAGTGCTTCACGGTGAAGTACTTTTGATGGTACCAAAAGTACTCCCGAATGCATCATTACTCTGCTGCACTGGGTAGTTTTTTTTAAAATGTATTTTGGAATTCAAACAAGTCTAACACTTAAGTACTTAAAGTTTAATTTGTGTTTTTTAATGATGTATACCTGCTCTCATAGGTGGGGGAAATTCTTTGACTCAAAGAGAGCGGAATGAAATCCATGCCGAAGTTGATGCGGAATTTGAGGCAGAGGAGAAGGGCTTACGTAAGAAGAATAAAAAGAAAAGGGTGCAGAAGAATACTAATGAAGCAGTTGATGATTTGGGTTCTCTTTTTGGTGATGGAATTAATGGGAAGCTTCCTAGACATGCCAATAAGATCACTTTGAAGGTATGGAGCTGGAAAACTATCAAACTTTTTTGTCATACAAATCTGTTAGCCTTCTATCTGATTTTATATTATAGACTTGCTTAAGTAAGCCAAGTAATGGTAGTAAATTTTCGGTCCATGGATTTTTTTTTCTTTCTTGAAATACTACCTTAGCAAATGATTCATAAATTTCTTAAGTGCATTAAGTATTTATGTGCAGAAAGGTGGTTGCTGACATTTATTACTCCTAATGGAAAAGTAGAGTAACTAGCTACTTGTTTTGCATATATATCAATGCATTGCTTATATATCTATGGATTTGGTTGTATTTTCTTCTATGTATGCGGGACATGTTTTATTACAATTTATGAACAGAATAATCAGGGATCAATTTTACATATTTTATTACAATTTATGAACAGAATAATTAGGGATCAATCTTAAGTTGTATTTCTTATGCTTTTTCTTATTATGCTGTCAAACTTTCAACTATGCTCAGAATAATACTTTACTTTTCATTAAGAATGATATAGAAACACATATATTGTTCATAAGTGAAAGATTTTTGATTGCTTAGTATTTGTGTAGTTTGAGTCTCTTAGATTTTATTTCTTTTCCCATCTAATTTGATTGTTTAATTGCATCGTAAGAGATCTTCAATTGTCATAGACTTGAGAAAGTGTATAAAAATAGTTCCATTATGCATACCCAGAATATTTCACCAGGAATGAAGCTTTGGGGAGTTGTTGCTGAAGTGAATGAGAAAGACCTTGTAATTAGTCTTCCGGGTGGCCTACGTGGATTAGCTCGCGCCACTGATGCTCTTGATCCTGTTGTAGATAATGAAATTGAGGTAGTTTTGTGCTCCTTTTTATTCTGTTTTTCAAGTGTTTCCCCACATTCTATTAACATTATTTTTCCTGTGATTGTATAGTTTACCCTTGTTAATTTCTTTACCAGGGCAGTGATGGCAATCTCCTTACAACCATATTCCATGTGGGGCAGCTAGTATCATGCATAGTTTTGCAGTTGGATGATGACAAGAAAGAAAATGGAAAGCGAAAAATCTGGCTTTCTTTGCGTCTTTCTTTGTTGCACAAAGCCTTCACCTTGGATGCCATTCAGGAAGGAATGGTATGTTAACTTGATCATAGAAAAAGTGAAAAATCTTGTATTGTATTATTAACTTTTCTGTTGAATTGTGTGAGCTTTTGCTCATTTCATGAATAGGTAGGAGAGAAAACTGAGAATACCACTCGCTTATTTACTCACTGTTTTGAATATTATTCGATGTTTGATTGTGTGGTGGACTATTTGCCTGTAGATTCTATCACAAAAAACCCTAAAAAAAAAGGAAACTCTAGGTGCTTTGTCCAGTGTATTTCAGAATATTCATTATGTTGCTTAACAACATGTCTGTCAATTGTCATTTCAGCAGCATTGCCACAAGGCTGGTGTGGGTTAATTCTTTGACCAATCAAGATAGACTTCTGTACATTTTTTCTGCCAGACAGTTCTTGTAACCTGCTTGACTTGGGTGGTTTGCAGTCAGTAGTGTGGCCTACTTTGCTTCTTTTTAAGCAGTCTTTTAAGGATGCACTGCAGCATCAATGATTGGAAAAATAATTACTCAATACAGATCTTGGTATAAGTTGTGTTAGATGTAGCTCTTTGTTGTGCTTGATATCTTTGCTTTACAAGTTAATAAAGGCTCACATTAACTTGAATAGTACTTATCATGATAATACGTACATAGATGTCTTTGTATGTTGATTCAGCAGTACTTCGAAATTTTTATGACAAATGTATTCAGTATCAATTACTGATCCTAAAATTTTCTTGATAAGGGATAGTCTTGTGATGATATAAGTATATAGTTGCTTTACCTAGAAATAATATGATAAAGCCTTTATTGATTTATGTGTTGCATGTATCCACTACATTTACAATTTCTGTATAAATTTGTATACATTGAGTTTTTTCTCACTGTGTTTGATTACAGGTACTCACTGCATATGTGAAGAGCATTGAAGATCATGGCTACATTCTTCATTTTGGATTGCCTTCTTTTACAGGGTTTTTGCCAAAAAACAGCCTAGCTGGTACATAATATTCAACTTTCCTGTAATTTTCTTTGAAAAAATAGTTGAAGTTTCTTTTAGTCAAATTTATTTGTAGCTTGCTTGGTGGCATATGTTTTTGTTGGTTCTTTGGTGGATCATTGACTGTTTGCAAGGCTTTAAACTCATCATGTGCTTATACATGTCTTCTAACATATGTTGGTGTTCTTGAGAACAAAATTTACATCATTGGTGGTTTGCATGTTTAGATAGTATTTACTTTCTTTACTCTTCTTCCTTTTTTTTTTTTTCCCTTTTAATTCTTGAATCATTCTCAGGATGTCTCACTTAGGTTGTAGCCATAAGACATACACTTATGTGTGTCTCTGCGTTGCCAAGTGCCTGCATATCATTTTCTTATTTACTAATCATTTAGCAAACATGTTTTTCATTTATTTCCTTATATTTGGTGGTTTTTACAGAAAACAGGGGGATGGGGGTGAAGCCTGGGCAACTTTTACAAGGGGTTGTTGGAAGCATTGATAGAACTCGTAAAGTAGTTTACCTGAGTTCTGATCCAGATATGGTGTCTAAATGTGTTGTATGTCCTGTCATTTCATTGCTTTTATTATCTGGTTGTCTTTACTTTCTCCCACTGTTATGCTCGATTTAACATTTTTCTGTTGTGCTCTTTCCCAGACAAAGGATCTTAAAGGTATTTCAATCGATCTTCTGATTCCAGGCATGATGGTCAGTGCTCGTGTACAGTCAATACTTGAAAATGGAATTATGTTATCATTCCTTACATACTTCACTGGAACTGTAAGTTTTTTGGTTGTGTTCTAATCATTTGAGAATGTCATACCTGCGAATTCTATTTTTTTTTTCCATTTTTTTTCTCTGCTAATACTTGCCCATTTTATCCTCTGCAGGTTGATATTTTTCATTTACAAAATACATTCCCCACGACAAATTGGAAGAATGACTACAGTCAAAATAAGAAGGTATTTGTTCAAGCATCATGTTAATTGAAATTGACAATTGAAGTTTTTTGTGTTGATTTTCGTGTTAAAGTATTTATATATGTCCTCAGTTGCTGTTGTTAAATGTCCAATAACTCCACCAACCTAAATGTGCATGCATGGATTATATTTTCCCCCTATCTTATGAAAATTGGTTGGTCCTTGAAAAAGATCAGAAGATGTGGGATCCTATGGAAGCATATTTGCAAATTCAAATGTAATAGAGTGTGGTTTGGTGTTTGGCAATGATAAAGTCAGCATAAAGTGTGTTGATGCAAAATCTTGATACTTCTATAAGTAAACTGAAATCTTAAGAGTTTGTTTGAGTAGAAGTTATGATCTGGTGTTATATTGTCAAATTGCAATGATGTATAGAATTTGACTTGTGTCGTATACTTCAATTTGGCTTATAATATATTGATAAATAGTACTTATGTCTTCAAAGGCTTTGATTTATAGACATTGATACAAACAATGTAAGTATATGTGGATGATTTTGTGGTGAGCTTTGTTTTTGTATACTAAGGGCACCGTTGTCTTTTTCTTGTTCATCTTTACTTTTGGTCTAGCAAATTTGCATTCAACAAACTTTGATTTATGAGGTTCTGTACTCATAGTCCATCCTTTATTCATGCTATGATAAGTATTTATTCAACTTTGATACTTATTCAAGAATATGCTGATGATTGGTTCTTTGCAGCAGGCCTTCTAGGTTGTGGTGATTGTATATCTTGATTTGTTGTGCTCACATGTTTTTATAAACATTATTTGTGGCCAGTTTTCTGTTAATGCTTTCTTCAATTTTTGATTTCTTTTGATCAAATTTCTCTAATGTATGTATCTCATATTTTGGTTCAGATCAGTGCTCGTATATTGTTTGTTGATCCCTCAAGCAGAGCTGTTGCTTTGACCTTGAATCCTTATCTTGTTCACAACAAAGCTCCTCCTTCTGTAAGTTCATGCATTATTATAAACATTAATCTTACCCTTTGAACTCTTGAGTCTCTATATTGCAATCAGTTCAATCGGTCTTGCTTTCCAGTCTTATATAGCCTGTTGCTCCTCTTATTGATGTTTTTACCCAGAACTATATTTCATTCTATTTTTTGAGAATTGGTGTGTAGGAACCCAGCCAGTTCTAGCTCAAGTGTTTGGACAAGGCACATTGGGGTTTTGGCAGGGGCCTTTCTGAGATCATTGGCTTGTTTTGATGGTCTGCTTGATCTGGTATCAATAGGAGGAGCATACCCCTTCGTTGGTTATCCAATAGTGTATGATAATCGTTAAATAGTTGGTCATTATTGCTGGAGCTTTTGTTGAGCAATTATATTGGGAAAAGCCTTCACAGATCCAGTAACAATTGTCTTTTAGCATTTCCAAGTGCAGGGTTTGGGTTTTGTTTTTGCAAATTCTTAGCCGAGTCCCCAATTTTTTCTTCCTCTATCTCTCCCCTTACTCTATTTCACACTCATTTTACAGTTTCCTTGGTTACCTTTGTATTTTGTAATGGTAATATTGTTATTGATGCAGGCTAATATTTTCTGTTTGTATGCAGCAAGTTAAAGTTGGAGATATTTATGACCAGTCAAAAGTGGTTAGAGTTGATAGAGGGTTGGGCCTCCTGCTTGACATCCCGACGACCCCTGTATCAACTCCTGCATTTGTTTATGTATGCTTATTCCGTGCTTTGCTTGTAGCTAAGTATCAAAGTTGCGCTTTTGTCTTCTTGCTTGTTTGTAACATTATTGTGTATGTGGAGTTCAGATATCTGATGTTGCTGAAGAGGAAGTAAGAAAGCTGGAGAAGAAGTATAAGGAAGGGAGCTGTGTCCGTGTTCGAATTCTTGGGTTTAGGCACTTGGAGGGGCTTGCAACTGGGATTCTGAAGGTTGCATTGTCACTTTACTGATATACTTAAAAAATAAAGTGCATTGCTAATATGAGAAATATAAATTTTGTTGTACATTACATCATAAGTCTTGGTTTTAGTCTCCCATGGCCTTGATTATTGGATGTCACTGTTGATATATATATATATATTTTATATTTGATGATCTTCATCTTCAACGGTGAGGAATAGGAAAATTTTTTGGTCGGCATCCTTGTTGTTAGTGTTGCTAGGAGTGTTTAATGTTTAATCTTTAATTATGATGCTTGTATGAATTGATTACTTCTCAAAATGAGGTTGTTCTTTTGCTCTATGGAACCAGCTCTTATTGTTGTTTAGTTCTCTGACTGCTTTTCTATCAAGTAGGCCAGTGCTTTTGAAGGGCCAGTATTCACCCACTCGGATGTCAAGCCAGGGATGGTGGTGAGGGGTAAAGTTGTAGCTGTTGACAGCTTTGGTGCTATTGTGCAATTTCCTGGTGGTGTGAAGGCACTTTGTCCACTGCCACATATGTCAGAATTTGAAATAGTGAAGCCTAGAAAAAAATTTAAGGTTATTTTTCAGCAATGTGCATATTTTGAAGTGTATGCTTAAAGTGATATTGTAGAAATGGTTCATTATGATATAGTTCTTTTGATTACCAATTTCTTGTGAATTAAGAGCTATAAACTTTTATTGCCTGTCATGGTGCAGGTTGGAGCTGAATTGGTGTTCCGTGTGCTTGGGGTTAAATCAAAGAGAATTACTGTTACACATAAGAAAACTCTAGTATGTTTTTTTATTGTTGTTGTTTCCTTCATTTGCTTATTTTAGCCTGAATGAGTGCATGAGAACTATGCAAAGCTACTTCTTTGACTAGTTTAAGTTGAGATCTATATGCCACAAAATTTGCTAAGTAATTTGCTTAGAACTTCATATGAGGCTTAAAATAAGTTGGGATCAAAATTACATACAACTGTTCATAGGTTGAAGTTGAAATCTGAAACATGTTTTCGGAGAACTTGGTCCATTATATGTCACTGTAATGGCTGAAATTAATTAGTTGATAAAGTTCAAAATCTCAAGACTGACAAATGCAGTCAATTATATGCCATCTGAAAAGAGGAATTTTTAATTTAATTTGTATTTTGGGTGATACGAAGATTTTGTTTTCTGAAAAGTTATACTGTTTTAGAGGTTTTATAGCTTGAGCTGTCATTTTGAATATCTCTTTCCTCAGATAATTTTTTGTGCCTCTTTTGAACCCTGCTTCTCTGTTGTTCCACAGACAAAAATTTTCTGTTTCCTACTAGAAAGGGAAAATAATCAAAAACTTGTAATTATAAAGATTCTATAGCTTTGTGCCGCTACTTATACTATCTACCTATTCTAATGGAATGTTGTTGATAAATGCTTTTGCAGGTGAAATCCAAACTTGCGATTTTGAGTTCGTATGCTGATGCAACTGATGGATTAATAACACACGGATGGATAACAAAGATTGAAAAGCATGGTTGCTTTGTCCGCTTTTACAATGGAGTCCAAGGATTTGTTCCTCGGTTAGTCTAAAACCTTTGAGATCATCCTTGAATTTATTTTACGCAATTTTATCCTTTGAAATATTTCATAGTTGTTCATTAGAGTGTGTTGAATTTATAGAATCACATATTTGCTTATTAATGGCATACATTGTTTGCTAATGATATGAATTTTGTAAAAGGGATATAATAGGGGTTTATTTCATCAAGTTAGGGTTAGAAAATACACCAAATCTAAATGCTTTAATCTATTAAAATACTGAGACTGTATGATGGAGTAAATTTTTTTTTTTTTAATATTGATTCAGTTATCTGCTATAAATGGGAGGTTGAAGTAGACATTGCCTTAGTTTTTAGGAAAGGTATGATAAAGGGAATAACATTTGCATTTAGACTGTTGCAAGATCATTATATTTGTTTCAAGTTAAACAGTAGTTTTATATTGATTTTGAGGCCATAGACGCTTTTATGTTATGGTTGTTGACAAATGAGAAAGAACATGAGGAAATAATTAGTGCAACATGAGCACTGGGACGAATTAGCACAGTTCAAGAAAAGCCAAGATAAAAGAATGCATTTCAGTGAAGATAGAATTTGTTATGCCTTATGTTGTAGAATATAGGTTCTTTTTCTCGAACTATATACTTGGGCATGTTTATGCACATGATGTGGTTGTCTATATAGTCATTTAAGTTCACACATTGTATCCTAAATTTATCATCTTTACCTGTTCTTGTTATATTTTCTGCCAATCAATGCAACCAACTTCTTTCTAGATTGGCATTAATTTCCCAAATTAGGTATAGTTCTGGTAGAATTTCCTTACTACCTTGAGGTTTAAATGTTCAACAGTGTCCTCAATTGGAATCTGGGACACACACAAGTGGTATTGAAAGATTATGGTACTGTTAGCTTTGTTTGTGTATCTGTGGTCCTTTGGAAGCTTTGATAATATTCACACTCTAAATTGCCATTACCAGGATGAAAGGAGATTTTAACTAGACTTCTTTGGCCTGGCCTTTTGGGCAAACTAAGAGACTTTTCTCTATTGAGAAATGTAAAAGTAGCGCATTTTTTTAAAAGTGTTATAAGAAGTTGATTTATTGCTAGATCCTGCTACCATTCCTAATCTTGTGGCAAGAATACAAGTTGTCATAATGGAGGGATGAGAAAAGCTGCAGAGAGTCCTTCACTTTGTTTCTTTCGTATTCTCGGCACTCTAACTTAGAAAAGGCTTTTATCTTTCATTGCATATTGTTCTATATTTTTAGATTGAATCATAAATGTCCAGTGATTATTGTTATTCATTTTATTTCAGGTCTGAACTTGGATTAGATCCAGGCTGTGAACCAAGTTCTATGTATCATGTTGGACAAGTCGTGAAGTGCAGAATAACAAGTTCTATTCCCGCTTCACGGCGTATCAACCTCAGTTTCAGGATGAAGCCTAGAAGGTCTGCTCCATTCTAATATCTCCGATTTGTTCGGTTGATGCATTTGTATCTTAATCTGGCGACTTTAAATCAAACATATCTTTATTTTCGGGCTGCTTTGCGACCACCCACTATATTATATGTTAATTTGGTTCTGGCTAAAGCAGTGTTGAGTCATTTTGTGTGTCTGAAAAATGGCTATTGGTAAAGTGCATTTTCGTTTAACCATTAAGTTGTTGGAATTGCTGTAATCACTAGTCTTGTAAGAAAATAATAAGAGATCATGTGCAGCAGCTGTATATCAATCAGTTTGATTGATATATGGCTGTTGAGATTTCTTCAAAGTTTTTTACAGCATTTTTTCTGTACCTTGTAGAATTATCTTTCATTTTAAGTATAATTCTCATTTTTAAATTGAAATTTTGAAAAACAGGGTTTCTGAAGATGATTCAGTCAAATTGGGTAGCCTTGTTTCTGGAGTTGTTGATTTGGTAACTCCAAATGGAGTAGTTGTGTATGTTAATGCAAACTGTTACTCAAAGGGTACAATTCCTACTGAACATTTGGCGGATCACCATGGTATACATTTACTTATTTGCCTTGATATTGATTTTTTTCCATTTTTCTTATGTGTGTGCGCACATGCACACACACACACATCTCATTAATGCTGATTTTTATTATTGTTTGCTGACTTTAGTTTCTGTTTTTTGCAGAGCATGCTACTTTGATGAAGTCAGTCATAAAGCCTGGATACGAGTTTGATCGACTGTTGGTCCTAGGTAATATTATAATTTTTTTTTCCTAGTTTTCTTCATTATTTTACCTAAATATCCAACTTATCCTTTCATGGAAAAGAATGGAATTTTTAAAATTTTTTTAGTGCTTCAGCTACATTTTGTGAGAACAAAACACTGTTTGGCTTAATGCACAATCACTTTTAATAACAATAGAAGCACATTAAAGATCAACTAAAAGTAACACGTATGAAACTTCAGCTGAAGCGAAAAGAAAAAGAAATTGTATGTGCTTCATGCTTCAGCTTGACATTCCAATTTTTTTTTTTTGCAATAAATAAATAAACAATCTGAAATTATTCTTTAACATTTTGTTACTGTAGACATTGAGAGCAGCAACTTGTTACTTTCTGCGAAATATTCTCTAATCAACGCAGCTCAACAGCTTCCTTCTGATGTCAGTCATATCCAGTCTAACTCTGTTGTTCACGTAAGTGGTTGAGCCTTCCTACTTATATAACTAGTTTCTAATCTCATTTCTTCAAACTCCTTTCTACATTGTTGTAATTGCTTCAGGTTCTTGCATTAAGCTTCACATTTTACAAATTTATTTTTGTGAACCAGGGGTATGTTTGCAACATAATTGAAACTGGCTGCTTTGTACGCTTTCTTGGGCGCTTGACAGGCTTTGCCCCTAGAGGCAAGGTAATTTTCTCTTATTTTGTTCTTTTATATTGTTCTGTTCTTGTCTGAATCGTTGTTCTTTTAATAAATTTAAACTTGTAAAATTTACTGTCTGTTTTTTCTTTTAAGGCCCTGAATGACCAAAGAGCTGATCTTTCGAAAGCCTTTTATGTTGGGCAATCTGTTCGCAGCAATATACTCGATGTTGGTGAACTGCTTGCTACTGAATTAATGTATTTTCTGACCTTTTAAGGGGTTTAGTGACAAACTTCTATCTTCTGTATTTCATTTTCTTTTTCCAGGTCAATAGTGAAACTGGTAGAATTACATTGACTTTGAAGCAGTCATGCTGTTCTTCAACAGATGCATCCTTTATGCAGGAATATTTTATGTTGGAGGAGAAGGTGAGATCATGGGAATAATACTAATTTAGTTTTAAAGATTATGTATTGGTGTTTATGTTTATTATCTGCCTACTTATATTTGTTCAAATTGCTTCTGAAAAGATGTGTTCAGCGTATGTCTGATTGTCGAATTTAAGGGCCACAGTTCTGATTCATTCTTGTTAGAGTGCCATAAACGTTTCACCTTTTAAATTTTCTAAGTGTTTTAAGTTATTTCAGTTAGACATATCATTTAGTTGTATATCATTATAAAGCTGTTTTGGTTTCCAATGATTTATTTATGCATATTTTTAAGTGCAAACTAATTGTTATTCTTTTCTTTCGATATCCAAAAGTCACTTGATTTTTCTTGCACTTGAGGACTTCTGAAGTGGAGATAACTGTTGGATCATAAAACCTTCATATTGGGAAAACTGCGAGATATGGTTATCCCAAGTAGTTGAAAGGGGTTTGAACCCTCTTGGTTAGAAACCAAAGGTCTTAACCACTTACTGTTCCATTGCAGTGAAAAGTTGTTGATCTCTTGGGCATTTAAACTATTCTGTTTGTTTTATGCTAATAGAGTTGCAAGAACAATAGGAAGACCTAATTGGGCTGGATGGATCATGGATGTTGTCGGCAAATACAAATTAATCCTAAAGATAGGAGTTGAGGTTTTAGTTCTGCTCAAATGACCATGTGATAAATTTCAACAGGGGTTATGTTGCCACAGCCAAACCGAGTGATTCTTCTTAGCTGCAAATGTTTCTCACTAAAAATGAGAAAATGTGCATTTCTGTCTTATTGTAGCATTTATTTGAATTGTTTGGTTCAAACTGTTTTTTGATGCTTTCATTCCTATTAAATATCGAGTGAAGTGCTTGTTACGTTTTGTTTATTCAAATTCTACTTGGAGTGATGGCGTAGTTTCTTATTTCTCTTTGATTTTCTTCTCGATTTAAATATCACTTAATCCTGGTTTGACTTTTTAAAGCAAAATTTCATAATCATGGCTGTTTTTATTGAATCCAGATTGCTATGCTGCAATCATCAGATTCTAAAGGGTCAGAAATAAAGTGGGTTGAAGGATTTAATGTGGGCAGTGTCATTGAGGGGAAAATTCAAGAGTCCAAGGATTTTGGAGTTGTCGTCAGCTTTGAGAAGTACAATGATGTTTTTGGTTTTATTACTCATTATCAGTGTAAGTTCTTTTCATAAACTTTTGGTCTCTTGACCTTCGTTATCATCAATTCAATAACTGTGCGAGGTATATATCTTTGCAGTAGCTGGAGCTACTGTGGCAACTGGATCTGTCGTTCAAGCCACAGTTCTTGATGTTGCTAAGGCAGAACGCCTTGTTGATTTATCTTTAAAAACAGAGTTCATTGACAGATTTAGGGAAGAAAGTGCTAGCATGCAGGCCCACAAGAAGGTCTAACCCTGTTTCCAGCTTCTGTCTATTCGTATTTCTTATTATGTGCATCAGCCATAAGTTTGGTAGATAATAAGAAATGAGAATGGGTTATTATTCTTCATGGATGGAAGATCTTTTGTGATTTATTTGTGCTTGCCATATCTGGGCCTCATTTATGCCTTGCTCAATTTCAGAAACGCAAAAGAGAAGCAACCAAGGACTTGGAGGTGCATAAGACAGTAAATGCTGTTGTGGAGATCATGAAAGAGAATTATTTGGCAAGTGTTTGTGACTTCTGTAGTCTAATGAGGCTTTAATTTATGTTTGCATATTCTCAAAATTGTTTCTTTGCATATTCTCAAAATTGTTTCTTCTTAAAAGCAGGTTCTTTCATTGCCGGAGTATAACTTTGCTATTGGATATGCATCTGTATCAGACTATAACACCCAAAACTTTCCTCAGAAGCAATTTCTGAATGGACAAAGGTAATCATGTACTTTTTTTTTTTTAGTGATTTAGCTTTTCTGCTTTGTTTTTCGTTTTCATTCATCTAACATGACCACATATTTCACTGAAACTGCCTTCAAAAATTTCTACATCAATAGTATTTTGTTTTATTGTTTCCTCTTCTCTAGTTCTTGCTTGCATCTTGTTTGCCCATGATTCTTGGAATCAAATGGCACTTGGCATATTATTTCATGTAGAATGTATATTAATAGTACACAAAATGATCCTTCCAATCCTTTACTTCTTATGGAAAAGATGAATTGGAAGCCGATGTTCCAAGTAGAGTTTATATTTTGTTCAGTAGCTTTGGATAAGTTAATACTTGTGATGTTGATGGACTAACTGTCCATCTGTTCCCACTGTGGGGTCAGGGAGAGCGTAAAGCATCTTTTGTTCAGTGTCCTACAGTTTTGAAATTGTGGTATTATCTCTTTAAGGCAGCAAAGCTGATGTGGGTTATTCCAGAGTCTTATGTTTCCCTATTCTTGGAGGATTTATGTGCTTTTGGTGGGGCAAAAAGGAGAAGGTTTCATGGAGATGTTCAGTGCTGGTTTTTGGGTAATTTGGATGGAAAGGGACAGAATGATATATACATTTTTTTTCCTAAGAAACAAAAGAAAAGGAAAATTTACGGCAAGAGAAATTTAGTGAGGGGACCAAAAGTCAAAAGAGAGCAAGGATGAGAAGTCCCAAAGAGAGGAAAACAAAGCACTGGTATCCTTACCAAGTAGCATCTCAACTACACAAAGATATTGCTAACAGATATTTGAAACTGCAAAGGAAAGGATCTACTGCGGGGCATACTATCTTCCTGTTATCATTAGGGGATTTGGTTATGATACTGTTCTTTAGTTTTATCTTTATTTTCATTTTGGCAAAGTGAGAGGCTGTTTTGCAATAGTTCTGGAAGTTAATTATGTGTAGGAACCACACTGTAGAGGTCTTTGTAATAAAGTTTTTCTGTGAATCAAATGTTTGATCTCTGGTTCATCTATCTATTTTCTGTACTCTCTTAATCGAAAGAAATACAATACACCCTTTTTCTTTTTCAGAAAAGGCACCTGCTACTATAAGTGCTAAAACTTCCAAATAATTTGGGTTACTACCTTGACCCTGAATATATTTTTTCCTGATTATCATGATTTGTTTGCTTTGAAGTTTAAGATGTATTCTAGCTTTGTGCCTGACCTAATTGTGGATATTTACAATTGACCTTGAACATGAAATGGTCTACTTTGTGCAGTGTAATTGCTACTGTTATGGCTCTTCCAAGCCCTTCAACTTCTGGGAGGTTGCTTTTGCTTCTTAAATCTATTAGTGAGGCCCCTGAGGCATCCAGTTCCAAAAGGGCGAAAAAGAAGTCTGGCTATGACATTGGATCTTTAGTTCAGGCAGAGGTAGATAATTTAAAATATCTTGTGATTCATCTTTTGGAATTTGTGTTAAATACATATATTACATGCTTTTAAACAAGTAAATCATCCTTATTTGAGTATTGTGTTTCTTTTTGTCATTATTCAGATTACTGAAATTAAGCCTTTGGAAATGAGATTGAAATTTGGAATTGGTTTTCGCGGACGGATTCACATAACAGAGGTGAATTTCTGTATACATGTGTTTGAACGTTGTTGTTTGGGCAATTAGTTATTACACTTGTACATGTGTTATTCAGTTGTTATCTAGTTGTAGCATTAAATTAACGCTCAATTGCTATATTTTACTCGTCAAATGAGCAGGTGAATGATCATAAGGATAGTGTTATGGAAAATCCATTCAGTAACTTCAAAATTGGGCAAACAGTGACCGCAAGGGTTGTAGCCAAGTCTAATCAGCCAGATAATAAGAAAAGCTACCTGTGGGAGCTTTCCATCAAACCCACAATACTTATAGGTAAAATAGAATATACTGCACAATACTTTTAGATGCTCAGATTTTGTCACTGTCTTGCTATCATGTTCAGTATATTGTTTATTTCAAACTTTGTTGAATTGATTGGAATTGGCTTTGCATTTTCCTATCATTTTCCATTTGTATTACATACTATTTGATTGAGTTTGTCCATTTTCCTTCTTATTTTTTTTTATCAACTGTATGAATTGCTGTAAATAGTTTTGATCATTTGTCAAACAATTGTGCTTGGAGAAATACCTGTATTATTAACTTTACATGTAAACTAAGTTCTACTTGGTGTGTGGTCATCAAGCTTTATTTCTGTTGCAATTTTTATCCAGATTCCTCTGAGCTAGGGAGAAAGCTTTTGACTGAGGAATGTGATTTTTCAACTGGACAACGTGTCATCGGTTATGTGTATAAAGTTGACAGTGAATGGGCCTCGTTAACAATATCTCGACATGTGAAGGGTCAGCTTTTTGTTCTTGACAGTGCACGTGAGCCTAGTGAACTTCAAGAATTCCAAAAGCGCTTTCATGTGGGGAAAGCTGTTACTGGTTATGTTTTAAGTATCAATAAGGAGAAGAAGCTGTTGCGCTTGGTGCTACAGCCTTTGGGTGACAGAGGAAGTGGCAAGATGGATGATATTTCAAATGACAATATTGCAGTGCATATACATGAAGGAGATATTTTGGGTGGTAGAATTTCCAAAATACTTCCAGGTGTTGGGGGATTGGATGTGCAAATTGGTCCTCATTTGTATGGTAGGGTTCATTTTACTGAACTTAAAGACTTATGGTTGTCTGAGCCATTGTCTGGATATTGCGAAGGCCAGTTCGTCAAATGCAAGGTCTTGGAAATCAGTCGCTCGGTCAAGGGAACTATTCATCTTGATCTGTCTTTACGATTGTCTTTAGATGGCATGGGCAGTAAGAAGTCTTCAGATCTCTGTAATGATGTGTAAGTCCTTTAGTTTTTCTAATTTAGAAACATTTAGATATCTCATTGAAACTTTGCTCATGAATGTATGCTTATTATTTGGAATTTCAAGTTCATATAACACCGTGTCCCTTTGAAGTTACCATGTGAAATGATTTATTTCTCTTCAATGAATTCATCTGGAGTAGGAGGAAACTTGGAATAAAGTTCCAGAGGAATTTCTTCTTGTTGGTGTTTGATGCTGTGTCAAATTTTGGACTGGTTTATTTTTCTGTGTATTACACCACATCTGTAGGTGGAAATTATTATGGACATTGCTTCATTGGTTCTCTCAGTAATAAGCTGTATTTTGTGAACACGACCGGCATAAAAGATGCACTATTACCTGTTATATTTATAAAGAATGGATGTTCAACGAAACATGAAAGGTTTTGTGATGCCTTTTCTTCTTCTGGTCAAACCTATTTCCTCTTTCATGATTGTTAAGTTTGCTAGTATGTCTGCACTTGTAGTTTTGTGCCTAGTAAGCAATTTGTACTGCAGTGGAATGTCTTCACCTGTGAAACTTGAAGAATGAATGCCAAATTTTCTTGTGATATACTGAATTACCTACTTGTTAGTCCGAGTAAATATCATTGATCACATGACAAGCCACTTTTACTTAGTCTATTAAGTGATTCCACCAAGTTGCTTACAATGTGAACATTGAGTTTGAGTTGGCTTGCATTTTTTTTAATCAACGGTTATCTGTGGTTTGTATTTACAGGAATACTCCTTGCAAGCATTTGGAGAAGATTGAGGATCTTTCCCCCAATATGATCGTACAGGTATAATAACATCCTCTCCTTTCATGTAATAGTAATTTTATTCTCTCTTTCTAGAGGATTGATTGCATCAAGAATAAGTTACGGTCCATTATATTTACGTGGATGATTTACATGTTAGAATTTTTATTTACTAAAGAGATACAGTGGAACTGTAAATACTAGACAATTTGAGTTCTGGCGATTGTATTGTGGCTGGTGAGAATCCAATGCTAATAAATGTTTGTTGTGTCTGATAGGGTTATGTTAAGAGTGTGACACCTAAAGGATGTTTCATTTTGCTCTCTCGCAAGATTGATGCGAAAGTTTTGATCTCAAATTTGTCAGATGGATATGTGGAAAGTCCTGAAAAAGAATTTCCTATTGGAAAACTTGTGGAGGGCAGGTAGGTTTTATTTTTATGATTTATGTCAATGAAGTGACTACTGTTGTTGATATACTGTGGTGTACTAAGAATTTGAAGTACAGGGTGATATCCGTGGAGCCTTTATCGAAGCGTGTTGAACTTACCTTGAAGACATTGAATTCTAGCAATGCTTCCCAATCTGAAATCAATAATTTAAGTAATCTGCATGTTGGAGACATAGTTTCTGGGCGGGTTAAGCGGGTGGAATCATATGGTTTGTTTATCACAATTGACCACACAAACTTGGTAAGGAAAATTTTTTTAATGAACAGTTGTGCCAATGATGATTTTGAGTATTGTGCTATTTTTTTATGGCCTTCTGGTGACAGCATCACCTATTAAAGCGATCAGACAGAACAGTAGAAAAAAGCTTTATCTATCATCCTAATCTTGATTTTTACTTGAGTTATTAATCTGTCAGCTCATCCATCTTTCCAGCTTATCAATACCATTGTTTCGTTCAAATAGATAGTGTGAATGCCTTAAAATTCTTTTTACCTGGAAGTGTTGGCGTTATTAGTCTATACAATCTGCAATCATAAGACCATTTGACCATTATTTTGATGTATGTATTGTTTCTTTCATTGTTCATGCGTTTATTTCTGTTAATTGCTTAGGTTGGATTATGCCACGTATCAGAGCTTTCAGACGATCGAGTTGACAACATCGAGAGTACACACAGAGCGGGGGAGAAAGTTAAGGCAAAAATATTGAAGGTAATATTCTTTTGTTAACATATGCTGGGACAAGTTGTAAAATTAACCATTACAATTATGCTTATGATTATATATGATGTTAAGTGACTGAAGGTTGATTTCTGGAATAAAATTTTGGGCAGATCACTAAATTGCTTTAGTACTTGAATCTCTAATTGGTGGGAAATTTTAATACTGATTTTCTCTATATCTTTGAATCTGTTATATTAGGTGGACGAGGGAAAGCGCCGAATTTCACTTGGAATGAAGAGTTCATATTTAGAGAATAATATTCATGACCTGCAATTATCATCAGAAGACGAGTCTGATGAAGCCATTGAGGAAGCTGGTTCTCAAGACAAGTCATTGTTGTTGCTGGAGAACAATTCAGATGCTGCGCAAAATATGGATGTCGAGTCTGAAGATGGAGGATCTCTGGTTCTTGCTCAAACAGAATCCAGGGCTTCTGTTCCTCCACTTGAGGTCACTCTTGATGATGAGCAGCTGGACATGGATAATGTTGTTCAAAATCAAGAACATACTGATGAGGCAAAAACCATAGATGAGAAGGACAAACGACGTGCAAAGAAGAAAGTGAAGGAAGAGAGGTTATTCAATTCTTAGATGTGTAACTTTTGTTCCTCATTTAAGGACGAGTTATTTCTGGACTTCTGAAACTAATCTTGACAACTATATTGCATAGGGAGCGAGAAATTAGAGCTGCTGAGGAAAGGTTACTGGAAAAGGATGCACCAAGAACTCCTGATGAATTTGAGAGACTTGTCAGAAGCTCCCCGAATAGCAGTTTTGTTTGGATAAAGTACATGGCCTTCATGCTCTCCATGGCTGATGTTGAGAAAGCCCGCTCTATAGCAGAAAGGTAATATTTTTATTAAATTTTGGGTTTCCAGTTACTGTTGGAATGGCATGTGCAGTCTATTCCTTTGTAGTTTTAGATTATTTGACAATGAAATGATACACCATCATTTATAGATACAATCATTCATGAATGAATGAGCCACTTAGAACTCAAAATTGTTTGTTACTCGTTGCTCAATGAAGATTGGCTTTGTTAGTTTTCTTAAATAGGAAAATAAAAACATGAAAAACAAATAACGAAAATAAGAAAAAGGTAACAGTATTAACCTTGTGAATCTGCTGCTCTCTAATGTCTATGTTTTTTTTTTCTTTTTTTGGAAAGAAAAAAATTCTTTTTGGTCATATATAGTCATTGACTAAGTGACATATGCCCTAAAACGACTTAAAAATTTGTTAATATGCCATCTCTTAGTACCTTGCATAATTGGCATATAAGATTTTTTTTCTTTCTTTTTCTAGACTGTTTTAGAGGCTTTTGTTGGATTGCTGATCCACCTTTAGGTATCTCTCTTATTTTAAAAGAATTCTAGTTTCTTATAGCTTAATTCTGATGAGCCACGTATGTACATCTTTTCACGTCTGTCTCATAAGGCTTATTGTCTCCAGATACCATCTAAGTTTTATATTCTCCAGGTTTTATCTGCAAGAGACTTATTTTATTTTCTTTATTCTTTGCCTTATTGTTTATTATTGCCAGCATAATTTACAATTTGAGTTTTGTTTAAAATGCACATTGCTGCTTCCATGATGTTCTCTAATTGGAACTTAACTTCATTTTTCATCTGTCTTTTGAAGGGCTTTGCGTACAATTAACATCCGAGAAGAGAATGAGAAACTAAATGTTTGGGTGGCATATTTTAATTTAGAAAATGAATATGGGAATCCATCAGAGGTAATTAAATAGAGAACAATGTAACTTTTGTCTTGTAATGATGACTTAAATTGGGGGTTTCCTTAATTTAATTTCTTTTCAGGAAGCTGTTGTAAAAGTATTTCAAAGAGCCCTTCAGTACTGTGATCCCAAAAAGGTGCATCTAGCACTCTTGGGGATGTATGAGAGGACAGAGCAACATAAGTTGGCTGATGAGTTTCTTGACAAAATGAGCAAGAAATTCAAGCATTCATGCAAGGTATTCATGAGTTTTTATTTTTCATTTTTTTTTTTTTTGGTTTTTGTGTGTGTGTGTGTGTTTTGAGTATATTGGACCAATAATTTTTTGTGTCGCATGGAACTTTAGGTCTGGTTAAGGCGGGTGCAGAGACTTTTGAAGCAACAACAGGATGGGGTTCAGTCCGTGGTACAACGTGCTTTATTAAGTCTTCCACGGCATAAGCATATTAAATTCATCTCACAAACAGCTATACTTGAGTTCAAAAGTGGGGTTCCTGATAGAGGGCGATCCATGTTTGAAGGAATTTTGCGTGAATATCCAAAAAGAACAGACTTGTGGAGTATTTATCTTGATCAAGTAAGTTATTTTTCCACTGTTCTCATTCATTACATTTCCTCCTTTTGTTGAGGCATATCTTACAATCTTGGGTCAAACTTGCCAGGAAATTCGACTTGGAGATGTAGATTTGATTCGCGGACTATTTGAGAGAGCTACTAGCTTGAGCCTCCCACCTAAGAAAATGAAAGTACGTATAATCATATAATTGGCTTTGAACAATCATGTTACAGCTATGCTTTTTCTGCGTTGCCTTACTTGCATGCTTCATTTCATTGTTTTGCAGTTCTTATTTAAGAAGTATCTTGAGTATGAGAAATCTCTTGGTGACGAAGAAAGGATCGAAAATGTGAAACAGAAAGCAATGGAATACGTAGAGAGCACACTAACCTAACCAGAGTTTCCCTCTTCAGCTTTGCAGACAGATTGCAGTAACTTTTTTGAACAGTACAGCCACAAGGAATCAAAGAACTTGTGAATTACAAGTAATGGCATAGAGGCTGCAACAATTTTACATTTTAATTGAAGCAGAGAGGATGACTGATCCAGATTTGTCTTCTGGTACGATTTTGCCTAGTGAAAGCTGAGATTTAATTTAAACATACAGATATTGATATGCTGTCAAAATGATGCTCTGATGATGTTGTACCATTGAGAGTTCAGGTGTAGATATTATTTGTTACAAAGTAAGAGTCGTAATCCATGCTTGACCTTTTTCAGGTTTTTATCTTCTTTTAATAGATCATTTGAGTTTATGAATTTCAATATTTTTCTGAATTAGGACACATTATGCTGGACAAGAAATGCCGTTAGGTGCAGAGTTAAAAGCGTTTATATAGTTAATTTATAAACCTGATTTCAATAGAAATTTGGGGCTTATTTACTAAAATTTTATTTTTGGGTCAATGAGCTACTCTTAGCTAAGAAATGGGGTGGCTCAAAAGCTTAACTAGCCGAAAGATTCAAAGAATTCATTATTATTTGTGTGTAAGAATGTCACAACAATTGATTTTCATCAGTTGACCTAATCAGTTAACAGTACATAACAGTTTTTCCTGGGCAGATTGCTTGCCATATTTCCATAATTTTTCACCTACAATACAATATAAAGCTGGCATTAATTATAGTAAAAGAAACGAAACGGCAACTTTACACGTTCTTCCCATTACTTTCTTACGAACTCTCCTCTCTAGGATGCGGAAAGACGTCTGTATGACTGTGAGCTCTGAGGTAACATTAGAGCCGTACTCTCGCAACCAAATTTTTACGGCAACCACAAACAACCGGTCAAGTTTTTGTGGTTCAGTGCTCAGGAGAAGCGAGGCAAGTGAAATACCATCCTCAGTTTTCGGTATGTATAGACATCACGCATCCTCAATGGGGAAGTTAAAATGTTTCCTAAGCTGAGAAATTGGGAGACAACCAGGATTTAACCAATTCAGGGCTTAGTGTATACGTTCAAGGCGTTGCACGACCTGGTTGACGAGGATAGGCAATGAAAGAGGTGGCTGCCTTTTTGAACTAGATTTATGCGCATCCCAAGGGCCAAGTGGTAATGATAATACAGCGTCTTGTTCCATACTTGAAAGCTCTAAGAACTGTGCCAGCATATCTCCGTCAAGTATCTTGGGTGCTCCGACCTGCAACCACAAATAAATAACGTCCAAATTCTAGATAATAAACAGGCACAAGAATGAGTCTGGACTTGATGCTTGCTAACAATTCCAAAATTAATATCAAGAAGGTTTCTACATTTTTACCGGGTTTTGACGACTACGAAACTCGTTGTGGTCATTTCCAAGTAACGGTGCAGTTAAAGGATGGATAGCAAGTCTAGCTTGGACCGCTTCTAAGAGTTCATATTCTTCACTACGAAGACATGAAGTTTATCAGTGTACTCGATGAGTCCGTCAAGTGTAACATCAAAATATTGCCACAGCATAGGACCTACTGAATAAATGCTTAATCTACAAATCAAGTCATCTCAACTCAGTACCAATCACAAACTAGTTGGGATTCACAGGATTGTTGAAAATTGCACTGAGTTCAAATTCTTTCATCTTAATAAAGTTTGTTATTGCACCATTATCATAAAAAATATGTTCATTTATTACACAATCAGGTATTTAATGAAGCAGTCAGTGCAAAATGATTTATTATAAATCAAAATTCATACAATATATATAATAATTCAAATCAATAAAACTAGTACACAGGGTACATAAAAATAACCGCATTTCGAATGGCCATACATAAATTAAAACTTGGTTTTGGTTGATAACACACATTGAAAAATTGTTACCATAGATGTTCATCTCAGTGGCCTGCAGTGAGGTACCACAGCTATCTCAACAATAGAAATACTACACCATCTAATTTAAGAAAGAATAATGGCTAGAAGAAGGGACTATATTATAACCAGGTATTTTCTATTCAATTAGAAGAATTTCCTAAACCACTAGACTGATAATTAGATCCTGACCATTAGACTTTTTTTTGGGTTGCACTTGTCCATCATTAAGTAAAAGTGAATTATTTATCCAACTGTGAATCTTCACAGCTTTAGTGTGTTATCATTCCTCTATATATGATAAGATATATCACAAGTGCTGCCCATGCCACCATCCAATACAGGGGAGATCCATCTAGCATAGTGCGCGCACGCACACACAAATTTCTCAAATGAATTAAAACATACCTTGATATGGGAACAAATATCACTATGCTTCCTAACAACGTGCTGGCTATGACAGTGGTTTGTGAAGAATTGAAAACTGCACCAGGACTATCACAGCCCCGGAAGACATCGTCGGCTAGAAGTTTGTACACAAATGACCCCTAAAAGAAGCAAAATATATATATATTATATTATTTATGAAACAGGTAATATATATATATATATATATATATATATATATATATATATGAAGCTTGCCATTCAAATCATGCTACAAATAAACAAATAGAGGCTGAAAATGATTATAGAAATAGTATGCTAGCTGTCAAGAGTAACCTCTCAATGTATTTCAGCGGACATAGTTGTCTAATTTTGATCAACCTATGTGCGTACCATACACTTTTACCAGCAAGACAGAGAATAAATTTCCTGTTATAAGTGAATATGTAGGACTTACCTTCCTCATGCTCATGGCTATCTCACCCATATAATAAGTAGAACTCAGAGTTAAGTTGGATTCTGGACTCGCATTTTCTGGGACATTGAGAAATAATATAATTCAAGAAAACAGTATCATTTTCCATCTAAAGCAAATAAGCAACATAAGGATAATGATAACAATGAGATAAAATACAAATTCTATCCAGAGCACATAAGAAATAACAGGAAAATCACACCAGTTGGATGAAATACAAGTCAACAGGTGAGGTTGAGACAGACTTTTTTTAAATTAAAAAAAATCTGGATCAGTGATCATTAGCTTTGTACATAATTAAAGCCTTCCAGAAACTCAATTCCAACAAACCTCCCATTAGTTACACTTATTTCCTAATTGCCTCAATTAACATTTACACAACAAAAAATAAACATATAAATAAATTACACCATTCTTGAAGTTTAAGATATACAAGCAGAAGCTGAAACAATATCTTGCGCGCATTTGATGAAAGGTCAGGGAAATTTTCACAATCCTGTCAATTCTGAGAACACCCAATATGGTGAAAATAGGCTAAATTCTTATTGATTCACACAGGATACCAAGAATAAAGCAACACATAACTCAAACAGAATAAAGCAACACATAACTCAAACAAAATAAAAAACTTGACACCAAAAAACAGCTCTCTGCCTCTCCAGGCTGCGAGGCGCTTATTCACACAAGTCAATGGGACAAAGATAAGCTAGAAAAATAATAAATAACTAAATCCTAAAGAGTGGCAACAACAGCCACAAGAATAATAATAATAACAATAATATAAGAAAACAAATTAACGATCAATCTTAATAAATAAAGCAACATAATAAACAGTCCTAAGAATCAAAGTTAAATTCAAAATCTATAAGGCAGTGGTACTTAGTCAAGAGTGCAGAAAGCTAATCTGAGGACTTTGCCACAGCAATCAAATGAATTTTTACCAAAAAATTTACCACTTAAAAGTATAAACATTTGTGTACAAATTTACAACTAGAGTAAAGGCGCTGTAATTACAGATGGTTCTTAATTTAGAATTTACCTTCCAGATGTTCAGAACATGAAAGGACAGCAATGCTCCCCTTTCGGTCTGAAACAACAGCTGTCTCACCATCCACAAGAATGCAATCAGCAACTAACCTCTGTGATGGATCACAATATATTTGCTCTAGTTTTTTGCTATCCTAGAGCCAAAGAAAGCATGCAGAGAACCTCAGAACTAATATCAAAAACAGCCAGCCATAAACCACTTGCTTCCAAGGAAAACAAAAAAATGACTACAATGATGAGGAGAATTTACAGTGAGTTTAACAAAACAAATACTAGCAAAAGAGTTGCATGTAAAATACAATCTACTATGTCCTATACCTCATGAAAAGTATAGAAAAGGATGCCATCACGACAATCTCCAACAGCAATTCTAGTAAAATGAGCAGTCAGCAACATGATCATGAAACGTGTCCTTGCTACAGAAATCCTTCTAACCCTCTGGGGATTATCATTTGGAAAACCACATACATAAAACTGAAACAAGAAGATTATTTTTTGTGAGCAATAGCCTTGTGGTAGACTGAATTCACCAACCCTGGCAACATAAAAGCATGGACATGGGATTGGAAACTTACAGCACTACCAGCAGATGCTAAGAAGTAACGATTGAGATATGGACAAATTGCAAGTACCATTCCCGGCCATGTCGTTGAGTAAGCCAATCGCAGCTGCCATGTTTCAGTCTCTTCAAGTTTAATTCCATCACAGCTAGAATCATCTGGGCTACAGCAGAGACTGCTGCTGGACAGTTGCCCTGTGGCATACCCAACAATTTCACGGAATGGTGAATTTCGTTGAAAAGATGACCCTGCCTTACAAGAAAATGTCATTGAACCACTATCTGAATTTTGGCCATGTTCAATACAGAGGACAATCAGACGGCCCTTGGTGCTGTTGAAAAGAAAAGTAAAATCAGACAACACACCGTGGAATTCATTTTTAAAATATATACTTTCAAACATCATTAATATTTTAAGTTGATAGCTAAGGGCCAACAACGATAATATTAAAGTCTTACACACCATCACGTGCAAGGATGGATTTAATCTACAGGTCTCATGCATCCAAGCACTGATCCATATTGCCCTATAATGTGATTTATTTGATAGAACGAGGGATTTTTTTAGAATGTACACACAAGACTTTTGAGTCAAATAGCCACTGACAATATGTTAATACAACACCACCCAGCCAAAAAAAAATAAGATCTAAAAAGTTAAGGAAAGTAAGAGAAAAGCCAGCCAATGCTGATCGCATTGACTTTCAGGAGCCTTAAGACTTTGATTCACAATACGGCCATTTATTGTTTATCATTTATGCTTTCTTGGAAAGGTGTAAAACTTCAGAAATTTCTATATAAAGAAAATAGCAACAAGTAATGAAACTATAAAAAAGTAGAACCAGAAAAGGAATGACAGATAATATACCTTTCAGCTTCACCACTGGGCATAATAGCTGGACCAGAAGATAAACTGGTTCCAACCACCAAAACCTGCTCACTTCCGACCTTCACTAACTCCATGGATTTCCCTGTTTCTCCGATTTCAAAATTAAAAGATGACACCACTGACCCACTAAGGGGATCTACACAACATATATCAGATGAACACAAATCATTACTCAGTTCAGTCCTCATTCCAACCAATAACTTGCTTTCACTATGATAAAGGACCTTCCTTGGAGTGCCTCCAAGATGAAATTTCTGCACATTAAGCCTCTTATTGTGCACCATCTCCACCTAAATGTTGAAGACCATGTATGTCAATCCAGTAAGCAGACTAATATTAATATATCCAATTCAGAAACATTCAAAAACGGCACTCAACTAACAAAAAACCAGTTGATCACCAATTTAAAAGTTTTCTATTTTCATAATAAATCAACTTCAAAAAACAACTAACACCAGAACTAGGTAAGATTCAGAGATGAAAACTTGGTTCACAGTACCTGATGCCATCATATTTGTGGATATGAAACTATTATCACCAAGTTTCTTACAGATTTATTTTTTATTCCTATACAACTAAATACACAAGATAGTACTAAAGAGTTATACATAATCTGCTCACCAAAATAGCACTTACATTTTGCAGGGGTTAATTGCATGATAGTCATCTTATCACAAAAAACGAAAGGACCAAAATAGACCACATCGATTTAGGTCCCACCAAGTCTTATATCCTTTTAGATGGCAGGATGACCTGTTCACTTTAGTTCTAGCCAGTAAGCCAAATGGTTTGATTTATGAGCGTATAAATTTATAAGCTCCCATTTGGGACTCATAAAGTCTTGAAATGGTCTTGATCAAGTGAACAGACTTGATCTGTGTTAGAATACGTCAGGAGCAAGTGGCACTAAACCTAATGCTACATTTCACACAGAAAAAAAAAGTAATAAAACAAGAAAAAGAAAAGTCCAATAACAAATTTTCCTATTAATTGAATTACACAAAAGCGAAATAAAACTCTAATTAAATCTACAGAATCCAAAGGATATATCAGTTCACAGTTCCACAAAAGTAAATTTAATGTTAAGTGGCAAACTCAACAGCACAAATTATAGTTTTCTATTCCAACTATCTTCTGAAAGGCAGTGTGACATTTGCTCAGCATTATCCAGACCATCCTAAAACTAAAGTAGCTGAGCACAAGTCACCTGAATATCTAAAGCAAAAAGAAAAAGAAATGATACCACATTAATCTAACAAGCCAAAAACCCAAGAGATCAAAAAAATTCAAAGCAATACACAAGATGAATACCATTGTAGCAATCATCATACCAAGCATGATTCATATTCAAGGATTACTTTCAAGAATACGCTCTAGATACTCTTAGGACCCTTTCTTCAATTTTTTTTTCAGGTTGTGATAATCTCCAGAAGTAAAATTGTGATTTTTGACAAGGAGAAAAAAACAACCCCACAAAGAGTATAGTGAAACCACAAGAGCTAATAATAGCATAATAGCATTCTTACCAAATTCAGACAGTTCTCAGCAACATACAAAATTCCTTTAGGGCATTCAACGGAACAGACAGGAGTCACATGTGTTGACGGTTGAAATGGTATAGAAGCATAAGCAAGGCTGTGCCTTGCAGTTTGCAACAACCATGGCCAGTCACTGAGAGCAATTATGTCTGAGTCAAGAGAGTCACTCAGGGGAACGAGGAAAACAGGAGTAATGCCAATGCGACGGGTGGCAATCAATTGAAGATTAACAGGAAGTCCATCCTTAGTCCTGTCGGAAAATTTAAAAGCAAACATGTGTGAGCCAAAAGAATTTGTAGCTCCTATATCTGATAGAACAGGATATGGATTTCTCGAAGTTGCACTAACATGCCTGTGACTGAGTACTGGAGATGAAGACATATTACAGTCAGGAGGCCACTCAAACCGAAGGAGCATTCCATTCCTTAACCCCACAAGAACATAAAACTGGTCAGCTAATACAAGTCTCACGTCCTGAGGAATGCAGCCATTGATTGCAGTTCCCATGGTATTTGTTAATGTGATTGTCCCAGATGCAAGAACTCTGAAGCCTTCCTTGGGTACAAATAATAAAACTTCCACTGAAGGCCTATGCGTACCAATAACAAAGGTATGACCAATGTCAACTCCAACTGGAAGGACAGGTAGACTTCTATTACCCACAAGACTGACAGAAGAACCTGATTTTCTTCCCTCAAAATGTTTTACAGGTATGGAAATGCATGATAACTCACTTTGCAATCTCAAATGTTGCATCTCATATATTTCATAATTATTCACTGAGAGTAACCTGACCCCAAGAACATATAGAAAGCATGGATTAGAAGTAGAAACAATGATCAGATTATGCGCAACTGCCCCCAAACTGATGTTTATGTTATGTGGGAACCAAGATGTGCAAACTGGATATGACAAAGGGATACCTTCAGAATGAGCAACCTTGGATGGTAAACAGAGCCTGACTGCATTTTGGTGAATCTGAACCAGCAAACCATCATCAATAAGGCCACATGCCAAAGTACAGACATCAGGCTGGAAACCAACAGAGTCAGTCACATCACTAAAGTTTAGACCTACTCTTAGTACCCGTGTCTCTTCAACAAATGATAGCACAAGAAAAGAATGGTATTGATCAGTTACTTTCATTCTAACTGTCCAAGTACCAGTAATGCCTTGATAAATAGGGGCAGTCCTCAATAGCTTTTCTACACTGACGCCACTTCGAATAATCCTTAATGATCCCTCTGGTGCCACTCCACAACAGGCAAACATTTGATCATGTTTTTCATCATGGTAATCCACAATTGACATGTCCAAGATTGGTGCAACGGTTTGAATGGGACTAGTGTATACTAGCCTTCTGTTTTCCACTTTTAAGATCATTCCATCCCCCATTTCTACAAATGCAGACAGGAATCCACCTTCAACCCATAAAAGTGCCTTGCATGGTGGACCTTTGTAAAGACATTCTGATAGATTAACTTTAAGGCTATCAGAATCAAAAGCGATTTCAATCATAAAAAACTCCCCTGTATCTGCACAAAATACCAACTTTGGAATCTTATTAATTTCTGGTTCCCAACTCCAAGAGCAAACATGTTTTGAGGGTGACTTTACATTGCCACTGTCACCATCCATACACATGGGATCATAATCACCCAGTTCCAATAAAGCACATGCAGCAACATTAAAACCTTCATCATCAACATTATGTTCTCTACAAGACTCTTCAACAAAATTTTGCTCCTCCATAGCAGGCGGTAAAAAGTTTAAGCTTATTCTATAAACACATGAGGGATTGTGAGGATCTCTAAGATCCATTAATAGTGCATCACCAATCCTGAACAGAAAGGCAAAACCATAAGAGTGTGGAACTTCAAAAATGCTATGTGCTAGTGGTCCAGCCTCAAAAAATAGTGAAATATCACTTATAGCATCATCCCTAATGTTCCATCCCACCAGTAGCAATTCGTTCAAAAGCGCTCCTCTCCTGCAAACCAAACTTTAATATCTCAGCGGGAAACAAACAAAATAGAAAGAGATAATAATATGGATCTTGCAGAATCCAAACAATGGAAAATAGCCTACAAAATTTTCTAAACAGTAAATTAACATATAGAATTACATACCTATTCAGAATAATGGCTATTACAGGATTATGCTCTTTACTTGATAGATGAGGATCTCTGGAAATAAAGCACATGCTCCATATTGTACCACTTATACTTGTTCTTTGGGCACTTTTAGAACCAGTTGTGTCCCCTTCATTTTCAGGAGGATAACATATTTTCTGAAATTGTGCCAGATAAAAACATGAATAACTATAGACAAGATGCCCATTTCAACACATTGCACCATAGGGGTGGCAATTTGTCACATGACCCATGAACTTAACATGAAGTTAACATGTTTGGGTTCACTTAAAATGACACAATTATTATCCGTGTCTTGTTCATATCAAAAGTATGTTAATTATGGAGTGTTCAAATTTGAATTCCACGACCAGACCACTGTTATAACATGATTAGTTATTTGGATAATCGTGTCTTGTTGCCCGCAAATCTGTTTATAACACATTTAAACCCCATATAATAGAACAAAGTTTCCTTTGACATGTTAAACTTATATAATTACTTTTGCCATTTTTTGTGTTCATTTGGTGGTGATTTTACTTAGTAGTACTATAATTATTTTAGAAAGTCTGTTAAAAGAACATTGTAGACGCGTGAAATTTTTGGTTAAGCAAGCAGTGTCATGTATGTGTTTTGACCCTTGACTCAATTAATTAAACGAGTCTTACATGTTTCAACACAAAATTTCTTTATACCCAACTTGCCAACTTGGCACAACACCAATAGAACCTGCGCCCCCTTTCCACATACCCCCCAAACCACTACACACCCCCACCCCCCCAAACGTACGGAACTCTTGTAATAGCATAAACAATAAAGAACCTACTCTAAAATATATGAGCAGAAAATTTTATATTGACCTTATCAATGATATCACTTCCAGAAGACGTTGATAGCGAAAATAAACCCAATCGATCTTCATATGCACTAACAGCAATAAAACAGCCACTGTAAAAAGCAAAGAATACAAGTTAAAAGAATTGATAGGAATCTCGAATGCAAAATTAAAACCAACTAAAAAGAAAAGACTCGTCACTTTCCACATAAAGGAAATAACTAGGATTCCTAAATCAGTCTAAAAAATTGCTTTTGCAATTACAAAACAACTACTCATACAAATAGTTCAGAGATCCATCTAAAGATTATACAAAGACAGCTGATGCAACACGTCAAAGAGAGAGAGACACAATAAACAACGAAAGTGAAATTTTGAAAAGACTAGAAAATATCAGATAACCAGAAAAAAAAATAAAAATAAAAATAAAAATAAAAAAACCCAGATCACAGCCATGCATACCACACACATCACATAAATATAACGGCCATATGATCAAAAATCATAAAGAAAAAAGATATTTTTCCTTTTCTAGCCACAAAAGCAACTTGCCTGGAATCAACAGTTAGCATTCTTCCAAGCTGATGCCTTGAGTTTCCCGGATTGGAAAGCTGAACATGTGCCACTGGCAAAAACCTATCTCGACAATCAATAATTTATCTTCACAGTAAGCATCCCTCAAAATGTAATTAAACCACGCATTTCACTGACAACTTATTGAGCTAAGCAAGAAAATTCAAAAACCTGTGCATTTTATTGCAAAAACTGAGAAATGAGAGCTTCCCAGAATCAGAAATAGCAACCAGAAGTTCTTTTCCCAACATCTACAGAAGAAAAATGTAACAGAATGGATTCGGAACAACCAGGTAAATATTTCTGCCCAAGGATAATTGCCTCCCGTGAAAGAAACTTTCATTAGTTTCAGTACAATGATTTGTTTAAAACTAAAATTAGGAGCCAAGCCTTATTTACCAAATACAATCTATTCATTAAAAGCAAATTCTCTAAACTACCTGTGGATTTCGTGCACAAAACTTCTCATTCCAAGGTATGATTGCAAGATCCTTAATTGTGCCAAAGACGGCCTGCTCACAAACTGTTTGTACAATCCCATCATCACCAATAATTACCAATTCTATCGACGTCTCCTGAAAAATATGCCATCACCAAACCACTGTCAGACTAATAACGTTATAGCAAGTATTCCAAAGAAAAAAAAAAAGAGAGAGAAACACCACATTTTCCATTGGAATGTAAATAGAAATATCTACAACACACAAATCAGTAAAATTGCCAGGAAATATAACAGTTTGACAAGTTTCAATTGTCAGCTCTGTAGCAATGAAGCTCTAATCGCAGCTCGATCCTATTTCTAGCAACATGTCAAAGTACAATTCACACTAAACTTACACCCCACAGCAATCAATTTCGAAAATTGGAAATATGAACAAGAAAGTCATGCAAAAAACATTGCATTACCTTGCCAAAAACGACATCGTTAGAGGAAGGATAGCGGAGGTGACCGTACGCGACCTGGAGGACGACGCTGCCTTTGAGAACGCATTTGGCCAGATAGTGAACATCCCCAGACGGCGCCGTTGATGACAATGAAGACGGTGTCGATCGCGCCTTCGCCGTCGAACACTCTTCCTCCGAAACCGCCATAACTATTGATATTTCTTTGTTCTCCTGATGAGGTTAGTGTTTGGTAGTTTGGTTTCTAGCAAAAAATGGAAGTTTGTTGGCGAAGCAGAGAGGGCGCTGCAGCACTTGAGAGAGAGCTGGAACTCGGTAAGACTGCTAGTGAGTGAATTTTGTGTAATAACATCCAACTCCCTAACGCTTTACATTTTTCAAATAAAAAATAAAAATACTTCTTTCATATCAAATAGGTCCCAACTCCATTGAAATGCCCAAATTACCCTTACATGCTGAACTTTTATAAAATTAAAATAAGAGGGTATTTCAATAGAATTTTAGGACCTATTTATTATACATGGACAAACTGTGTTTCATTTGCGAAATTATAAAAAACTAGGTACCAAAACGTTATTGATGCAATTTCCTTTTTCGGTTATTAATAATTATGGTAAGATTGGGTTCGAGTTTACATATTGCACGGTGAAATAATGCTAGTTACGAAAAGTTTTAATGGTATTATGGATGAAGGCTGGTCTGATTCCCAGTGGGGACTTCCACTCGTTCTAATTTCAGCACAGGATTGAACTTCTTTCTTAAAAAGGAAAATGATATTTCTAAAAGTATGGACAATATTTTCTCAAAAAGAAAAATGCAAGGATCAAATTCATATCTGTGATTGGTAATTCGAGTTAGAGAGTAGAACAAAAGACACAAGTAGCTGCCATTCTTCAGAGAAAAATTCCCAATAAAACTAATGTAATTTCCAAGCCGCCTCTGGTGCATGAAGCCTCTCGGATTGTGAACGAGAGTTGCCAGTCTGTCTTTGGAAAGTTTCTTGCTAGAAGGATAAAACATCAGCATGGCTACAGCATTTTTCCAACACAAGTACTTGCATAAAATTCACGTGCTACTGTCCATCTAAGGTCCCAAGGGATTCCTTGAGAAGTCGCTGTGCTTCTTCTCGGCGTCTGGACAAGCGAAGGGAACGTCAGAAAAAGATATAAAATTTATTGGACAAAATTAAGTTTGCTAACTGCACATACTTCCAGCCAATTTAAGGTGAAATGATGTTTGAAGTACCTGTCAGATATTATAATGTCTATATGAAATGACTTTGAATTTAGCTACAATACATCTATGTGCTGTTACATTTTTACTACATAAAACTTGAAACATCGCACATAAAAATTGAAAACTCTTAATGCCAAACTTGAAACATAAAACATAAAATCTAAAATAATTAACATAAACATTGAAAAAAAAAAGTTGATGTAACAATATATTAATGTATTCCAATCAATCACAATCACTTCTGGTTAATAACATTACAGCTTCATAATCTTATTTGTCAATGATGTTAAGATGACAATACAGAAATTAGTAAGATTTGAACCTCCATTTGCATACAGTTAAACCAAGGAGGAGTTTAAAATCACAGCATTGTTCGTCACAATTGAGTTAAGTGTAACAAGTGATGAGTGTGACGGCCAACAGCTCATTCAAACCAAATTTGGAAAATGGACCGAATAAAATTTTCCTACCATTCAGATTTAGGCTCAATTTACTCCAATGGAGAACAAGAGTTCCAAGAACATGTCACCTAGACCGCGATGCATTAGTGATTACCCAGTTTTTCATGATCAAAATGAAACATATTCACCATAGAGCATGTTTGGTACAGCTTATGGGGAATATGCATCAATTTTATTCAGTTCCATTTATGGGAATAAGAAAAATTTTCAAGAAACATCACCAAAAAAAAGGCCCTAATGCTGTACCAAATGCACCCTAAAAGATTATGATGTCTAGAATAAGAAACTGCTGCAAAGCCATTGCTCTTCAGATGGATAACAGCACCTCAAGCTGAGGGCTTATGAGGAAGGCAAATGGCAGAACACACAGGGTCATGACCGAAAACACAACAACAAGAACAAAAGATACAACTTGACGTTTCATTTAACAATGTTAGCAACCTACTGTGATGTTCATTGAGCAAGAACATCAGCTGTTTGATAAACATTTAATGACAAAAACCAATTGAATCATAGCTATTTCAATACTTGGAAGAATTTCATTTTCAAGCAGCTTCTAATAATTCCAGTAAGTTTTGAAAAGTTGTACCTCTTAATGTCCTCCACAGCTTGTTTACGGCGCTGTATCTGAAGTTCTAGAATGTGTATTAGTGTTGCTCTAGCCTGGAGGGTGAAAGACACAACATAATGTATGTGAATGCGTTCTAAAACATCAGCAAAGAAAATGATCGTGTTCACATAACAATAGTATACCTGATGAGGGCGTAATGAATTAAGAAGATGATGCAAGTTCTTGAATATAAGAGATATGTCTTCCACTCTCCTAGCATATTGAGACGGTCTCTCAACAAGGACATCAGCAAGTTCCAAAATGTGCAGCTGCAATTCTCTGTTCAGTGACCTCAGTTCTTTTTTGAAATCTAAACAAGGCATCATTAAGAACATCATTGCTAAAAATAATTTTAGAAGCACACAATAATGCATGCACACAGCCTTAAGAATGATACGTGCCTAAAGAATCACATCATTTTCTAATTTCTGAAAGATCATGCTATCCCAGATGGGATAGAAGCAAGTAGGGTACTTTCTCAGTGTAGATGTCCTCATTTCTTAAATCAAATTCTTAACTCATCAATTGGAGAAATCTCCATAAACAAACAGTACAACCAGGACAGAATTTAGTCCTACAAAGTCCATACTCTTAACATTATTCTCCCAAAAAGTTTATATATTACTAACAATCCATTTCTATCTATACATTAACACTGAGATTTAAATATTCAAGTTGCTAATGAAAGATCATACTCAGCACCTACCTTAAGAAAACAAGTTGTTCATAAAGAGGTTAACAGTGTTAGCATATGCCATTTCACAAATTTCAACACCTGGCATAAAGCCATTATGGAAGATAGTGAGTACTGATAAGGCAGATAACAGCCACGATACCAGTAGACAAATATGAGTGCCTACTTATGAGTACCTACTTTAGATCGCAAAAGTCCATCCTAACCAAGACCTGAGCTTCAAAGATGAACAAGGAACATGAACTCGAGGCCCAAACTCGGATCCAAGCACATAATGCCGTGATAGAAAAAGCAGGACATATCAATCATCAACTGACTGAAATGTGGTAAGCAATAACCTATACTGATGGCTTAGGCTATTATGATCAGAAGAAATAGACTAAAAAACTTGGTATGCTTCAAAAGATCCATAATAATGCATAATGTGCATGGAAACAATCTTTGCTGAGGAAAGCCCTCAACAAGTTTCTCCCTCAAATCTTTATATGCCTAAATAACGATGGACGATATCGAATTCATGCGTGATGTAAATAAACCTAGCCCCAATTAACTAACTACGAAAACTTTCCCAATTGCAGAGCAAACAATGTCAGACAATAAAAATACAAAATTCCACAGCAAATTTCGTAATACAGAAGTTTCTGTAAACAAAATTGATCCAGAGATAAATAAACATACCAACATTTGGCCCCTTTGGGTAGAGCTGACGCACCCCTTGCTCTTCCAAGGTCGGCAGCACATCATCAGTCTGTAAATAATAAATGAATCTCTAAATAAATACATAACGGTACCAAAAATAGTAGACTCTGAAAGCAAATTTTTCACATGAAGCATCTTCCATCATTCTTGTGCATTTATTAAATTAAAAAGAAATATTACAGTGTAGTTGCCACCAAAACAAATATAGGTTCCTTCAATTGGCGGAGGAGGCTCCGGGGCCGAATTAGGGTTTTGCAGGTAATCTTTGTAGACTCTGTAATAGGGAGGCGGTGGTGGATACGTAGCTGTCGCCATTACTATCACTCTTGTGTAACCAAAACCTAAAAAACTAAACTAGTTGAAAATAAACAAGTAATTCCGAAAATGGAAAACAAAAAGGAGCAAAAAAACACTTCATAATTTATAATTTATAAAAAAAAAAAAAAAGGGCTGTGCTCTTACTAGTTACATCAATGTTCCTGATTGGTTGCTGAGAAAACCCAAGAAGCAGAAAGAAAAGTAAACAGAACTTTCCAGAGGAAAAAGAAAATAAACAAAAATAAATGGGGTATTTACAGGGTCCGTCCCTTGTGTTCTATATTATTAATTTAAAAATATAATTTATCTATTTGTATCAGATAGGTCCTTATTATTTTGAAACAAATATAATACAAAATTTAATAACTTAAATTTATATAAAATAATATAATTATTAAATTAATAACATAATTTAAGAATGCAATAAGAAAATGAAATGTCATTTTTTTTCCATGTAAAAGTGATGAAAAGGAAAGGATTTATTTTACATATTCGACTAATTTATCAATTTTTTTAAAAATAATAAAAAAATTATTCTTTATAATTGAGTAAATTATAATAATAAAATAAGATTAATAATTATATTTAAATAATTATTTTATTTTTAATTAAATAATTATATTTTATATTAAAAATAATTATATTTATTGTGTTTTAAAAAATTAATTAATATTTAAATAAATAATATTATAAATATTATAAAAAATATATTATAATATAAAAAAAAATAGAGAAATGTCACGGTTATAATTTCCTTTGGACAGTTTAATAATTTTATCGAAATTTCAATAAAGACAAATTGAATTAATAGAACCCGTTGCATGTCGGCCGTTTACGTCATCTGGGCCCGGAGACACGTAATATTGGGCCGTCAGATATGGGACCCACCTGGAAAGGTCAAAAACAAACTGCACCGAATGCGGAGAGTGAATGAAATTTCTTAGCCTAATTTGTCCTTTATCTTTTGAAAAATTGACTCATAAAATTTTTACATTAATAACGCCAAGATCCGTATTTGGATGTTTTTATCAAAAACAAATAATGTTTTGTCCGTTGTATCAAACAGGTCCCAATTCTTATTTAAAAGACCGAAATACTCGTTCAGTGTTAAGTATGTAGTCTGACATTGTGGAGTCAAAATTCAATGTTGTAAGGGTAAAACATGGTCAGTTTTGAAGGCGAAGAGGACCTATTTAGTCTAAATGCAAAAATTATGTCTTTATTTGAAAAACGTACAAAACAGGGACCTGGATGCAAACATGCCGTTATTACCAGTTGAGGGGTATGTTAGTAATAAGGGCCAATTTGGTCAACGAGCGAATATCGTTTATATAGTTGGGTATAAAACAAAAGAGGCCACAGACAGAGGAGAGCCAAGAGCTGAGAATGGCTTTAAAACGCCAAATTTACTGACAAAAATGGTAATTTTCCAAATTATTTTTGAAAAGAAAATCTCAAACTGTTTATAATTATTTTTCTTTTTCGATTGGTCGATCCTAAATTGCAGAAGGTTTCTCATTATCCATTCCAATTTTGATTTCTGTCAGGTTCTATGAAGCGATCTTCGTAAGATCTCCAAATCCTTTCAATTTGGAAACTTAAGTCCAAGGTGATTCTCACGCTCTGCTTTGTTAGATTATGAATACTTGAATGTAATGTTACGATAAATTTTTTTCTGTAAGTGGGAATTTTGAGAAACAAAGCTGACAATTTCTTCAATTGGAGAATTTTGTGGTCTGATTATGATCAAATTAATACAATGCTGAGATTGGAAATGAAATTTTGATATTTTGATTGCGTTCAAAGTTCGGTATGTTAGGAAGTTAATCCATGCTGTGAAAATTCATGGATGGTTGGTAAAATTTATGAATTAATTTAAGTTAATCCGATGAATATAATTATTTTTTCTTTTTATTTGTTGGTCTCGTTAGTGTGGTAGACAGAATAGAATTCGCATTCTTAAGGGGCTTAGGTTTGCAATTTCTTTTTCGTTCTCGTGTGGTAATTCATATCCAGCGAGTTCAGAACTATATCTATGCCACATTTTTAAATGGGATTTAGAACTCTGAGGCATAGGTTATTCTTTGTGAGGATTTGCCAGTTAGAATTTAATTGGATGAGTGGAAAATCTGGTGGTTTTAAAGTTTTCAGATGTTTTATATGAAAAAAAAAAAAAAAAAATCTTGTGGCAAAAACTTTTGAATAGTTTTTTTTGTAGTTTGCTGAGAAATGGTAGTCCTCTCATGTGAAGTAGCTTTAGACTGAAGATGAAATTTGTTTTCCAGGTAAGTGAAAGTATGGATGTTCCTAAAACTGTTTCAGAAGTTATACCAGAGAAGATTGAAGATAAGAAAGATGAAGGCCGTTCATTTCATTGCAATCTTTCTGATTCTGAAATAGTTCACAAGATAGCTCAACAGTTCCTCCCAGGATTAGCTTCTGCTTGTGTTGACAACACAATGGGTGGTATCTTCAGAACCCCAGGTTCAGTGGCTGTTGATATTAGAACTGAAATGATCGATTATCTCACCAAGAGAAGTGAAACTTTTGTTGCGGAATCTGTTATCCTTGAAACTCCTGAGGCAGAAGTATCTGACCATCCATATGATATCATTTCTGATTTTGTTGATGACTTTGCTAGTACAAAGAGGAATTTGTTTAGTCGGGTTTCAGGATGGCTGTTGAGTGACAAGAGAGAAGACAAGATAGATGATTTTGTACAAGAGATGGAAATAAGTGGGTTTTGGTTGATCGACAGGAGGGAAGCAATTGCACACACTTTACTGAAAAATGTTGACTTCAAGAATGAATTTCACTGCAACATGAAATTCAATTCTGCAAAAGAACTAAATGAGCATATTGTCAATTGCGGTTTTAGGTCTATGATCTGTGCAAATGAGGGTTGTAATGCCAGATTTTCTGCTAGCCATCTGGAAAAGCATGATTCTGTTTGCCCTTTCAAAATAATTCCATGCGAACAGAAGTGTCCAGATAGGCTCATGAGACGAGATATGGACAGGCACTGCATAACCGTCTGTCCTATGAAGCTTGCAAACTGCCCTTTTTATGCAGTAGGTTGTCAATCCACTGTACCTCAATGTATGGTCCAGCAACATCGTTGGGATGACCTACATTCTCACTTGCTATATATTCTTCAAAAAATTCACAAGGACACATCTACCAAGGATCTTAAAAAACGGGTAGAGCAACTCAAAAAGGTGAGTCAAGATATGATGTGCATACATTTTTTAAATTTGATTTCTGAACAATTAAGCTGTTGTAATCTGTGAGAAAAGCTAAGTAATCGGTCAAAGGCATGCTTTCTGGTTCTTAGAATTCTAGAGTCAACTTTTTTCTTAACACAGTTTCCAGTGTTATTATTCAGAAAAATGCAGTACAAGAACTTTTGTTATTAGCTAACAAGATTTATGAAATGTATTCTGTCATATTTGTGATTGATACTAGTAATAGAGAAGATAGAAAACATGTAGAACGGTGACGAAAAGATGATAGCAAATGGTAGGAAGCCATATATAGTATTAAATAGTATTAACCTTTGAAATATTGACTGTTATATCTTGGTGACAAAAATTTGTAGTCCTTGACTTCAATGAATGCTTGAAAACATCAGTGACTTAGATGTTCATAAATGACATTTTTTATTTCTCCGACTTTTATGTGGATAATTTCATGGAAAAACTAGTTAGTCGCGCATCTGTTGATGCCGCCATGCTTTGGCATCACAGAGCTAGTGCAACTCTGCAATCCTATTCTGTCTAAACTATGTAGTACCATGCAATAGAGTTTACCTTCGGTTTTCTGATGTTTCTAGTATTAATTTAGCTTCCCAAACTATATGTTATACTTCCAAATTTTCAATGCTATTTTTGCGAGATGGATAGCAAACACAGAAACTTAAGATTTTCTGATGTGACATAATTTAGCTCAATAGTTGGTCACTTTCTTCAATTCAAATCTTTGTTGATGTGGTGATCATTTTTTTCTTCCTTCCAGAAATTGCATCGGCTTTTGATAAATCTTGTGGCTTTGTTTTGTGCCCAAAATAATTCTAAGCCCAACTGGTTTAGTGTCGTGTAGTCTTGACCCTATTTTTTTACTCTGATACATCAATTGCTTTTTACAATATCTGGTTAAGATAAAAAATTTTCATCTTTGTGACAGTCATATTTTGATAAGTTGGCGGAAGCTCCAGACGTGAGATCTCTAACCTTTGCAATCAAGGATCTTGAGGCAAAGCTTGGGCCACTTGAAGTTAGTACTGTCAACAAGGATAGTGAAGGAGAAAAAGTTGATGAAGAAAGGAATATCAATGGAGGAAAAGTTAATCAAGAAGTAGAAAATAATGAAGAAGGGAAAGTTGATGAAAAAGGACAAGTTAAGGGAGGTGAGTCTAATGAGCATGGACAAAGTGATGAAGAAGGAAAAGTTGATGCAAAAAGGAAAATAACTAGAGAAGTGAAAATTAATGAAGAAGGGTATGTTGACGAAGAAACGAAAACAAATGATGGAGGAAAAGCTAATGGAGAAGGGAAAACTAATGAAGCTGGAGAAGTTAATAAAGAAGAGAAAGTTAGTGAAGAGGGAAAGGCTACTGAAGATTGGGAAATGACTGACCAAAGGAAAACTAACGAAGCAGCGAAAGTTAATGAAGGAGGGAAAACTAATGAAGCAGCAAAAGTTAATAAAGAGGAGAAAGTTAGTGAAGAAGGAAAAGCTACTGAAGAGGGGAAAATGAATGACAAAGGGAAAATTAATGAAGCAGGAAAAGATACCAAAGAAGAGAAAGTTAGTGAAGAGGAGGCTAATGAAGAGGGGAAAATGAATGACCAAAGGAATACTAATGAAGCTGGGAAAATTAGTGAAATAAAGATTAGTGAAGAAGAAGAAATAAATGGAGGGAAAATGTAGGAGCAAGGGAAAGCTAAAGAAGGGATAACTAATGAAGCAAGAAAAAGTAAGAAAAATCAATGATGAAGGGAGTGTTAGTAAAAATTAATGAAGAATTCATAGAGAGATCCAAGTTTCAAAACTCTTGCGGCGGAGAAGGCTGAAACCCAAGTTTAGATCTACATCTTGTCGGCTTCTTCTAGTCACAGATAAGAGAAATTTTTGACCTTTCACAATTTTCCTCCTATGCAATTTTTCTTTCTTTTTTTCCTCACTATCTTAACATTTTCTCGTTGATAACCATTTGGTTTAAAATTTTGGAATGTCTTCTATGACTTGCACCGATTTCTTTGATACGTTTATTGATTGTGATGATAAGGTTATTGTAATTTATTATGAGTGACGAAATTAACGGGAGAAATTGTTCTTACTTCTTCAGTCTGGATCTTCATTGATATTTTGTCACTCATTTAATATGGAAAGATCCAAAATTTCTAAATATCACAGGAACTGTAATTGCCACTAAAACATGCCTTTGAAATTATACAACAGCCTGCCTGTGCATATTGGATAAACCCTATCAGTTCTATCATTCTAATAAATTTACTGATTAAACAAGTTAATACCCACAGAAAGTGACAATCAGACGATTCAGACCAACTCCACCAATTAATTAAAACACAAATCATCAAATCTCTGATTCACAGAAACCAAACACAAGTAATGTCAAATCTTGAATCACAGAAGCCAGAGGGCAACTGGATGATTGTCACTCATTCACTATCATGTCATGCAAAGACGATTTTCAGAGGCCATCCTTGGAACACAAAGATGAAGGTAATAAATAGTTGTCAAGCATATAAAAATCCACTTCAAAATTCCGCATATCAAATAAAAAAATAAACAACAAAATGGAAGTCCTAGTTTACTACAGTATAATTTAAGAACCAAAAAGATTCAACAGACAAAAGGCTGCTCAGCAGAAGAAAGTTTCAATTCAAAAAATGCTCAGACGATAGGTGTTCTATATCCCTACGCGCGAACTCCCCTGTTCAGACTGACCATACGGTTTGAAGCATCCATCTGAGATCCCCTTGCAGCACCAGCCCGTCCAGAATATCCGCCTGTTCCACGTAGCTGACCCGTCCGATCCCTAGAATATCCAGTACCTTGGCCTAGTGTCAATGCTCTTCCGCCGCCACCAGTATATCCCGATCTGCCTTGTCTTCCCTGATTGAAGGAAAAGTTGTCCTGCCACTTGCCACCCGCAGCAGCTGCCCCGGCACCATAGTCCAGGTTATCTCTCCGCCTGAGAGACAGATCTAGTCCACCACCACCAATCGTCGTCTCCATTGCTCTTTCATTACTTTCAGCAAGGATTGTCAGCTTCTCCGTTAACTGAAACGCTAGAGATTGCAGCTTAGAGTGCTCAACATCGTGGAAAATGATGCACTGGGTGGGCTGATCCCAACTTGCGTGAAGCTCCTCGTTGATCATCATCTTACTAACAATGCTGTGAGTCTGGGCTTCTGATAGGTCAAACATTTTCGTGAGTTGGTCCAAGCTTAGTGAATCATAGGATGTTGAGAAGGTCAAAAGGTATGTCCTCAGAGCCTCTTCCTTAATCTTAGCCTTAAGCATCTTGAGGACACTCTCCCTGTTCTTGAGAAGCCTCCAGACATCAAGCGAGTTGATAACATCAAAAGCCTTCTGAAAGTCTCCCTTACTAAGGACCCTGGTGGCAGCCATTACATGGTCCCTGACATTTTCTGGAGGACCCGTGAAAGTTTGCCTCCCACTCGCCTCAAATAACCGGCGGAATGTCTTGCTTATGACCTTGCTCCTTGTACCATAGTTGTTGGCCGCCATGTTGGGAACCTCAAGTAGCATGGCACAAATCAGATGGACAGCCTCCAGGAGCTCGAGATTTATATGCATATGAAATGGCATTTGACGCCTTCTTTCTAGCCGCTCCTTAAAAAAATAATAATAATAATAATAATTACAGCCGAGTCTTTACAACAAACAAAAGCTTCACTGTAGCTATTCTAACAAGCAATATTCACAAGAGAAAAGTGGAAATAAAAATAAAGAGCACTTCATCATACTTTATTTCATTTCATGCCATAGAATAATTTCCAAATTGCAAGTTTTTTTCTCGACCTAGTATAACCCACCATGACACACTGACAAATGTGATCCTTTGAAGACAGTTAACAATTCTATTTTCAGGTTCTTCCATAAATCGACCACATTTTTCTGGATTCACAAAAATACACCTTCCAGAATCACAATAATACACGTAACAGGAAACCACTTCCCAAATTACAGAAACAGAACATTCACTTTACACACCACAACCCAAAAAAAACACTAATCCTCCGCCTGTCATCAAATAAGATCAAGTGAAACATGGTATAACAGACAGGGTCACAACATAAAGAAATGAAAAAAATGAGAGTTAGGTCACATAAAAGACACACAATGATGTTTAACAATACCTTTATGAAGACCCAAAAAAAAAAATTAATGATGCACAGATTAGTCAAATAGTAACAACTTGATGTAATTCAACCACACCCCTCCAACAACATCAAATCATGAAATAGGAATTGACAGAAGGTATGTGAGAGTTGGGATGTTTCAGAGCTTTGTCTATCTTTATTTTATTGGTTTTAACATTGCAAAAAATGATAAGGAAGACAGATTAGGGCTAATTCTTCATTGGTGTCCCAAATTTATGCAACAAGACCCTTCTTATATTTGTTATCAGCAACACATATCATCCTGATTTTCATTTCCTCCGGTTTTACTGATACTTATTTACATTCTATTTCAGCTGCAGCGTTTACTAAAGCCCTATGGTATTTGTGAGGTCTGTGCCTAGATTTAAGTTTTAGTATACTGCTGAACTATCTACATCATTATTGAAGAGGACATTGAATCATTAGCTGTACTGCTGAACTATCTACATCATCATCAGAGAGGAAGTTGAATCATTGGCACAGGTGGGTCATAGTTTTATACATAATAATTAACCGTAATTAGGAACCAAAGGCAGTACTATTCAAAAGTTAGAAATGTACATACCTGTTCTGGAGTCTTCTCATGATATCTACTTTGTGAAATTCCTTGGGCAAGCAATTCCTTAACCTTTCCACCTGAATACAGCTCAGAAAGGCAGCTGTGTCCTTCAGCAACCAATCCAACACGGAATGCACAAAGACCAAGCTGCGCCATAGCCCTGTTAAAAAGAATCTGAGATAGAACATCCATCTGCTGGACGTTGTCCTGCAGATGACTCATTAAGAGCAAGTCACGGGCAGTTGAGAATTCATCCAGTAGTGCATGGTGGTAAATATCACAAAGCATCGCACGAGCTTTCGTCCTCTCATCTCCATACTTATATATGAGAGACACTAGAATATCCATCATTGTTCTGCTATTTTCAGGGAAGGTGGGTTTTCGAGGCACAAGCTCAGGAACAACAACAAATGCAGAAGGACCACGACTTTCCTCCGCAGCTGCTCTTTCTCCATTATCAACATCGTCTGTCTGCTCGGCCAGATTCCTCATTGCATCATAAACTTCCTGAGGCTTGTAATAAATGAGCTCAACACGCCTCTGAGCAACCTTTGAAGCAGCTTTAAATTCCCCAGCCTGCTCTAAATACTCCTGGACATCTTGCGCAAGAACCAAAAACATAGGTTCATCCCTGAGTCTTTCAACATAATCGCGAGTGTGTGGATCGATGCTTTGCAAGCTCTTGAAAAACTCAATATCTATCCTCTCAACAAAGGCCACCAAATTTCCCCAAATCCGAACTGTTCCATCATAGTCTGCCCCCTTCTGTGTTTCATTCTCGTCAGGCTCAACATTGTCACTAACCACAATGTTAGGATGCTGAGTGAGAATGTCAAGCACAAGAAGCATGTTTTGTACACACTTCTTCCACACATTAATAGGCATGTGTCCACTAAGGCCCGGATTGACATCAAACTGAGCTGAGATCAGACTAAAGAGAATCTCCAATTTCTGAGCAGGAGTCTTAGCAACCTTTGTCAAGAACATAAGTTGCTCAACCTGCTCAAACCTTCCAGTTCCCTTCCTACCACGAGCGGCCACAACCTCCTTAAATTTTTTGTTAACAGTGTCCCAAGTGATCTCGCTAGGATTCCTAAATTGTCTGTCTAATCCCTTATCTTTCTTACTCGTCTTCTTCACCCAACCCTTTTCATTAGTATCCTCGGGCTCTTCTTCTTCTTCATCTTCGTCAATATCAGATTCAGAACCAACCCTAATGTTGTCAGGATCCTCCTCAAACTCTTCCTCCTCATCTTCCTCCTCCTCTGATTCCTCATCCTCATCCCTCACATCCTCGCTCTCAGGATTCTCCCTATACTTATTAATCAAATCCTCATACTGCTTATTGTTCTTCTTCAGCTTCTGCTTCATTGAATTCAAAGCCTTCGCATTGCTGCTACTCATCTTTTTCTTTGCTTCCTTGTTTGCCAATGCTTGGTTTAAAAAATCCTCCAACATAACAAGTGCTTTGATGTAGAGTGTGGGCACCTTCTCGGACTCAGTCACCCTCATAACCTTCTCGAGCTGCTTATTTATCTTGTCAAAACTCTCCAGCAAGCTAACCCAATCATTGATTTTCATAGCATTCTTCATCTGGTCAACAGTGGCATTCATCTCCTCGAAACGCTTGTCTTTGGCCGACCTGACGACCCGCTTTTGACCATCAGAATCGTCACTGTCGCTAGCATTCGCCTGAAGGTATCTGCTACCCATTTGGGTTGTTGGTTCAACTCCCCCGTTGTCAACCTCCTCGTCATCATAATCACTGCTCTCCTCTTCGGTGTCACTGTCACCCTGTAAACAGTAAAGAAATTGAAATCTCCTGCTCCAAAAAAAATCACTATAATACAAAACAGGAATAACTATGTATTCTGTACAAACCTGAGTCCAGAATCTCGAAGCCATTTTGTTGAAGAACTTAGATGCAATCAATTAAAAACAGAGCCTGAATTCAAAGACATTCAATCACAAGTTACTAAAAATCAACTCAGGCAAAAAGACAATAATAGTAACATCATTAATAGAACTACTAAAACGGTACATGAAAAACACCATCATCAATTAAAAACAACAAATAAAAAAACAAACCCCCATAAAATTAATTCATTATAAAAATTTAAGAACATCAAACAAAAGAAAAAAAAAAACAAAGAAATCAGATCGGAAAACGAAAAAACAACATAAATCCGGGGTACCTTCTTTTGACCAAGCGTGTCGGAGCAAGAAACCGAACACAGCGGACCGGGTGATAACAACTGGTAATTTAACGGCTTAACAGCAAAGATGAAGAGCGGGCGAAGGAGCTAGTCTACTGAGGCGAAGAAAGAAGAAGAGCGAAGAAATAAACGATAGGGTTTCCGAAGAAGAGAGGAAATCTGTTGGGCCAGATATTGCAGGGTGGGTTTCCTAGCCCAGACACACCCTGCAGTATCTGGTCGTAATAAGGCCTAACCAAACAAGACACGAATGGTCGTGCTGCGGGCTTAATGAAATTTTTCCCCTACTGTACTAAGAACACCGAATCAATATCTGAGTACGCCCACTAACGTAGAATTGCTTTCTTGGAGTGGGGTTTCTTTAAAATAACAGCGGTTCATTTAGGATGATGTTCCAAACAATATGAACTCTATTTTGTACACTGAAATTGTAAGTTAGATAATTTTGCGTGACAGTATCCATTCTCATAACGTGAATTACGATGAGATTCGAAATGTATTTTTCAATTCTATGATAATGGGCCTGGTAAAGCCCACAATTCCATGGTCTGCATTCCAAGCCCAGTGGCACCCTTCCCATTGAGACCTATTTGAAATTAGTGGTGATTTATTCACCACCACCACCTCTTTGCACAATGAATGTAACTTGATGGTATGCAACATGGTTCTACAATTCTACTTTGTGAAAAATAATTTTATGTGTGGTATTTGTCTTTGAATAGTTATGAAATGAAGCACATCACTATTCAAATATTTATATAGCAATTTAGATTTAAAATTGTGTATAGAGTATTATTAAAGATGCTAGTTGAAAAGATATTTATCTTTGGCAATTGTTATTGTCTAAAATTTTTGATTAAATATTAATATTGAAAATATAAGATTGATAAATTCAAAAAATTGGAGTAAGTTAAATATATATAGATACTAATAATTTGACGTCCACTATCATTCAAACTCGTCCGTCATCTATCACTTTATCATTGTCATTGTAATCACTATTTTACTCGCCACAAACAGTATTATATATAAAGTTCAAACAAAAATATTGGTTATAGTATCCAAATTCTAAGATAAACATGACCAAAATCACAAACATATCATCATTTTGTGTCCAAAAAAATTAGATAAAAGAGATAAAAAATATCAAGAAAGAAAGATATTTTTATTTAATAAATAATGTATAAAGATATTTTCACTTAATAACGTAGTAATATTTAATGACAAAGATTTTATTTATTTATTTTTTGCATAAGCACAAGAATACACCTTTATTATTTGAATTGTTTTAAAAATTCCTTCAAAATTTCATTAAAAATTATTGAACTATCTAACTACAATACATCGAGATTGAATCAAATCAAAGTTCATCCACCCATAACAATATAACCTTATTATCAACATGCCCAATTATATTTGACACGAAATATACAAGTAACTATCTAACTACTAATGTAGGACTTGAATAGATTACACAATGCAAGCCATGATCAAAGTTTACTAGTCTAGTCTAGTAATGAGTTACAATAGTTGCGTTGTGGAAAAGACCATGTCTTTGTGGAAAACCGTACGAAGAAATTAAAAAGTTGCTCCATAAAATTACTACTAGTTGAAAGTGATGAGGCTTAAGAGAAGACTTGACATGAAGAAAGGAATTAATGGTGAAAGCAATTCCAGGATTTGACTTTGAATGTTAAATGCTTCAACTATAGTCTTCTTATAAGGTTATGATTTAGAAAGTAAATGGAAAATTAGACAATATTGATGATTTCATTCCGCTTAATACATTGAACAAGCCCTAAATTCTCCCACCCCATTGATTTTTCTATTTTCTAGTTCAAATTGTCATGAAATACGAGGAAACTTTGGTCAAAAGATATGATCACAAGTTAATTTCCTTTGTGGGAACTCTATCATATTGTCCTTTTTGTTTCCACATGAATAGGGAATCTTATCTTTTTAAATTAAATAAAATAACAAATTCATATTTTAACAAAAATAAATAAATTTAATGAAAATATCTTTTGTATTATAAATTCATTTATGAAGTGTTGTATGAGAAAATTTGACAATATTTTGATAAAAATTTATTATATATTTAATTTTTTATTATTTTACTCATTAATATAATTAATTTATTTGAAATTGTTATTAGATGAAAGTAGAAAAGACAGCATTACATCTTTTATACTAAATATTTACTCGAATAATATATCTACTTTTTTAAAATAAATTTCTACTTGAAATAGAATAAAATTATCCCATATAATCTGTGGTTATCAAAACAATATGAAAAAAAATTTTAAATTAATTACCGTTGATTTTTAGTTTACTAAATTAATTAATTTCATTTTTTTATCAGATAAGTCAAATAACAAATAATTAGACTCAAAAATATAAACACACTTTCTCTTTTCTCTCTCGTCTTTTCTTTTTTTGCTTCATTTCTTAATTTTTTTTTATAAAATATTGTAATTTTATTTTGACTACATATAAATTTGTATTTTGTTAATGATGTATGCTATTAGTAGTATTAATTTGATTTTATTGTATTTGATGTTGTTGGTGCGATTTGCCTTGTAATTAGTGTTATGGCCGAAAAAAATAGTATTTTGTGTAAAATTCGGTGCCGAAAGGGAGTGTAGAGTGACCAAAAGTGGCACAGACCATGACCAAAAGTGGCACAAGGCCATACCACTTTCTGTGAAGGTCATGAGCAAAATCATGCCCTTGACCAAAAGTGTTCTAGAAAGGGGAATGAGAATTTTTGAACAAATTTATCAGAAAACTTTTAAATATTTTTATAATTTACAAAGATATTTAGAGTTAATACATAAATAATTGTCAAATTTAAAAATTATTGTATTTTATTTCATTATGTATTTTTTTATTATTTAAATATTTTTACATAATTTAAAAAAATTGAAAGTTTTATAATTGAAAACAATGACATTATTTACCAAACAAATAAAGTAATGAAAATTAAGTGTACAGACTTTATCTATATTATTTCAACTTTTTAGGGCTAAAATATAATATTTAAAAATTTTAATAAATATGAATTAAATTATATTACAAAATTTGACAATTTTTTTTTTAAAATATCAAAACACCATCACGAGTACACTTTCAATCATGCTAGAGCGGATTTTGGGTCACCAATGTATGGTGACCGAAACTCGAACCCTCTTTTTCTAGAATATTTTTTAGAATTTTGATTTATTCACCTCAATATGCAAATGCTCCATTCAAAATTTATTTTTTTAACATTGTCAAATTACAATAAAATACAAATAAATACACAAAATTAGCATATATATTCTAAATAAAAAAATTATTGATTATTACCACAAATTTTAGTCTTATTTGTTAAAATAATTTCGGATAACAAATAAGTAATGAGTGAGAAATAAAATGAAAAAAAGAAATATAAAATTAACTAATTTGGTAAATCACAAATTAAAAGTTACTATTTACGGAATTCTCCCAAACAGTATCCCATTGAAAACTTGGACGACTCCACCGAATTTGAGGACAAGTGAAGTGTAATTTTTTTTTTTTTGGTAAAAGAAAATAAGTGGATAAGTTAAGCATAGAAGTGCGTGAGTGTCGGTGATGTCGTGAAGCGCGTTGTACCAAAAAGCCAGAAGGACCGATCGTGATTGGTCAGATTCCTAGATCTTGTCATAGGTTTGCTCTGTGGAAAAAGGTAAAGGCACAGCTGTTCCGTATTCTGAATCTTCTCCAACCCCAAACCAACCCAAACCTAATAACGACAAATCCAAACCCACCCTCAGGTCTTCTATCCAGCGTTGTCTTGTCTCTTTTCTTTAATGCAGTCTCCGTTCCGTGCTTTCCAGCTACGCTTTGTGGCTGGGAGTTGGCCCGAATTTAATAAAATAGAAGTCTTCCTGCCAATGCAGGGGACGTTTACCAACGAGTTGAATCGGTCAAAATCAAATTCACATAACAGTTTAAATTCGTTTTAAAAAAAATTATAATTATAATTTTATTTTAAAAAATAAAATTAATAAATTTTAATTTAATTCTTAATTTAAATTTAATCTAAACTACACAAAATTAAACCAATCTAATTACTTTAAAGTTTATATTTTAAATTTTATTTTTATTATTTAATCTAATTAATATAAAATTTTAAATTTTAAATTAATAAAATTAAAAATAATTTTTAATTATTTTATTTAATTTAAATTGATAAATCGAATTAAATCAAACTAATACTTATTCGTTTGATTCAATTCAATTTATATTTATTATTAATTTATATCAGTATGAATTAAATCACATTAATAATTTTAAATTAATTTAAATTAAATCTCGAAATAAATTTATTTATAGTTAAATTTAAATTTTAT